>CAKOAT010597376.1:174546-213360 GCA_932364175.1 Eruca vesicaria subsp. sativa
CAATTATATTTTTGTCTTAAATTTTGTGTTATTATAATTGTAACTTAAACTTTAAAATATTACAAAATCTATAAATTCACTAGTTCTTTTAAGTTTTATTTCATATATCATGCAAAAAAATATTTTTGCAAAGCAAATTTGTATCAAAATCTTAAGATTATTTGTACTAATTAAAATGAATGAGATATCCGTAAATATTCGTAAATATCCGCAAATATTCGTAAATATCCGCAAATATCTATTTATTTTCCGGATATCCGTTTTTTCGGATATCCGTATTTTTTCGAAGCAAAGCAAATACCAAAATTAGATATCCGTAACATTCGAAGCAAATCACAAATACTTTAAAAAACCCGGATATCCGATCCGTGCCCACCCCTATCTGTAGTATAGGAGCTGATCAGTGTTAGTAGACAGTAAAAGCCTCTGAGTATTTATTACTACTCTCTGTAGAATTAATAGAGACAGGTGGAAGTTAGTTGGCCAAGTGTTAATGCCTTTATTGGTCAATTATTTTTCATCTCATTTCTCAAAGATATAGCTTAGCTACGCCTTCTAAAATATATACATCTCATTTTAGACTATGCATAGTCTACACGTATATCAACACTAATGTTTGTCGTCCGTAGGTACGTGGCATTCAATATGTTTCCAGAATTTACAATGATTCATCTGGAGAAAACCAATTCACAAAGGAGGATATGAATAACATATTCTTGATGGATAAGATGAAAGGAAAACAAATATGATATGTTTATTGGGCCTTGTATTAACTTTTGAAGCTAAACTAAAATTATACATTTCTTAGCACTAAGCCAAGATTTTAAGCCGTTGATCTTCCAACTCCTTATTATGCTCAGAACATTAACTCTCATGAGATCTTCACAGTAATGTTCTTTAGTCCTCTGCTCTCAGTGTCTTGGTGCATCAAACACCCCTCACTGTTTTGCCTGTTCAAAGATTTAAAACGACCAAATGAACATCATTAACCAAAACTCTCACAAGAACCAAATAGCTCTAAATTCATGATCATTGGACTATTAGTTTGTCTCAAAGAGAGTACTCTGCATAATTGTGTAAAAAGTGTTTTCTGTTTTGTTTTACCTGAGAATATATGAAAGTTCCAAGAATCGCAATGGCAGCACCTAGACCATTGACAGGTCTAATCGGTGTGTGGAAGATGATGATCGATGCTACAATGACTGAGATACGCTTCATAGTGTTTCCAACGCTAAACGTCAAGGGAGAAATCTGGTCGAGAGACATGTATGAGACTTGATTATACAAATGGTAGAACACACTTTGTGCCACTACCCACCTGAAAACAAACATTTAGAATCAGATACCAGACATAACTTGTTTACTTTGGTCTTAGATCAACGGATCATAGTACATTACCACACAAAGTTTGGTCCAATTTCAGAGACAGCGTTCTGCCAACCAGCAGCCCACATTTGAGGACCTTCTACAGCAATGGCGAAAGGAGTGACGAGGAGAAGAGACATCATAGACAAGCAAGCGTAGTAATTCATCCCACTCACTGAGTTCCCTTTCATCCCCTTCTTTGAGAATATGTTGCGGAACACAAACGCCAAGTTAGATATCATCGCCCCCATAAACCCTGCAAAAAGACCAAGAAACACCATTACATCTACATCTTGCATAAGATGTGACTCAGACACCTTATTAAACCACAAGAGGGATGTTTCTAAATACCGATCATATTGAAGTTGAGCTCTGTGACAGCAGCGAGAGCACATCCTCCTATAATTGGCAAGAGGGATAGATAAACAGGTAGAGGGAAAGTTTCTCCTAAGAAGAGCCTTGAGACGAGAACACTAAAGGCTGGTTCACCACTCTTGATGATGTGTGTGAAGGATACTGCCACTTTGGACATACTCACAGTTGCTGCTACATGTCCTATAGTATGTGCCACCGCCACCTAAACAATCAAAAACCAGCATCACCATATTCCATCAGTAATTACACCCTAATCAAGAAAATTCTGAGGATTCAGCTTCCAAGTTCCAAACATTTACTATCCGGAACCGAAGAACCCAACCGTGTCAAACCGAAAACCAAAACCGAACCGGAAACCAATAGCCTATATTATCCGAAACTACCCACAAAACCGGAACCGAACCGAAACCAAATTAGAACCGGTTTCCTTTATATAAGCCAATTTCAAATTTGTTATCCAAACCAAACCGAAATTAGCCATAACCGAACTAAATTTTCTATTCATAAATTTCTATAACCAATAAACCGAAATAACCAAACTGAAACCGAATCATAAACACTAATGAAAGCTAAAGTCTTTACCGGGAACAGAGTTTTCCAGAAATCAAGATCCGTCTTAGGAGCTTCAGCGACTCTAGTGACCCACGAGACGAGCATCATCAACGACCCACAAGCGAGAGAAAGCGTCGAAGTCAACCACGGGTAAGGAAACGCGTTCAAAACCTTCTTATTGTAGATATTGAACACAACGTTCAATGCCCACCAAGTCGCAAAGTAGATCCCAATCTTAACCTTCTGCCCAGACTGTTCACCAGGAACTTCCACACCGATCTCAATCGGCTGAGACCGATCCGCCTCGTAAGCTCCAACCTTGAAACCACCACTCCTCTGTTTCTCCGCGGAGGACAGAGAGAAAGTCGAGAGATTGTGGGAAGATGAGACGCAGAGAGGGGAGTTCTCGAAGTTTCTGATGATGGGTAAGGGAGAAAATCGGAGCTTTGCCGGAACTGGCCGCCTAACGGCGGCGATTGCGGTTAAGGAGGAGGAAACCGGTTTAATCGAAGAAATCATGTTTTTAGGGGAAATTAACAATTGGGTTATTGGTTTAGGCGATGATCACGAGGTGGGTTTTGAGGGAGAGAGCAAAAGGAATGGACTTTGGATTGGAGATTGGGTTTTGATTGAGAGAGAGAGAAGAGCCGTTTTTGTTTCTTGTGAAGATGGAAGAGGCAGAGGAAGCAGAGGGCTTTTTATAGGGTAAGGAAGGAGGTGAGGGAGGGAAAAGTATGGGTTTATGGTTAATTACTTTTATACCCTTGAATTGTGGCTATTCGTTAGCTCCATGAGATGGGTATTTACGTCTCTGGTTAAGTTGGCCGTAGAGACTGTCCATAAGCTAAGTTTAAGCATTAGCATCTCTGTTTGATTACTATTCATTTTAAGAGTTGAAATTGATTATAGAATTAGGTGACTGGTTGAAGTTTACTTATTTGTGGAAACTATTTTTGTTTTGTTTTGTGGTTTACGATTAAGAATTTTCAAGGATGAGACCAAAACACTAGTTACCTAGTCTTGATTTGGTACAGATTACAAGTATTTTTTGTGAAGTGAATATGAACCGTTGAAACAAGAGTTTTGGTCACAAGTGAGACAGCTTTATTGAATTTACTATGTCTGATGTTAACTCTCATAAGCTTTCCTCACCGTGAATTTTTTTACTATTATCATGCAAGATTACAAACACAGCCACTGCATGTTGTTTACGGATCGATGCAGCTAAAACCAAAACACAAAAGTACTAAACTGACCAATGTGCTTACACACCAATTTAATTATGAAGATGTGTGTATACGCACATTTGGAAGCTGATTACTGCCGCAATCTCGTGATCATCACATACGAGATTTTATTACTATTAATTATAACTTCATGAAACAGAACATGTTATTGGGGCTAAGTCCATAAAACATAGAGAAAGACATCAAACTCAAACAGAGCATAACTCGTAACACAACACAGATTACGAGAATAAAACATCAACTCAAAGCCCCTCTTGGAAAGTAACTCCAGTGGGCTTTAGCCATAATCCTCCTTGGATAAGCTTGGCAACAGTAAACTGATCAGCCTCTTTTGAGTCTCTTATAACTTTAAACCCTTTCCAGTTTACTCTCTTACTAGTGTCCGCTCCAGGCCCATTATTCGCATACTCTCCATAGTACAATGTGGAAAGTGCGAAATCTCCATCCCATGGGAACCAACCAGCCGGGTCAATGTGGTTGTCAATGAAAGACTGCATGATCACTGTCCTTGAGTACAACTTCCACGGCCGTCCAAGGAACGTCTTCACAGATCCTTTAACAGGAGCAAGCTCAGAGCTAGGCTTTAAATTACATTTTTGGAACGAGATAGCTGTGTTCTGGTTCGGATCCTCACGTCCCTGAGCAGTCAACATGTTCTTTTGGCCAGCACCAGGCTTCCGCGCCACGATGTCGCAGTTTTGAAATACGACAGCAGAGTTTCCGAATATAAAGTCTACGGTACCGGTTATGAAGCTGTCGCGGTAGAATTGTCGTAGGGAGTGAGTGTAGAGCGTGTCTTGATAAGCGTCCATGCGGCAACGGTTTATGACCGTTTGATCAGCACTCACACGGAGAGCCACAGCCTGATGCTTTGCTGGTCCGGCTGTGTTCTGGAACCATATGTCTTGTGCCATAAACCCATCACCATTAGCGGCTGCACGTTTTTTCAAACCGGTTTTGTTAGTTTTTCATATAAAAAATAGTAATGATTTGATCCTTGAATGGTTAAGACTATTAGAACATATAGTGTTTATTATGAAAAAAAAATATATATATTACCTACGGTTGCTGATCTAAAGGTGGTGGATCCGTCAACGACATTTAAACTACCGGTTATGATCGTTACGTCTTTGCCATCGCCAACAAGCATTAAGTTCTTCTTTTTCTTACCGATGTCAATAGTTTCTTTGTAAACTCCTTTCTTCACGTATATAACATATCTTGTCTTGCTATTCTCTGGTGCTGCCGCCACCGCCTCGTTTACTGTTTTGTACTTTCCGGTGCCGTCTTTTGCAACCACGACGTTTGCCTTCACTTCAAGTGTCTAATAAAAGGGTATAAGTTATTAATATTTTTTTTTAATTAAGTTTCTATAAAAAAAAGTTACATTTCAACCTAAATTTGTTGTTTCTTTCAAGAACGAGAGATATACGATCCCTCCGTTTCATGAACATATATGCATATGTATGTTTTAGGAACTTTTGGTCTTAAATGTCTTTTTTACTTAAATTGGAAATTTTTTGAACCTTGATAGGCATCTATACTTAAATTGGAAAACTTTTGAACCTTGATAGGCATATAAAAGAAGGATCAAGTATAACGTTTGAAGTGAATATATACTTATTTTGTTTCTAAAAAGATACGTTTATTTGCTTTCATACGTATTTTAAAATATATTAATTTTTTGAGGATAAATGTATCATTTTTATATGATTAAAAAAAAATTGCTTTTCAACCTAAATTTGTTGTTTCTTTCAAGAAGGAGAAATATAAGGGCATGCCCATCAACAAACCCCAATTTCGATTCCCCAATCACATTATTTTGATTATTTTATTTTTTTTGCTTGCTTTTGTTAAAAAATAATAAAAATAATTGAATCAATCGCGGGCCGTCACGTAGCGTGGAATCCGCGAAATTTTGAAGAAACAAAACTTTGATGAAACGGATTCATCTCAACAAGCCTGCAAGCGAAGGGTTCACCAAAATCATCTTTTTTTTTTCTTTTAGAAAAATGTGTGAATTTCTCCCATAATATTCCAATGGATATGGTATAAGGGCATCTGCATCAATGACTCTTTAAGGGATCATAATTTTTATTATTATTATTATTATTATTATTATTATTATTATTATTATTATTATTATTATTATTATTATTATTTTTTCGTTTGATCTTCTTTTTTAAATAAAAATTAATAGTGGTCCAATCGTAGACCGCCACGTGACATGGAATCCACGTAACAGTGATGAATCTGGGTAGGGATCGGTTCACCCCAAAAACTCAACACACATCGGTTCACAAAAAGTCATATTATTTTATTATTTTTGTTTTCTTTGGAATGAGATGAACCTGGGTATAAACCCTTGATGTGGTGCTCTAAGAGCATGTGCATCGGCATATCTTCCCTCGTATCTTAGGTGGTAGGGGCCACAAATTATCTTACAAACGTGTGCAGAAGTCGCCATATAAGATACGTTGGGTGATAGTTGTTTGTACTGTTTTGCCACGCGGTCATATGTGGTTAGTTCTTTTTTCCTCTGTTCTTTTTTTTTAATTAAATAAAACAAAAGAAAAATGTATAAGAAACGGAGACGCGTGTGTAGCGATGAACATGCTCTAAGATCCCTCCGTTTCATGAACATATATGCATATGTACGTTTTAGGAACTTTTTGTCTTAAATGTCTTTTCTTACTTAAATTGGAAATTTTTTGAACATTGCACCTAACGTGGAAAATCATGCCTAAAACCACTACACCATCATATACACATTTGTCTTAATTGTTTTCTATTTTTATTTGAATTTACCTACTTTATGCCTACAAATTAGATTCAACACAATGCAGATCTTAATTAATTTAAGAAGTTCAGTTAGTATATAAGGTGATGTTATACTTATTGCAATTTCTTTTTGAAGTGTGAGAAAATATTTAAACATATAGATTTGATATAACAAAGAGAGTATAAAAGTTGCAACTGGCCATATAAATTGTTTAGTTAGTGAGATTTTATTTAGGCTTTTTTAATTACCTTGGGAGCAGATTCTAAAAGGTTCCTGTCGTGAGCATTTAGCCAAGACGGGAAATGAATGGGAAAGATCATCTCCAGATCATCTCTTGAAGGCGAGACGGAGACAAAGATGGACAGAGCAACTCTAGCTCTAGAAACCAAATCTTCAAGCTTTGGCAAGACTCTGTGTTTAGAGTCGATGGAGACATCACTTATGCTTTCTAAACATGTCATATAGTTTGTAAGCACACTGCTCAGCCAAGTGTGAACGTTTGAGTAAGACTCAAGATTAAGTTTTCCTCCTCGGAGTTCCTCGATAGAACTCACCATCCGATCCTTTGATACGTCCATCATCTCTTTGCAGTCGGCAAAAGGGGCCACGTCTCTCACCTCGTTAGAGCGGGTTCTAGCCTCGTTCACCATGTTCGTTGCGCTCTCGAGTTGCCATACCGACTTCTTCAAGAACACGTGCAATAGGTCAAAACGTTTGGGCTTTGAGAGTGACGACGTGGTGAATTCGGACAAGAGAGTTTGGCATGAGTCTTGGTCGTGAGCTCCATGGCAGATCTGGCTTGGGGTTAATAAGGAATCATCAGTAGTGGTGTTACTGAAGATTAGTTGGGATGTGAATAAAGCTGCACAGCCAAGAACGGCTGCAAAGGAGAGGGCAAGACATAGACTCTTGTGGTTAAGAGACTTTGGTTTGGAAAGAAGTGGTTGATTTGAATTGGACATTGCTTTTTGGTTTTAGTGGTAAAAGGATTGTTTGTGTTGGCCATCCACTACCGTGAATCATGCCATTTTATAGAATATGCTAGTGAGTGGAGTAAGTGAGAGGAGAGTTTTGATTTCCTTTTCTTATTTGCACATGCTAAATTCGCAAGAAAAAAAAAATCTTTATACTTATCTTAAAAGGAAAATATAAACAATATGACCAAAGAAGCTAGACAGAATATTTGTACTTCTTCGTGCTGGTGGTGATTTAAAATGTAGGGATTCATTGATTCCACCAAGAAAATCATCATAACCAACAACTTTTGTACTATGGACTTAAATACTTTTGTTTTATCTTATCTTCTTAAAAATATGTAAACCATTATATGCATGTTTATTATATTTTGTAAACCATAATATTCATCTTCATAAAAACATGTAAACCATTGCCTCTGTGTAAATTTTTTATAAGTAAATATTATATTCCATAATATTCATGTTTATTATACTTCTAACTAAACAAACAAAATTAAGGATATATTGAAAATAATAATAGTTCCCCATCAATCTTCAAATCCATAACAGAAATTTCTGAAAACCTTTATTTTAGGGGGATTAGGTTTTGTTTATGATCACAAGTCCACACCTAAACGTGACTTTCTAGAAAATAGAGCCTAAAGTGGATAGTAAAAAAAAGTGGATAGTAGTATAATTTGAAATTTGATATCACGGACGCTTAACACTTCCACGGTTTGTCGACGGCAGCTATGCCTATATATCCATCATCGTCCATTTTTCATCTTTGATAATCACCAAATATATATATTTATGTTATATCGCTAAATTTTATGTAACGATTTACATTACAAAATCCTTCATAATACAAGATTTAGGGTGAGCATACAGGCTTACAGCATCAGATCATACTGACAACCTCTCGTTAACAAAACAATAGTTACAATCTACTTTAGTCCGACAAAATATACAGGCAATGACTTTATCTCTTTTATATTGGATATGCTTTATGAATAAATTAGACCAAAACAACAAACCACGTTTTCCTAACACTAAAACTCGAAGAAAGTAACAACTTTAATGATATTAACCATTGACTTTAGCTCATTTGCTTTAATCCTTCAACTAGATTGTTTTTCAAGTATAAAGTGACTGCAGCGTTACAAAATAATTAATGAACAAAAGCATTGTAATTGAGTAAACTCCATTCTTACAAACTTACACAATAAGTAGAACCATTAAGCTATAACAAAAAATAGCAAGTGGTCTCAGTCATTATTTGAGATACCTATCTACCATGTTATTTTTGATATATAATCATAGTTATTTTTTCTTTTCTATTTGTATTTACCTATCAAAACATTATGAAATACACAATTTTTAAAAGCAAATTGATTTCATCATTTCCAAATTTTCTATGTAAAGGGTTCAATAGACTAGTTCACTTTTAGCGATAATTATAAAATTGACTGGAAACAAGTATCCTTGTGCCATTCATCCAAGGTCAGTATCTCTATTACTATCTATGTTTCTGTTAAGCTAAACTGATTTCCAAAGTTCTTAGTACTAATGTCAAACAAACACAAATGGCCAGTGTGTTAGGTTAAGGTCTTGAGAGCAAATGCTGGGTGGAACATAATGGCTGATGGAGGAGAAGGATGTGAAGACCTTCATCGAATGAGAAAAGTTTGACAAGTTTTCATCACGCATCTTGGAGAGATTAATTGTTCCGTGTCAAGTTTAGATCAGATTCATTCTATGTGGAGCTAGCTAGTTGGTTCAGGGTCTAGAGTTCCAGCCAGCTCATGGAGGAGTTTGAAGGGAAGGAAAAGCTCATGGACTATCTTTGTGCCCTGAAGATTTAAATTGAATTTAAACTGAAGACATTTGTTGTAGCAAGTCAAATTTTTATAAGATAAACACATATTAGATCCATAAACTTCAACAATAGAAAGAAAATAAATGATACTACAAATATATTTGTTAAAATACTCTCTTAACCAGTCACAAAAGATAAAAGGGAAAAGAAGACAAGAGTGGAGAGACATCATAAACTCATTACAAAGACAAAAATATCTTTAGCCTTATGAAGTTGAGTTTATGCACCCTTCCCTCAATCAGAGTGTGAGGCTTGAGCTCTTGCCCGAGAGAAAGTTTGGAATGTTTGATCAAGGCAGAGACTCTACCTGCTAACTGTTTGCGTTTCAAACAATCAAACATTGTTTGTTTCAAACAAGTAAATAGAAACAGTAAATATTTAGAGAAAAAAGTTTTGAACTCAATTACCTTGTAGAAGTAGCCAAATTCAGGAGATTTTGACGTGATCACACACTTCACAATGTCACCAACAGTGAGTTTTTCCATCAATCTCTTTGTGGTGAGCAAATCATTTTTACACTCCATTGTGAAAACGAGTCTCTGAATTGAGACGTTAGCAGCACACACACCTTCAGATCCTGAAACAAAAATGAAAATAAATCATCATAAAACGAAGAAAAGAACAACTTTAATGATATCAACCAACAACTTTAGCTCATTTGCTTCAATCCTTCACTTAGATTGTTTTCCAAGTATGAAGTGACTGCAGTGTTACAAACTAATTAACAAACAAAAATAGTGCATTGACTAAACTGTATTCTTACAAACTTGCAAATAGAACCATTAAGCTATAAAGAAAAATAACAACTGGTCTCCGTCATTATTTGAGAAATCTATCTACTATGCTTTTTTGATATATAATCATAGATATTCTTCTTTTCTAATTGTATTTACCTATCGAAACATTATGAGATACACCATTCTTAAAAGCAAATTGATTCCATCATTTCCAAATTGTCTATGTAAAGTGTTCAATAGAGTAGTTCACTTTTAGCAATAAATTAGCTCTTTATCAGCAAGTGTAGATTTTTTTTTTTTTTTTTTTTTTGAAACAACTTTATCAGCAAGTGTAGATTAATTAAAGTTTTCTTGTAGCTCTTTATCAGCAAGTGTAGATTAATTAAAATTTTCTTGTAGTCAACTTTTGTAACAGTCCGGTGGCTAGAATCATTTTTCATATATTAAATTTTAAAAGGAAAATTACATAACGTGAGGAAGAAAATAAAAAATATAGTTCAAAGTGTTATGATAAGAGAACAAACACTTTTATAGACCCACCTCATGTAATAATTAAAATAAGTTTAACATTGTTTAACAAGAACATTTCATTTTGGAAGAAGAAACTTCTCATAAAAGAAGATCAAGTATAACGTTTGCAATGAATATATACTTATTTTGTTTCTGAAAAGATACATTTATTTGTTTTTATACGTATTTTAAACTATATTAATTTTTGAGAATAATTATATCATTTTTATATGATTATAAATTTTATATAGTTTTAGACTAAGGCTTATATATAACTGTGCAGGCAAATAGAATCTCTTGACTAGAGGGGTTTAGTCTACTGAAAAATAAAAAAAAAGTTGACAGCTGTGGGATTTGAACCCACGCCCTTTCGGACCAGAGCCTAAATCTGGCGCCTTAGACCACTCGGCCAAACTGTCGAATTGTTTAGACAGCGTCTACATACTGTTTTATTAAAATGATAAAGTTGTGTTGAAAGTATACCTCCTCTTCGGCCAAGAAGCTCTGCTTTCTGCTTTCTTCTCTAGTGACAAATCTAGAAAAAATAATTATGGGGACATAAAATAAATAAAATGGAATTGGTTCGACCCAACCAAAGATTACCACACTTACTCAATCCTCTGGAATAACCAGCTCGTGTAAGTCCCCTCTTAATCTGTAGAGAATATTTGGCTACAAAAAAATCAAACCAAAAACCGAACAAAGCAGATTAATCTGGCAAGATGTTAAACTAGATTATCCGGTTTAATCTAACTAAACCAACCTCAATATTTGGCAAGGCTAACCAACCTTAACCAAACTTTAACAAAATCAAACTATATAAAATTGAACTGAATTGGACAATGAAAGCTAATTTTGTAGATCGGTACAATGTGTAATCCGGTTAAGCTCAATGCAAATAACAGGTTCTTCGTGGATTTCAATAAATTTTTCTGCATTTCATTTATCCTAGTTTATATAATTTGTTAAATTATTTAATTAATTATTTGTTTAGTTGGCTATTTCATACCTTTGCTTTTCAGGATGGTTAATTTATTAAAATGGTAAAAGTCATTTTTAGCAATTCACTAATTAAAAAAGATGCAATCCGAATGCAGTATTAATGCACTCTATTAAAGAAGTTTGTAGCATGGCATTATGTAAAATAAGTTAGTCATGAACCAAATCATTTTGCCTAATCTTCACTCAACCTCATATAGAACATATACAAACTGTCATTTCTAAGATTTTCACTGCCCGTAGGTCATTTTTATGCAAAAACATACATCAATCTCTTTAAAGCACCCACAGCCAACGCAAAAGTGTAGAAACAAATTTACACTTCACTTGCAATTTCACACAGACATTTTTTTTACACAAAATCACAAACTAAAAAGAGTAAAAATACACTTTACACAAGCTATAAATACACTTTACACAAACTAAAATAAACTTTTACACAAACTTTATTAGGATTGGACTCTCTTACCATCTATCAATTTACTTTTAAGCAATATGAACAAGGTGTGAGGACTGAACGAAATCATCGACTCTTTTCTTGATCTCATCAGGGTTTGCGCCCACGAGTTTGTCCATCGTATTACCATCCTTCAAGAACATAAACGTCGGCATCGCCTTTACCTCTAGCCGTCTCGCCACTTCCTGATCAGTCCAACATAGTAGAGAAAAAAATAAAACCATCAACTATCTACCAATCTAACTATTCTTCAATTTCACAACACAAGTGAAGAGATAATGTTTCTTTGAGTATTCTTTCATTCTTTTATGATATAAAACACAAAAACTAGAGACAAGACATGTAATATTTTTACCTTGACTTCATCAACATCAACTATAAGAAACAGAGCATCCTTATAGCTAGAGGCAAGATCTTCAAAGAACGAGTTCATAAACACAGAAGGAATACACCATGATGCTGTGAAATGAGCCACAATCTGTAAATACCATAAAGCAACAAACTCTGTTGGTAATTCATATGAACAAACAAGATAGATCCATTCATCTAAACCACCCTAAACAATTTTGTTGTGGTGGTTCATGCGTTGAGAGAAATATCTGATGGAAAAAAGAAAGTGATAAAAAGAGGATGAGAGACTTACAGGACAAGCCTGACTCTTGGCTTGACTCACATAAAAGTTCCATGATTCTGCAGAATCGACTTTAATAACTCGTGAATTCTTCTGCTGTTCTTGATCGTCCATCTCTTGGAGCTTTCTCTAAATATCTACTGTACTAAGTTTTGGCTTCTTGTTTGTTTGTTTCTCTCTGTAAAAGCTATATGATATGATTCGGTGTTTCAGTGTTTATCTACTACTTGAATGATGGGACAGAGATATCAAACTACGGATGACTCATAAGAGTGAGGCCCAATGTTTTTGAACGATTGATATAAATATATTTAATTGATAATAAAGATATTAATTATCCGCGACTGTTTACATAATTTACGTTATTCCTGTCATTTCATTATACGAAATTACCTACACATCCCGGATCTTTTTTTTATATGAATATCTAAAAAGTGGCTAATTTAGTAAGTTTCTTGTTTTAAAAGAAAATCGTAACGGTAGGGAAAATAAAACGGAAAGTTCAAATAAATTCAGGAAAAACGTTAAAATCAGATTAGTATATAGGGACTATATAACAACGTGGGAAAGTGGTGTAACGCAGATCTCAGTCCCAAGACAAGTGACTGTTTTTTTATTACTGATGGGATTGGCTTTGGATTCAGCTGTGAAGAAATCTAATGGCAAGTTCAAGAAGAGCCACATAAGCTAGTTTCTTCTTCTCCTAATGGTAGAGACTCTGAAGACGAGGTGGTGACGACTAATAAATGAGAAGCATGAGTCTTGCAGACTATGATGAGTTTGTGAAGTCTCTTCTTGTTAAATCACTAGAGCACTTTGGTGTGGATGATCTTTCAGCTCAGCAAGGTTGGAGTAGGCTTGCCTTAGAGGATAATAAGAGATTCGAGGAGCTTTGGAAAGTGTTACAGCTTAGGGAGTTTTAGTTCTACTCGCTGAAGACCGGTTTCATTCATGAGGTTGTAACAAAGATGGCTCAAGCATTTCGACCAAAACCTTAAAGATATGTAGAATTTTTGTTTTTGGTTCTCTCCCTTCAATTCTGGCGTTTTATTGAAGAGTTAACTTTGAAACTTTTTCAGGTTTATTAATGTCAAGAAAGCAAGTTTTTACTAAAAGTGAAGCACTTCAAGTGTTATGTTGTTAGTTTTTATACACTCACGAGACATGATTGTGTCAAAAAGACAAGGATCATGCGCCTCTTCTATTTGCTGGATCTTCTTGTATGTCTTCTTTACTAGCAGCAAGGGCTGAAACATAAAATGCTGAAGTCACTAGTCCATGACCTAGACAAAATATGCCTCCAATCAGAAAGAGCCAACGACTCCGCAAGCCACAGAATCTACTCGATCTCGAGTTGGCCAATGTCCCTACCACAAGCGTCGAGTAGCTGACAGCAAAGAAGATCCTACGAAAAGAAAATGGTTACTAGTGACTTCTTTTGAAAATTTATGTCTGAGCTCCATCTTTTGTATTACCAGGAGATCACAAGGAAAGCCACTGCGAGTATCTTGTTAGCCGTTGCTCTCTTGAAATCTTGCTTGGAACGTACGTAAGCGTAGCCTCCAAGCACATTGGCTGTTACATGGACAATAGAGAGAAGCACCAATGCAGCTACTCCCTCAGCAAAAGCTCCAGAGCTTGGGTTTCTGCAATGTTGTTGATGATCATGGTGATGTTGCTGCTGTTTATTCAAAGAAGATACATCAAACACACAAGAACATATTATTTGGTAACGTAAAATAAACTCTTTTTGTACTTTTTTTTTTAAATAAAGAATATAGAACCTTTCTCTGATCAATCTCAGCTTCTATCCCAAGGACTCCTGCTGAAATGTCTGCACATATGATCAGAACAGAAATCAAGAAGCTAAGTTCACTTTCCATTTTTGTGCTTTATTCGTAAGTACATGTTTTTATTTTTGGTTACTGTATTTATCTCCATTATTGTATGGAAGTTTAATAGGAAGAGGCAAAGAATCAGATTACTTTCTTAAGCTTCACTCTCACTAAAAGACAGAAGAGAGATTCTGTTTTGGTCTCACAAAGTAACGTATCATTGCTTTTCTTGTAAACTTGTGTAAATTAAAATAAATCATCTATAAATCAGTGAATTTCAGATTGAAATAAGAGGTTAATCTTATGTTTGACCTTTTTACTACAAAAATCAAAGATCAATGGAGGCTGCATGTATATACTCTGTTCTGAAACGTGACGAGAAGTGAATATTAGATTTTTCTTTCTGTAAACATATATATGCTAGATTTTATGGGACTAATAAACTATAAATGTTTATCTTAGTTGTGAATCATTAATTTCTGAAACTATATTCTTCTTGATTCTTTAATTGTGTGATATGATGATATCATATGCTTATGAAAGTCTTTCAATCTCTTTTTGGAAACAGTTTGTGAGGATATATATGATGACAGTGAGACAAAACAAAGCCGTGTATGAACCAAAACCAATCTTTTTTATAATTGATTTTGTGGATCTAAAGACGGATCTTGAACAGACATGCGTTGAGTTTACCTTAATCTCAAGAAGTCTCGAGTGCATAAGCCCTTTTATTTGACATTGTTATTGGGCCTAAGTTTAACAATAATGTTGGGCTTGGATTTTATGTGGGCCTTTGACCCTAAACGAAAATAGTTGGAAAAATAATAAAACAAAGTTAAAGTGGTCGTCGTCATCTTGTCGGAGACGGAGGTCTCAAAAACCTTTTGTCGGCGGCAGACCCATTTCATGCGACTGTTTCAGATTTGGTTACTCTCCTCACACGTGAGAGTAGGAGGAGGAGGTCTAGCTCGAAGAGCGCGGAGATTCTACGTGGCTCCTCTATCAATCACACACCCAGAGAAACTCGAGAGAGAAGGTCAAAGTAAGGTCAAAGCAGTGGAAATAAACGAAACAGGGGTTTTGCAAGTACTCACTAGTTTAAAAGAACATCCTTATCGTGCTTTATCGTTTCTGAAACGAATTGAAGGAAACAGAGATTCTTTACTTAGCCTCCAAGCTTACGCCACTGTTGTTAGAATCCTCTGTAATTGTAGTTGTCGTTTAGATAAGAAGCTTGATGAGTTGCTTGTGGAGATTATTAAGAGAGGAGATGAGGGATGTGGTTTCAGTGTTAGGGATTTGTTGAATGTTATTGAAGAAGAGGGAGAGGAAGTGTTGAAGAGGTTATGTGGTTCTTTGGTTAAAGCTTATGCTAATCTCAACATGTTTGGTGAAGCTATAGATATTTATTGTTATTCAACGCCGTGTGCAAGTTCGTTTAATATTCTTATTTCTCGTATGGATGCTTGTGGGGAATATGACATGGCTTTGTTTCTGTTCCGTAAGTATGGTTTAGTTGCTGATGATGCGGGTACTCGTTTGCTTGTGGTCAAGGCGTATCGCAAAGTGGTCGTTGGTTTGTGTGAGGAGATGAAAATGGAGGAAGCTGAAGAGCTTGTTGATGAGATGGAGAAGAAACATGGGATTGGTCAGGATGTGTGTGTTTACTCTGCCATCATTGAAGGACATCGCAAGAGGATGAACTTCCCTAGAGCTTTGCAGTTTTTCAACGATGTTGTGGTGGGGAGAGGTGAGAGAATGAAGATAAACCGTGTGATTGCAAGCTCCATCCTTGATTGCTGCTGTCACATGGGAAAGTTTGCGGAAGCTTATGATCTGTTTATCCAGTTTAAAGACTTGAATGTTTCACTAGACAGGGTTTGCTACAACGTGGCGTTTGATGCTTTGGTAAAACTTGGTAAAACGCAAGAGGCGCTTGAGTTGTTTAGAGGAATGACGCGTAATGGAATGTCTCCTGATGTCATCAACTACACGACTTTAATAGGTGGTTGCTGTGCACACGGCGAAGTCGACCAAGCGCTTGATCTGGTTCTGGAAATGGAAAAAGAAGGTAAAAAGCCTGATATCGTCACGTACAACGTACTCGCCGGTGGGTTAGCTAGGAATGGTGATGTAGAGAGCGTAAACAGAACGCTAGAACTAATGAAAAGCCGAGGTGTAAAGCCCACTAACGTTACACATAACATGGTCATCCAAGGCCTTGTTGTTGCAGGCAAAACACACGAGGCTGATGCTTACTATGATAAATCTCAGGGAAATGATGCAAGTTTCATAAAAGCTTATTGTGAAACTGGTCGTCTTGATGAAGCCTTTGAACGATTCTACATGCTAGACTTCCCTCTTCCCAAGAATGTGTACTTCATACTAGTCAATAGCCTTTGTGCCAGTGATAATCATCACATCTACAAAGCTCAGTTAGTACTGAACAAAATGTACAAACTTGGAGTTCAACCTGGGAAGAGCGTGCATGGGATCATGATCAGCGCTTGGTGTCGAGTTAGGAAAGTGGAGAATGCCCTGCGGAACTTCAAACTTTTACTTAATTCTAGGGAGATTATCCCTGATAAGTACACTTACACAACCATGATTAACAGCTACTGCCTGGTGAACCGGTTTGATGAAGCCTATGCTATTTTTAAGGACATGAAGAAGAGAAGAGTCATTCCTGATTTGGCAACATACACAATTTTTCAAGATCACGACCCGAGACCTGATATCATGAGAGATATGGAGGCCCGTAACTTTGAACCAGACGTTTACTACTACACGGTTTGGATTCATTGGGAGTGCAGAATTGGGGAAGTTGAAACTGCGGAAAAGATGTTTCGTCAAATGATTGAAAGTGGGGTGGAGCCTGATGATATGGCCTACGCAGTACTAATCAATGGCTGTTTCAATAACAAATGTGAAGATAAGGCGCAGAAGCTTATTCATGAGATGGTGGTGGAAAAGGGGTTGAGGCCACCTGAACTTTGCATTGTTAGATATGTTGAACTTATTCAAGAGATGGTGGATAAATGGATGATGACGCCATCTAAAGCTTGTGAGGATCTTTATCTACTTATGCATGAGATGGTGGAAAGGGGGATGAGGCCATCTAAAGATTGCATTGAGCTATATGTTAAACTCACCGGAGAGATGGTGGAAGATGGGATGATGACGCCATCTAAAGCTTGCGAGGATCTTTGTGTACTTATGCAAGCGATGGTGGAAAAGGGGATGATGACACCTAAAGATTGCATTAAGCTATATGTTAAACTCACCGGAGAGATGATGGAAAATGGGATGGAGTTATCTAAACCTTGCAAGGATCTTTGTGTACTTATTGGAGGGATGTTGGAAAAGGGGATGACGCCACCTAAAGCTTGCATTAATCTATATGTTATACTTATGGAAGAGATGGTGGAAAATGAGAAGACGACACATGAAGCTTGCAAATATCTATATGTTATACTTATTCAAGAGAAGGTGGAAAAGGGGATGGAGCCATCTAAAGCTTGCAAAGAGGTATATGTTATACTTATTAAAGAGATGATGGTAGATAATGGGATGAGACCACCTGAAGCTTGCAACGATCTTTATGTTGAACTTATTCGTGAGATGTTGGAAAAGGGGTTGAGGACACCTAAAGCTTACATGGATCTATATGTAAAACTCATTGAAGGGACGGTGGAAAATGGAGTGACGTAGCTGTGGATACACTAATTGCCATGTGGGGTTCTCGCAGATTCTCTGTCAGATGTAACAGTTTGTAACGGTTATATAGTTCTTTTACAACAACTTTACATCATCTGTTTGTTGAAATCACATGCTCAGGCATTGTGCCAAGTTCATTCAAGTTCATTAACCAGTTTTTTTTTTTCTGACAAAAGCTCGAAGAAAGAGTGTTCTTTTCATCTTTCATACAAATTTGAATTGGTTTCTAGCAATTTCATTAGAAAAGCTACAACATGTCTTAAAGCTATAGACAATTCATGTGGACTCTGGAGACTATAGCTTCTGGCCACCAAACATCCTTCTTGTTTAAAACTACATCGTTTAGGTTGAAACTACTCAAACTCTATTTTTATTTGATGTCTAGCAACATTGCTCCTAGAGCATGAAATATAAAAATTTGAAAGTCATCAAAACTGATAAAAATAATTTCTAACTATTAGAGTTTTATGTGTTAATCACTTATATGAAAGATTTTTTTCAAAAAAAAATAAATTTAGTGCTTAAAAATTACATTGTAGTGTTCCCCACTCTCACTTGAGCGCGTGAATGACACAGCCCCACCTTACATGAATATCCTACTCTGGCATTTCGACAAAAATTGAAAAACCGGGGGAGTGAGCCCAAAACCACTTGAAATCTTAACCGTTCTCTATACCGCTGGTTTATAGTAAATGATTACCGTTATGATAATCCGGTTTAGTTATTGTGTCAAAGAAATTGAAAACCATAACCGGTCGTCTCCTATCTCAATCAACAACAATCAATGTCTTCTAAAGTCTTCACTCTATCGTTGGATTTCAATCTATAGTTGTCTAATTTAGGTCTAGAGAATTTAGGAAAATCTCCACCCTCTCTCTCAAACTGTAGCTATCCAAGAGAGAGATGTAGATCTGAACAACAACTTTATTGATTGTATTGTATCACATCGAATAGGAAGGAAGCTTGGAACAAGTTCAACAAAGAAAGAGGAACTATCTTAAACACTCTACTTATTCAATCTATTTGACTAGAGATTATGTTCTCTATAAAGTGAACTATCTTAAACACTCTCCGTTTCCTGTATCAAATTGGCAGGGTTCATTAAGAAAGTTCATGGACTTAATAGAAAACAAATCCAGCTTTGGTTAACAGTGAGTTAATACAGAAAGAAGCCAAATGCACAGCAATAAAGTTCATGAAGTTAAGTTGTATAGGGCATGAATAAAACATGACTTAAGGTATCAGCAGTATATACACATTACATAAGTTATAGCAGATAAGACAGAACTAAGTGGCAATCATCTGTTCATCATAAAACTGTCAATATTTTTGTTTTTTGCCACAAATTTAAATAAGGAGAAGCTGCAAGTCATCAGCAACAACTCAAGAAATCCTCAAGCTTTTAAACACCAGAGTCTCACACTAACTAACGACTCCCTACACCCCTCCACACAAAACAATCAGTGACTCAATGCCTTGCAATAAAAAAATTCATTAAAAAAAACTAATGAAGCTACTCAGTTCCAACACTAACTAATCAACTCCTAAGCTTTCGTTCTGTACTTATCATCAAATTACAAAATCTTTGGGGACAAATATTCGTTCAAGAACCAGAAGCCAAAAATGTACAATACAAATCCTAAAACCATACTTGTTCGGATTCTCAAAGTGTCATAACTCTTAAAGCTCTCGATTCAATTTTTCTCTCATTCATTCGTCTTCTTTCAACTCTCAAAGTTTGACAATTCGATTCAAAGAAGGAAAAAAAATGTAAAGTAGCGAAAGAGAAGAATAATTGAATATATATAGCTTTCAAATTTGACAATATTATTACAAAACATAAACATATTCTGATTCTGGTTTGGTTTATGAGAAAAATGTTTCGGACAGGCTGTCTTTAGAGCGACAAAGGTATAACTTTTGTTGTTGTTTTGTTTCACTTCACGTCATTGCTTAGGTTGACAATGTCACACGTCGACCAAAATCAAATTTAGCGTTAAGCTTAAGCCCAAAGAACTAACCTTTGTGGGCCTCTCTCTCTCTCTCTGACCTATTCTCTCTCTCTCTCTCTCTGTTCGCGTCGGCTTTAGGTCTTCTCCGGGAGGTATTTTCCAAACCCAATTAACGCCGGGAGGCAAAAACGGTGACCCTCTTATCCTTTGCCCTTTGCCTTCTCACCCACAAAGTGGAAATCAATGAGAAAATGCTCCTTAATCTCAACGTTTTAGAGATCCATCATATTACCCACCAAGCTACCTCTTCTTATTTTGTTTCTCACCTTCGCCACCGCCATGTCAAGGTCTGTCCCTCAAGCTTTGATTAACCAATCATGAATTTTGATCGGCTTTTTGATTCCCATTTCCTCGGAGACTCAGTTATGATTCCAAATTGTAGAATTTTTTCACTGAATTATATGTGTAAAGGTTCCAACTTTAGGAAGCTCTCTTAGCTGATGATTCCAAATGTAGCTTCTTTTTTTTTGTGTGTAAAGTTTCGAACTTTTTTGTGGTTTATACGTCTTAATGTTAATAGGATCCTTCTTTAGACAGCTCTGATGATTCCAAATGTAGATTTTTTAACTCAATTCAGGTGTAAAGTTTCGAACTTTTTAGGTGTATATTAGTGTTTATACGTCTTAATTTTAATCGGATTCTTATTTAAGAGTCTCTTATCTGATCATTTGCCATTGCTTTACTGCAGATTTCTTATCTATAGACTCGTTGGAAAACACACTCAATCTCTTTGGTCGAACCAGAGAGAGACAAGATCCCAATGGGGAAGCTTCAGAACTGCTGTTACATCTTCTCTAAGGTCTCCTCAGTTCAGAGTTCACTCTTCCTCCGCTAGAGTTCCCAGTAATGTGCATCACCTCTCGCGGCGTTATTCTACAACCCTCTCTGCGAGAAATGTAGTTACTCATCATGCTCGAGTTGCTTTGAAAAGACTTCACCATAAGTACTCTATGCGACAATGGAACTTACCTCGTATCAACATCATTGCTCAAGCCTTCTGCTTGTCTCTCTCCCGTTCACACTTGTTAATCCCCGGCATCGTCGCCGTCACTAGTGGAAAACTAGCTTTGGCGCAGAAGAGAGCTCCCCACTTAGATCCCTATCCTTCACATAAATCACTCTACACAAGGGCAAAGAACGGTCCCATCTTTATAACTTCGTTGCTGTTTTCCCTTGTAGAGTTTTTCATTTTGATTGGGAGGGCTTTCTATATATCTTGTTTGTTTACTCCCAGTATCCTCATGGGTCTGGTCGTTGGAACATGTGGGCCAAGGTTTAGGAAACTATGGCTTGAGATGGTTCATCGAACTCTCGAAAGAGCAGGTCCTGCTTTCATCAAATGGGGTCAATGGGCAGCTACTAGACCTGATCTTTTCCCCAAGGATCTTTGCACACAGCTCTCGAAGCTTCACAGTGATGCTCCTCAGCATAGCTTTGCCTACACTAAAAAGACTATAGAGAAGGCCTTTGGTCGTAAGCTCTCCGAAATATTTGAGGAGTTTGAAGAGGCACCCTTGGCGTCAGGGAGTATTGCTCAAGTCCATAGAGCTTCTTTGAGGTTTCAGTATCCAGGACAAAAGTCAAAGTCTTCTTTGGTTGCTGTTAAAGTTAGACATCCTGGTGTTGGTGAATCGATAAGGAGAGATTTTGTGATCATCAATTTTGTGGCGAGGATGTCGACTTTAGTTCCGGCTTTGAAATGGTTGAGATTGGACGAGAGTGTGCAACAGTTTGGTGTCTTCATGTTGTCTCAAGTTGATCTGGCGAGGGAAGCTTCTCATTTGAGTAGGTTTATATATAACTTCAGGAGATGGAAAGATGTGTCTTTCCCTAAACCTGTGTATCCCCTTGTACACCCTGCTGTTTTGGTGGAGACATATGAGCATGGAGAAAGTGTAGCTGGTTATGTTGATGGCATGGAAGGAGAAGGACATGAATGGATTAAAACTAGATTAGCTCACATTGGGACTCATGCTCTCTTGAAGATGCTTCTGGTAAGAGCATCTTTGTAGTCTTTTTTTTTTTTAAAAGATCACGCCTCATTGATGCACTAAGTGAGTTGTGATTTTTTTTTTTTTCAGGTTGATAACTTTATTCACGCTGATATGCATCCTGGGAACATCCTTGTCCGGAAGAAGGCTTCTCGTGGAGTGTTCAAAACAAAGAAGCCACACATTGTTTTTCTTGATGTTGGAATGACTGCAGAGCTATCAAAGAACGACAGAGAGAACTTGCTTGATTTTTTCAAGGCGGTTGCGCTTAGAGATGGCCGGACTGCTGCTGAGAGAACGCTTAAGTTGTCTAGAAAGCAAAACTGTCCCAATCCAGAGGCTTTTATTGAGGTAATAATACATTTGACCAAAGCTCCTTGGTACACACCTTAGTTAAATTGTCAAATATGTGATGGATGATATTGTGACAGGAAGTAGAAGAAGCATTCAAATTCTGGGGAACCCCTGAGGGAGATTTAGTACATCCAGCAGATTGCATGCACGAGTTACTTGAGAAAGTGAGACGTCATAGAGTTAATATTGATGGGAATGTGTGCACTGTGATGGTCACTACATTAGTTCTCGAGGTGAGTCAAAATCTTTTGCTATTTTCAAAATTTTAATATAGGTTTTTCAGATCATGGAACTTGGTATAGAAATGCATCCAAGCTTATTATAGAAATTGAGCTTGTAGATGTTGCCTTTGAAGACTTTTTGTAGCTTAATGGTATTGGTAACTATAGCCTAGGTTTGCTTCAGTCTTATGGTTGTTGATTTTGGTTTATAGGGTTGGCAAAGGAAACTTGATCCAGGATATGATGTGATGCACACGCTGCAAACAATGGTGTTGAAAACCGACTGGGCTAAGTCTCTTTCTTACACGGTGGATGGTCTGATGGCACCGTAGGAGAAGAAAGGTTTCCATCTTTCTTTAAATTTTGTTTGTCATCATAATAGGAGTGGCCAAGTTTTACACATCTTAGATGAGGGAACATAGAAAGAAAGTACATGTTCTTGATGTTCATCTTTGTTTATTTCTCTATTCTTTTTTTTTTTTTTGCTTTTTGCTGTTATGGATTTTGGTTCATTCTAACTACGTAGATTGTATTTACGCGGTTGGTTACCTGTATTAACCTCCCGTTTGTTCTCTGAACCGAAGAACAGTGAACATAAAACAATGAAAACTAGTGCCTGAGAATGATGATGGTGCAGAGAATTTGAATAAAGTGTTCTCTTTGTATGTATATATATGTATCGATTTAATTGTATTGTCCCCCTTTCGGCTTTTCTTATTTGATTTAGACAAGAATTTTAACAGAATCGAAACAGGGCAACATGCCATTGCCACACACAAACTCGAATTTAAAAGATTTAATATTTGAACTGAAAGTAGTACATAATATCCTGACTCTAAATCAGCAACTATATCTTGTCTGTAGATTACAAAGGCTGTATCTGATCATCATCAAATGGATAATCATTTGTTGACTTTGTGAGCCTAACGTCCTGTTACAGTTGTGAGGCTCACATCATTGATAGAGACCTTTTGACCATGTTCATAACATTCAGCCTCAGAAACTCCTCTACTTGCTATAAACGCAGGATGCTTCGGCTCAGGGAGGTTTGTGTTCTCGGTACTTAGCATCCAAATCACAGTTGCAACACTTGGTCTATCGTTTGCAACTTCTTGCACACATAACAATCCAATTTGAACACATTTTGTTATCTGTTTCACAAAAGACGCATCCAAGAAGGTTGGATCTGCTAGAGAAGCAACCTCACCGCCATTCCACAGCTTCCACGCCTGTAAAATCCAAAATTTACAAGTAAGTTTCAAAGCTAGTAAATTTACTAAACACTAATTAGTACACACTTACATAAGGTAAAAGGTTCAGACTGTTCTCTTCCTTGTAAGAGTTTCTTCTTCCACTTATGATCTCTAGAAATATAACCCCCAAGCTGAAAATGTCTGATTTTTCTGAAAATGAACCTTCCATTGCATATTCTGGTGACATATAGCCGCTGAAAAAAAGAAATTTTCATTCACAATGTTTGTTATGTATTTTGTTGAGTATGGATACTTACTAAGTTCCAACAACCCTTCTTGTGTTAGCTTCATCTTCATTTGCTCGGAAAACTCTTGCAAGTCCAAAGTCAGATATCTTTGGATTCAGATTATCATCTAACAAAATGTTGCTGGCTTTTAGATCTCTGTGAATGATCTTTAGTCTTGAATCTCTGTGAAGGTACAAAAGACCTCTGCATATTCCTTCCATAATGTTGAACCGAGTCTTCCAATTAAGACTCTTTTGCTTAGCTGGGTCTGAAGAAACACCAAAAGAATCATTAGCTTTCTCTTCAAGTAAAAACAGAGCTAAGAAACAGAGGAGATAAGTTTACCAAATAGATAGGCATCCAAGCTTTTCTTTGGCATGTATTCATATACTAACATCCTTTCTTCACCTTCAATGCAACAGCCAAGTAACTTCACCAGATTTCGATGCTGCAACTTCGAAATCACAACTACCTCGTTCATAAGTTCTTCAAGTCCTTGCCCTGATGCCCGAGAGAGCCTCTTCACTGCAATTTCTTTCCCTTCAGGCAACATACCCTAAAGAAAAAGATTGCCAGACACTTCACTAGAATTTTGAGATTATAATTATGATTTTTGTTAAGTGCCTTTACCTTGTAAACAGGACCAAATCCGCCTTGCCCGAGCTTGTTTATTAGAGAGAAATTATCAGTTGATGTAGCTAACACTTTAAACTCAAAAAGAGGAAGCTCTTTGAACTTGACTTGGTTAGAAGCAGACTCGTTATCACTTGTAAGTGCTTCCATTCTTCTAAACAATAGCTCTGCACTTGTATCTTTCTCTGGTGCTGCTAAGACAAATGATCAATGAAGCAAACAGTTTGAAACTATGATCAAGGAGTAAACAATACTCTAACCTGAAATCTTTTTGAATTTACGGCATGCCAAAAGAACGCAGACCATAGCACCAAGCGCAATGCCTAGCACTGTTGCTGTGATCGTAATTGCTCGCTTACTACTATGTGTTTCAACAAGATCTGTTGAAAAATAACAAGTCAATGAAGTCAAACCAATAAGAGAAGATGAAAGCAAGCGAGGCTATTAGAGTTTACTTTACTCACTGAGTTCGGAACGTGCAAGCCGAATATAAAGATCAATACCACTTGCCAAGAATGATTGCATATCAACCAAGTCACCACTCCAAATCATGCATCCTATTCCTCTATCATAAGCATAAGCAGTGCAAGAACAGTTATCTAAACAAACTTTAGGACAACCCTTCTCATTAGCTTGAGACTTTTCCGCATTGGCTGGTACTTTCATATTCTGCATTTTAAAAAAACCATCTCTTTTTCCTCCACCACCACCACTACTACTACTTACATTGCACTGCAATGGAACTCTTCTCACACATTCACTACTCCAGCTCCCTCCATTTCTTTCTGTGTTATTCCTTGGCACAAACCCTTTTAAGCAATTACATGTGGGAACTTCCTTAACACTGCAGCTCGCGAATGGACCACATCTATTGTATTCATCACAAGGTGTCCTTGGAATAGTGGTACCAATCTCCCAACCTATCTTAGAAGTACTCCAACTTCTTGTATTTAGAGTTCCATCAGGATCCAAGTTAAAGTGATACATGAAGGTATCAGTAGCATATGAGATTAAAAATGTTCCTTTATTATCATTCGAAACGTTAAACTCATCCAGAAAAATAAGAGATACTGAACTCGGTACGCCGACGAATATCTGACCGTTCCAAGGCCCGCTACGCCAGATTGGAACATTGTTGCTCTTCCAGATCATAAGCTCAGGAAACGGGACAAGGGAAACACCAGCTGTATAGTTCCCTGTTGAAGGATCTGCATTGCTTCTCCATGATCTAAGTTTTAGATTCTCTCTAGTTCTGTTGCTGCTCCCAAGAGTCATTGTTGGCAAGAAAGAGTTATAAGGATGCTTGAAACTCTCCCACAAGATCTCACCGTTTTCTTGTAACCTAAGATTCCCATTATCCATTAGCTGAACCCATGTAGCATTTGGAGCCTTTGGTACTGTGACGTTTGTTGACCATACAAGGCGGTTTAGACCATCCTTAACCACAAGATTTCCGTCCTCAGAGATTGAAACAACACCAGAAGTGTTGTTGATGGGAGTGTCTTTGTTAGCAACCCAAACAACAGTTTGAACTGGAACCTTATCGTACCAGATCCCAACATAACGTAGATGACTAGTCGAGTTTACAGGAGTGAAGAAACCGAACCTGAAAACACCACTTTTGCTGAGAAGTGTCTCTGAGTCTTTGATGGGAGTTGAGAACGTGATTCTGTCTTGGCCGCAACAGAACCTCAGAGAGAAGCAAGAGAATGCTGCTAGTAGAATAAGAAGAAGAAAACAACATATGTTGAGTAGAATCACCATCACTAGTTTTTGAAACAGAATGGTTTCAAAATTTGGGTTTTTTTGTTTGTTTCTCTTTGGAGGATTTGCATCTAAGATAATCCAATGAGAGGTCATTATAAAGTAGTCTCTATAATAAGACTTCGAAAAAAAGAAGACTTTGAAGAAGTCTGTGGTGGAGTATTAAGCTGACATTTCTTTTGGTGCAAACAAGATTTGAAATGTGAGAAAGAAAGCGAGAGGACTACTTGCTTTAGTAGACTTGTATTTTCATCTCTTTGTTGACTTGCAGAAGTGATCTTATCAATAAAACAAAGCAACATAAATTGTTATGGATTTTAGTTCATTCTAAGTACATAGATTGTTCAATTTGATTGTCTTGTTCTCCTTCCGGCTTTTCTGACTTGATTAACATAATCAAACCAGAGCAACATGACCACATTGTTTATCTTATAAACTCGAATTCAAAAGGTTTAATATTTGAAATGAAAGTAGTACATAGTATCCTGACTCTAGTCAGCAACTATTTATTGTCTGCAAATTACAAAAGGCTGTATGTGATCATCATCACCAAATGGATGACTTAGTGAGCTTAACGTCCTGTTACAGTTGTGAGGCTCACATCATTGATAGAGACCTTCTGACTACTCTGGTCAGAACATTCAGCCTCGGAAACTCCTCTTCTTGCTATAAACGCAGGTTCCTTCGGCTCAGGGAGGTTCGTGATCTCGGTAGTTAGCATCCAGATCACAGTTGAGACACTTGGTCTATTGCTTGCAACTTCTTGCACACATAACAATCCAATCTGAACACATTTTGTTATCTCTTTCACAAAAGACTCATCAAAAACGGTTGGATCTGCTAAAGAAGCAACCTCACCATTGTTCCACAGCTTCCACGCCTGTAAAATCCAGAAATTTGCAGGTAAGTTTCAAAGCTAGTAGCAATACTAAACACAGATTAGTAAACACTTACATAAGCTAGAAGGTTTAGATTGTTGTCCTCCTTGTGAGAGTTTTTTCTCCCACTTATAATCTCTAGAAATATAACCCCCAAGCTGAAAACATCTGATTTTTCTGAGAATAAACCTTCCATTGCATATTCCGGTGACATATAGCCGCTGCAATAACACAATTTTCATTCAAGTTGCTATGATAAAATTGATAACTCTTGTAGGGAATGGATACTTACTAAGTTCCAACAACTCTTCTTGTGTTAGCTTCATCTTCATTCGCTCGAAAAACCCTAGCAAGCCCAAAATCAGATATCTTTGGATTCAAATTGTCATCTAACAAAATGTTGCTGGCTTTTAGATCCCTGTGTATGATCTTTAGTCTTGAGTCTCTGTGAAGGTACAGTAGACCTCTGCATATTCCTTCCATTATGCTGAACCGAGTCCTCCAATCAAGAATCTTTTGCTTCAATGGGTCTGAAGAAAACAATAAAAGAATCATTAGTTTTCTCTTCAAGTAAAAACAGAGTTAAGAAACAGAGGAGAAGTTAAGAAACAGATGAGATAAGTTTACCAAATAGATAGGCATCCAAGCTTTTCTTTGGCATGTATTCATATACTAACATCCTTTCTTCACCTTCAATGCAACATCCAAGCAACTTCACCAGATTTCGATGCTGCAACTTCGAAATCACAACCACCTCGTTCATAAGTTCCTCTAATCCTTGTCCTGATGCCCGTGAGAGCCTCTTCACTGCAATTTCTTTCCCTTCAGGCAACATACCCTAAACAAAAAGATTACCAGACACTATATTAGTCTGAGACTATTGATAAGGTACCTCTTTATCAGAAGGATTCTTTTTCAATGCTTTACCTTGTAAACAGGACCAAATCCGCCTTGCCCGAGCTTGTTTATAAGAGAGAAGTTATCGGTTGATGTTTCTAACACTTTAAACTCAAAAAGAGGAAGATCTTTGAACTTGACTTGGTTAGAAGCAGACTCGTTAACACTTGTGAGTGCTTCCATTTTCTTAAACATTAGCTCTGCACTTGTATCTTTCTCTGGTGCTGCTAAGACAAATGATCAATGAAGCAAACAGTTTGAAACTATCCCCAAGGAGTAAACAAAACTCTAACCTGAACGCTTTTTGAATTTACGGCATGCCAAAAGAATGCAGACCATAGCAACAAACGCAAAGCCTAGCACTGGTGCTGTGATCATAATTGCTCGCTTACTACTATGTGTTTCTACAGAATGTGTTTCTACATTGAAAAATAATAAGTCAATGAAATAAAACTAATTGGAGAATAAGAAAACAATAGAGACTATAAGAGTTTAGTTTACTCACTGGGTTTAGAATGCTCAACCCGAATAAAAAGATCAATACCAGTCTTCAAAGATGATTGCATATCAACCATGTTACCGCTCCAAAGCATGCATCCTATTCCTTGATCATATGCATAAGCTGTGCAAGAACAGTTACCTAAACAAACCTTAGGACAAGCTTCCTCATTAGCTGGAGTCTGTTCCGCATTAGCTGGTACTTTCATCTTCTGCATTTGAAAAAACCCATCTCCTTTTCCTCCACCACCACTACTTACATTGCACTGCAATGGAGTACTTCTCACACATTCACTACTCCAGCTCCCTCCACTCCTCTTTGTGTTATTCCTCGGCACAAACCCTTTTATGCAATTACATATCGGAACTTCCTTTACACTGCAGCTCGCGAATGGACCACAAGTACCGTATACATCACAAGTTGTTGTTGGAATAGTGTTACCGATCTCCCAAGATCTCGTAAGAGTACTCCAACTTCTTATATATAGAACTCCATCAGGATCCAAGTTCATGTGATACATGGGAGATTCAGTAGCATATGACACTGTAAATGTTCCTTCATTATCACTGAGAATATTAAACCCATCAAGAAACAGAAGAGCTACCTCATCCTCTAAGCCTATGAAAATCTGACCGTTCCAAGGTCCGCTACGCCAGATTGTGACATTGTTTTTCCAGATCATAAGCTCACGAAATGGGAAAAGGGAAATGCCAGCTGTATAGTTCCCTGTTGAAGGATCTGTATAGCTTTTCCATGAAGTAAGCTTTAGATTCTCTGTACTTCCCTTGGTGGCCCCAAGAGTCATTGTTGGCAAGAAAGAGTTATAAGGATGCTTGAAACTCTCCCACAAGACGGTTTTGAGCATCCTTAACCACAAGATCTCCATCATCAGAGATTGAGATAACACCGGAAGTGTCGTTGATGGGAGTGTCTTTGTTAGCAACCCAAACCACAGTTTGAACTGGAACTTTAGCGTACCAGATGCCAACATAACGTAAATGACCAGTAGAGTTTACAGGAGTGAAGAAACCGAACCTGAAAAGACCATTGTTGCTGAGAAGTGTCTCTGAGTCATTGATCGGAGTCGAGAAGGTGATCCTGTCCTGACCGAAACAGAGCTTCAGGGAGAAGCAAGAGAATGTTGCAAGAAGTAGAACAAGAACAAGAAAACAACGTCTGTTTTGTAGAATCACCATAAGTACTATTTGAAACGGAAATTGTGTTACATTTGCTTTGTTGTTTCTCTTTGGAGGATTTTTTTTATCTAAGAGAATCAAAAGAGAGGCCAATTAATAAAGTAGTCGTTTTTGTCTCAATAAGAAGACTTCAAAGAAGCTTGTGGTGGATTATTAGCTGACTTTTCTTTCGATGAAGACAAGATTTTTAAAGTGACAAAGAAAGCGAAAGGACTACTTGCTTTAGTAAACTTGTATTGTGTTTTCATATCTTGAGTAGACTTGTTGACTTGCAAAAGTGATCTTATCAATATAGCAAAGCAAAATATAAAACAAAACGATTATAATGTTCTCAAGTTCTCTCTGTTAAGACAGAACTTACTTAAGAACATATGTCGGTTTAGTTTTTTACTTTTCTTCAACCAGGTTAGTTAATCCATCTTAGAGTAGGTCAGGTTTCAGTACTAGAATCTACTGAAACTATCAACACAACTCAGTTTCACCTAAGGTGTTTTTTAACTGAGGTAAATAATACCAAATCTGTAATTACTGATTCTGAACATAACTTCTCTGAAATACAGCTCTTCATTCTTTAATCTAACAATTAAACATGCCCAAGATAACAAAATTTTACAAACATAAAAATCAGTCTTGTGAGCTTAACGTCCTGTTACAGTTGTGAGGCTCACATCATTGATAGAGACCTTCTGACTACTCTGGTTAGAACATTCAGCCTCGGAAACACCTCTTCTTGATATAAACGCAGGCTGCTTTGGCTCAGGGAGGTTTGTGTTCTCGGTAGTTAGCATCCAAATCACAGTTGAAACACTTGGTCTATCATTTGCAACTTCTTGCACACATAACAGTCCAATCTGAACGCATTTTGTTATCTCTGCCACAAAAGACTCATCCAAAACGGTTGGATCTGCTAAAGAAGCAACCTCACCATCGTTCCACAGCTTCCACGCCTGTAAAATATCAAATTTACAGGTAAGTTTCATTGCTAGTACAGTTACAAAACGCTAATTAGTACACACTACAAACTTACATAAGGTAAAAGGTTCAGATTATTTTCTTTCTTGTGAGAGTTTCTTGTCCCACTTATGATCTCTAGAAATATAACCCCCAAGCTGAAAACATCTGATTTTTCTGAAAATAAACCTTCCATTGCATATTCTGGTGACATATAGCCGCTGCAAATAGACAAAAATTTCATTTAAGTTGTTATGATAAAACTGACAATGCTTGTTGGGAACTGGTACTTACTAAGTTCCAACAACTCTTCTTGTGTTAGCTTCATCCTCATTTGCTCGGAAAACTCTGGCAAGTCCGAAATCAGATATCTTTGGATTCAGATTATCATCTAACAAAATGTTGCTGGCTTTTAGATCTCTGTGTATGATCTTTAGTCTTGAATCTCTGTGCAGGTACAAAAGACCTCTGCAAATTCCTTCCATTATGTTGAACCTTTTCTTCCAATCAAGAATGTTTTGCTTCAATGGGTCTGAGAGAAAAATTAACTTTCTCTTCAATTAAAAACAGAGAAAATAGAAACAGAGGAGAGTGTTTCAAAAAAAAAAAAGAAACAGAGGAGCTGAAACAGAGCTAAGAAGCAGAGGAGCTAAAACAAAACTAAGAAACAGAGGAGATAAAACAGAGTTATAAAACAGGGAGACAAGTTTACCAAATAGATAGGCATCCAAGCTCTTCATTGGCATGTATTCATAGACTAACAACCTTTCTTCACCTTCAATGCAACAGCCAAGTAACTTCACCAGATTTCGATGCTGCAACTTCGAAATCACAATCACCTCGTTCATAAGTTCCTCTAGTCCTTGTCCTGATGCCCTTGAGAGCCTCTTCACCGCAATTTCTTGACCTTCTGATAATATTCCCTGAAGAAAAGATTACCAGTCACTTAACCTTGTATGAGATTATCATAAAGGATTCTTGTTTAGTGCCTTTACCTTGTAAACAGGACCAAATCCGCCTTGTCCAAGCTTGTTTATGAGAGAGAAGTTATCAGTAGATGTAGCTAACACTTTAAACTCAAAGAGAGGAAGATCTTTGAGTTTGACTTGGTTAGAAGAAGACTCGTTACCACTTGTAAGTTCTTCCATTCTTTGAAACAATAGCTCAGCACTTCTATCTGCTAAGGAAAATGATCAATGAAGCAAACAATCTAAAACTATCATTAAAGAAGTAAAACAAAATTCTAACCTGGACGCTTCTTGAATTTCCTGCATGCCAAAAGAACACAGATCGTTGCAACAAACACAACACCAAGCACAGATGCTGTGATGATCATAACTCTTCGCTTACTATGTGTATCTACAATGAGAAATCATAATTCAATGAATTCAAATTGAATGGAGAAAGAACAAAAACAAATGAGAATATTAGTGTTCATTTTACTCACTAAATTCGGAATGCGAAACCCGAATATTAAGATCAATGCCACTCCCTAAAAATGATTGCATATCAACTAATCTACCACTCCAAAGCATGCATCCGATTCCTCTATCATAAGCATAAGCATTGCAAGAACAGTTATCTAAACAAACTTTAGGACAATCCTTCTCATTAGCTAGAGACCTCTCCACATTAGCTGGTAATTTCATCTTCAGCATTTTAAAAAACCCATCTCCTCTTCCTCCACCAGTACTACTTACATTACACTGCAATGGAACTCTTCTCACACATCCACCAATCAAGATCCCTCGATTCCACTCTGTGTTATTCCTCGGCACATACCCATTCACGCATTTACAAGGCGGATTTTCCTGTAAACTGCAGCTCGCGAATGGACCACATCTGTTGTATACATCACAAGTTGTCGATGGAATAATGGCATCGACCGACCAAGCTCTAGTAGAAGTATTCCAACTTCTCATATATAGATATCCATCAGGATCCAAGTTAAAGTGATGCATGAAAGAATCAGTAGCGTATGAGATTAAAAAAGTTCCTTTGTTATCATTGGAAACGTTAAACCCATCAAGAAACAGAAGAGATATCGAATCCGGTAAACCGATGAAAACCTGACCGTTCCATGGTCCGCTACGCCAGATTGGAACATTGTTTTTCTTCCAGATCATGAGCTCAGGAAACGGGAAAAAGGAAATATTAGATGTGTAGTTTCCTGTTGAAGGATCTGTATAGCTTCTCCATGAAGTAAGGTTTAGATTCTCTCCGGTCTTGTTGTTGGTACCAAAAGTCATTACTGGCAAGTAAGAGTTGTAAGGATGCTTGAAACTCTCCCATAGGATCTCACTGTTTTCTTGTAACACAAGATTCCCTGTATCCATTAGCTGAACCGAAGTATCATTTGAAGATACTGATACTGTGTGGTTTGTTGACCATAGAAGGCGGCTTTGACCATCGGTAACCACAAGGTTTCCGTCTTGAGAGATTGACACAACACCAGAAGTGTTGTTGATGGGTGTGTCTTTGTTAGCAACCCAAACAACAGTTTGAACTGGAACCTTATCGTACCAGATCCCAACATAACGTAACCGAGTAGTGGAGTTTAAAGGAGTGAAGAAACCGAACCTGAAAATACCATTGTTGCTGAGAAGTGTCTCTGACTCTGAGTCTTTGATTGGAGTTGAAAACGTGATTCTGTCCTGACCATAACATAACTTCAACGAGAAGCAAGAGAATGTGGCAAGTAGGACAAGAACAAGAAAACAACGTCTGTTGAGTAGAATCACCATTAAGTACTATTTGAAACAGAATGGTTCCAGATTTGCTTTTGTTGTTTGTTTCTCTTTGGAAGATTTTCATCTATAAGAGAATCCAAAGAAAGGTCAGTTAATAAAAAGTAGTCTCTATAAGAAGACTTTGAAGAAGTCAGTAGTGGAGTTGGTGGAGACAACATTTGAAGTGTGACAAAGAAAGCAAGAGGACTCTCAAAATTGCGTTAGAAGACTTTCATCTCTTGAGTAGACTTTGGTATGACTTATGAAGTGTATATCTCACTACCGTATATCAATATAGCAAAGCAATCCAAAACAGAAAATATATTAATCTTCTAATTTTCTGTCAAGACAGAACCTACTGTAGCTTCTTGAGAGCATGTGTCGGTTTTGTTCTTCTGCTTTTACTCAGAATCAGTTTCTTCATTCAGGTGGTTAATGCATCTTAGAGTAGATCCAGTACTAGAATTCTATTGAAATTATCAACACAGCTCACTTTCAGATAGTATTTTCTTAACTGAGGTTAATAATTCCAAATCTGCAATTAGTGAATCTGAACATAACTTTACTGAAATACATCTCTTAATTCTTTAATGTAAGTATCTAACAATCAAACATGCGCAAGATAACAAAATTTACAAAGATAGGAGTTTCTTAAAACGTATTATATTAAATAAACATACATATTGGCTATGTGAGCTTTAACGTCCGGTTACAACTGTGAGGCTCACATCGTTGATAGAGACCTTTTGACTGCTCTGGTCAGAAGATTCAGCCTCAAAAACTCTTCTTCTTGCTATAAACGCAGGCTGCTTTGGCTCAGGAAGGTTCGTGTTCTCGGTAGTTAGCATCCAAATTACGGTGGAAACATTTGGTCTATCGTTTGCAGCCTCTTGCACACATAACAGTCCAATCTGAACACATTTTGTAATCTCTTTCTCAAAACACTCATCAAAGACGATTGAATTGGCTAGAGAAGCAGCCTCACCGTCATTCCACAACTTCCACGCCTTTGAAAAGAGACCAACCTTACATAAGTTTCAAAACTTAATCATAAGTTACTAAACACTGATTATTAGTACACACTTACATAAGCTAAAAGGCTTAGATCATTGTCTTCCTTGTGAGAGTTTCTTCTCCCACTTATAATCTGGAGAAATATAACCCCCAAGCTGAAAACGTCTGATTTTTCTGAAAATAAACCTTCCATTGCATATTCAGGTGACATATAACCACTGCAATATAACAAATCTCATTCACATTGGCTATGATACAACCGAATTTCACAATGTTTGTTGTGTATTTTGTTGTGAATAGATACTTACTAAGTTCCAACAACCCTTCTTGTGTTAGCTTCATCTTCATTCGCTCGGATCACTCTTGCAAGTCCGAAATCAGATATCTTTGGATTCAGATTCTCATCCAACAAAATGTTGCTGGCTTTTAGATCTCTGTGAATGATCTTTAGTCTTGAATCTCTGTGCAGGTACAGAAGACCTCTGCAAATCCCTTCCATTATGTTGAACCGAGTCTTCCAATCAAGAATGTTTTGCTTCAAAGGGTCTGATAGAAGCTAGCAAAAGCATTAGTTTTCTCTTCAAATAAAAGCAGAGTTAAGAAACAGAGGAGACAAGTTTACCAAATAGATACACATCCAAGCTTTTCTTTGGCATGTATTCATATACTAACAATCTTTCTTCACCTTCTATGCAACATCCAAGTAGCTTCACCAGATTACGATGTTGCAACTTTGAAATCACAACCACTTCATTCAAAAGTTCCTCAAGTCCTTGTCCTGATGCCCTTGAGAGCCTCTTCACTGCAATTTCTTGCCCATCTGATAATACCCCCTGAAGAATACATTATGATTCACTTAATTCCCTGAGTCTCTTTTCAAAACGGATTCTTCATTAATGCATTTACCTTGTAAACAGGACCAAACCCGCCTTGCCCGAGCTTGTTTCTTAGAGAGAAGTTATCAGTTGCTGCAGCCAACACTTGAAACTCAAAGAGAGGAAGCTCCTTGAGATTGGCTTGGTTAGAAGCAAGCTCATTGCCACTTGTTAGTGCTTCAATTCTCTGTAACAATATCTCTGCGCTTCTATCTTTTTGTGGTTCTGTTAAAGACAAAGCAAACAAGTTTTAGTAAGAAAAACAGTCTGACACAATCTTCAATGAGTAAACAAAACTCTAACCTTGACGCTTTTTGAATTTCCTGCATGCAATAAGAACGCATACCACAGCAACAAAGGGAACGCCTAGTACAGGTGCTGTGATCATAAGTACTCGATTGCTATGTGTTTCTAACAAGATTTTAGGTGAAAAATATAAGTCAATGAAGAGTAAAACAAGTGAGAATTAGTAGAGATTTTTACTCACTGAGTTCAGAATGCGCAACTCGAATATAAAGATCAATGCCACTTCCCAAAAATGATTGCATATCAACCAAGTCACCACTCCAAAGCATGCATCCGATTCCTTGATCATATGCATAAGCAGTACAAGAACAGTTATCTAAACAAACCTTAGGACAAGCTTCCTCATCAGCTAGAGACTTTTTTTCCACATTGTCTGGTACTTTCATCTTCTGCAGTTTCAAAAAACCATCTCCACCACCACCATTACCACTTGTATTCCCAAGTCTTTCACACCATAATGGAGCTCTTCTCACACATCCATGAATCCAATTCCCTGAACTCCACTCTGTGTTATTCCTCGGCACAAACCCTTTTAAGCATTTACATTGTGGATCTTCCCTGGGGTTGCAGCTCCCATATGGACCACATCTATTGTATGAATCACAATCTGTGGATGGAAACCTGACACCAACTCTCCAATCATTCATAGAAGTTCTCCAATCCCTCTGATATATAGCTCCATTAGGATCCAAGGTAATGTGATACCCAAAAGAATCATTTGCATAGGTCAATGAAACCGTTCCTTGGTTATCATTGTTAAGGTTAAACCCATCAATGTTCAGAAGTGTATCCATATCCGGTAAACCGATGAAAACCTGACCGTTCCAGGGACCGCTACGCCACTGTGTAACATTATTCTTCTTTATTAGAAGCTCAGGAAATGGGAAAGGAACAAGACTAACTGTGTAGTTCCCTGTTGAAGGATCTACATAGCTTTTCCAAGAAGTAAGTCCTAGATAGTATCCGGTTTTAAGGTCGGTCTTAAGATTCATTCTTGGCAACAAAGTATTATAGTTATGATTGAAACTCTCCCACAGAGTCTCTCTGTTAACTTGTAACTTAAGATTCCCATTATCCATTAGCTGAACCCATGTAGCATTTGGAGCCTTTGGTACTCTGACGTTTGTTGACCATACAAGGCGGTTTAGACCATCCTTAACCACAAGATTCCCGTCTTCAGAGATTGAAACAACACCAGAAGTGTTGTTGATGGGTGTGTCCTTGTTAGCAACCCAAACAACGGTTTGAACTGGAACCTTATCGTACCAGATCCCAACATAACGTAAATGACCAGTGGAGTTTACAGGAGTGAAGAAACCGAACCTGAAAACACCATTGTTGCAGAGAAGGGTCTCTGAGTCTTTGATGGGAGTTGAGAACGTGATTTTGTCTTCACCGCAACAGAACCTCAGAGAGAAGCAAGAGAATGCTGCTAGTAGAATGAGAGCAAGACAACGATGTGCTGTCAGTAAAATCACCATAAGTAATATTTGAAAAAATTGAAATATCAGTTTTGCTTTGTTGTTTGTTCTCTTTGGAAGATCTTCGTCTCTCTTTCTCAAGAATATTTTAGAATATGATGTGAAACATGAGTCCTATAAGAAAAATACTAATAATTTAGATAAACATGCGGTCCAGGAAAAAGGGCATTTACTTCAACAAAAGTCATCAATTATCATACCATCTATCTGAACACGATAATAATGTGCTGTGCATGTCCTTTATCTACTTGATTTTCTTTGTCTTTTTGTGAAGTCACATTCTAGTTGTTCTTATGACAAATATGTTTAAGAAATTGATTTTCTTTGTCTTTTTGTCAAGTCACATTCTAATTGTTCTTATGAAAAATATGTTTAAGAAATTGATTTTCTTTGATCAAAAAAAAAAAAAAAGAAATTGATTTTCTTTGTCTTTTTGTGAAGTCACATTCTAATTGTTCTTATGACTAATATGTTTAAGAAGTTGATTTTCTTTGTCTTTTTGTGAAGTCACATACTAATTGTTCTTATGACAAATATGTTTAAGAAATTGTGTTGAATTATTTCACGTAAAGTTCAAATGCCAGAACTCTGTCAAGTTGCAATGCCGACATATTAACTATAGATTTTAGTCCTGGAATATTTTAGTATTCACACCAGCTTTACCATTGTTCTACCATGTCAGAAAAGAAGTTGCAAAAGTAAAGATCTATGTGCTTCTGTTTGTAGTTATGTTTGGGTGTATAATTGCTGAACCAAGGCGGCTACAAAAACCGATGCAAATGTCAAGGTTGTTGTGTAATTAATAATAAATCTATGAAAGTCAAAAACTCATCTTCTCCGTATCCAAGTTTGTCTCAATACATATAGTAAAGTTACCAAAAAGACAAAACCATATAGTAATGTTTTCATTCTCTAAACAACCAACCTACTACTACTTCTCAGAACACGGATCTCTTCTTCTTTTTTTTTTCATATTCTTTCAGGTTTTGTTTCTAGTTAATCCATCTAAGAATAGATCACGTCTCAGTACAATAATCTACTTAAATTACAAATCTGTAATCATAAAAAAGCTTGATGAAAAACAGGAAAAGATCTTTACCTTTTGGTTGAGAGCAAACCTTTATTTTTAGGTTCAGTTAAAACTTAAAACGTTTGCCGAAAGAAAATATCAAAATAACAAGAATTCGTTAAGGAAAAAAAAGGAACTATAGACATAAAAAGGAAATAGATATTTTATAATTAAATAACGGAAAAATGTGGAATGGAAACCTAAAAATCTAGTAAAAATGATATTTGTTGTGGAATAAAGAAGAAGGTTTGTTGTAACTCTGTATATCTTATTCATCACGTGCACATACATATATATACATACAAAGAGAATAAAGCATATTCCTTAGGAGATAAGGATTACAACAATAAAGGGGATGATTATCCTAATCCTATAATGATTAGGATAACTACAACATATGGATAAACACAAGGGAGGATAGT
>CAKOAT010597376.1:218874-252731 GCA_932364175.1 Eruca vesicaria subsp. sativa
AAACAACCAATAACAAATCGATCCTTGAGAGAGACAAAATAAGCCGGTTTTATGCAATAGCTATCAAGAGTTTTAAAACACCAATTTACTTGAACTCAAAACACGAAATCTATCAAGGTGAATTCCTTAAGCATTCAACATAAATAACTTGATAAAAATAAGCAAGCAAACGGATCAAAGCAAGCAAAGATTTCAAGTTCATCAATTAGGGTTTTAGGTTAACTTTTGTTCATGAATACAAGTTTGTATCCATGTACATAGTTAGGCTCTTTAGGGCTTTAATTTTATTTCTCAAACATACCAAAACATTATAGTTTTTAAGGGGGTCGAAACTTATGTTTAAGAGTTTAAGTTTCATACCTCAAATCTCCTTGTTTTTGAATGGACCTCCATTAGGGCAAAACCGGTTTGGATCTTAGGAGAGAGAGAGATCGAATCACTTTAATCTTTTAGCTAAGGCTTTACACCTGCAAAAGAATAGTTAGCAAGGGATTTCTTCTTCAAAATAACTTAATAAATTAATGAAGAAATAGGGTGTAAGTCGTTTGAGTAAGAGAGAAGTTTCTAGGGTTTCCCGGATTGGAAAAACAGAAATTTAGCCGCCGTCTTGTTTTGAAGATTCCGGTTGATTCCGGTGTCTGATTGACGCGCCGTTTGATCTGCTGGATTCCTCTCTTCCAGAGCTTCAGTTTGGTATGTAGATCGTCGTCTGGGTACACAGGGTTTGGGAGATACGTCGCTTTGAAGTTGCTGCAGGGATTAGGGTTTTCTGCAGCCGCCAAGAGAGAGAGAGAGCTACGAATTTTTGTGNAATAAAGCATATTCCTTAGGAGATAAGGATTACAACAATAAAGGGGATGATTATCCTAATCCTATAATGATTAGGATAACTACAACATATGGATAAACACAAGGGAGGATAGTGACTGATGCTTGGCCGCCTGGTATAGTACTGATGTGGTCTGGTCCATTTCTGGATATGTCCCAACCACCATCTTCATTTCTTAACAATATTTTAGTTTTTTATTTTTTTGATATTTTAGTTTTTCGTATCAGAAACTTGTAAAAACTCTCAAAAACTAAATTCTCTTTTTTTTTCAGAAACCCACTTTTACAAAATCTTGAATGACTTGTAAACTAGTTTTTAGAAGAATCAAAATCCAAAAATCACTCTAAAAACTATAATTTAAGACTGTAATCTGTTAAAAAAAAAGTAAACATAAGTTGTTTGACCAAAAAAAAAAAAGTGAATACGTAAAAAAGAAGAAAGTAAAAATTATTTAATAAGAGAGATAATAACGGTAAAAGCTGTGGGTTAAACCTAAACCTAACCACACGTAATTTTTCACAAAAAAAAAAACACACGTAATTTTTCACCGATTGGAACTAAGATACAAGAAAATTTTATTCTCTTCTCTGTGCATGCAAAAAGTAAACCTAAACCTAAACATGGAGACTCCTAACTGGTCGGAGCTCTGTACCGACATCTTGAGAGTTCTGTTAGAACGTTTGAGTTTTGTAGATTTCCACCGCGCTAAGACCGTGTGTCGTAACTGGTACATGTGCTCTAAACAAACGCTGCGGCCAAGAAGTGGATCACCGTTGCTGATGATACTATCTCCAGAAGATGATTATGTGCTGTTCAACCCTGACGAAGATAAGGTTTACAAGACAAACAGAGACTTTTCAGGGACACGGTTCCTAGCAAACTCAGGTAACTGTTTCCTAGCCCTAGATTCTGAATCGAATCTCCACATCGAACATGTGTTCAACGAGAAGAAGAGGATCAAACTTCCACCTATAGAGTCAATGAAGTCTGACCTTTGTAGTCTTAAACGAGTAGGAGATAAGGTATTCAACGAGAATGGTTTCGCATGTTTCCCAGAGAAAGGGTTTAGCAAAAGTGTGGAAGATCTGAGAGGTGTTTTATGGGTAGAAGAAGACGTGGAGGGCAAGGAACAAGAATACACTGTTGCTTGGTTTTTTGACAAAGGTGCTGAGTACATAGCCTTTTGCAAGAACGGTGATGATTATTACCGTACCGTTTCAACACGCCTTGGTGTTCACTACACGTCTCAAGGCATATCTGATATGATTCTCCAAGGTGACATTCTTTATGTCTACACCACTCGTAAATACGTTAGACTCCTGGATTTGTCTGGACAGGAAGGTTTCAAGGAAGTGCACAGGAGGTGTTTTATATTACGGTTTCTCCCAGCTGATCCTCAAAGTGGTGAGGAAAGGTTAAAAGTAAGCTATAACATTGCTGTTACAAGATCAGGAGAGGTTTTGTTGGTTGAGAGCATTGTTTTAAAGGCAACCAGCTCTGAAATAATGCCTATGAGGATGTTCCATGTCTACAAAACAAATCCTAATCCAGATTCTGAAGATATTCTCCACAGTGAGAACCTGTCTTTTGAGGTGGATTCTCTAGGTGATGAGGAGGCCCTCCTCCTTGATTCTGGTATCACTGTGCCTGCTGCACTTGGTATCCAACCAAACTCCATCTATTTCACACGTCATGACCATGTCCGTAACTTTGCTCAGGTACCTTCATCCCCGGACATCTGTGTTTTCAATTTGTCGACAAAGAAACTCACACGCTTCCCCATCCTTTCCTCCAAGGATGCTCTTTGGTTTCTCCCTTCTTAATTTGCTTTTCTGGAATTTCCAGCTTGTTTCAGTTTTGATAATAATACCAAAACTTTACTTCTATCAAACACATCTATTTATCTTTATTGGAACCATTAAGAACATACACAGAATAACAAAACTTTGCAAACATAAGGGTTCTTAAATCATATATGTATTAATATACATACATATTGGCTTACGTGAGCTTAACGTCCGGTTACAACTGTGAGGCTCACATCGTTGATAGAGACCTTTTGACTGCTCTGGTCAGAAGATTCAGCCTCAAAAACTCTTCTTCTTGCTATAAATGCAGGTTGCTTCGGCTCAGGGAGGTTCGTGTTCTCTGTAGTTAGCATCCAAATTACGGTGGAAACATTTGGTCTATTGCTTGCAACTTCTTGAACACATAACAGTCCAATCTGAACACATTTTGTAATCTCTTTCTCAAAACACTCATCAAAGACGATTGGATTGGCTAGAGAAGCAGCCTCACCGTCATTCCACAACTTCCACGCCTTTCGAAAAGACCAAACTTACTTAAGTTTCAAAGCTTAAGCATAAGTTAGTAAACACTGGTTAGTAAACTTACATAAGCTAAAAGGTTTAGGTCATTTTCTTTCTTGTGAGAGTTTCTTGTCCCACTTATGATCTCTAGAAATATAACCCCCAAGCTGAACACGTCTGATTTTTCTGAAAAGAAGCCTTCCATTGCATATTCCGGTGACATATAGCCGCTGCAATAACCAAAACCTCATTCACATTAGTTGTTAAAAAATAACTGAATATCAGAATGTTTGTTGTGTATGTATGCTTACTATGTTCCAACAACCCTTCTTGTGTTAGCTTCATCTTCATTTGCCAGGAATACTCTGGCAAGTCCGAAATCAGATATCTTTGGATTCAGATTGTCATCTAACAAAATGTTGCTGGCTTTTAGATCTCTGTGTATAATCTTTAGTCTTGAATCTCTGTGAAGGTACAGTAGACCTCTGCATATTCCTTCCATTATGTTGAACCTAGTCCTCCAATCAAGAATCTTTTGCTTCAAAGGGTCTGAGAGAAGCTAAGAAAATACTTAATTTTCTCTTCAAGTAAAAACAGAGTTAATTAAACAGATGAGATAAGTTTACCAAATAGATAGGCATCCAAGCTTTTTTTTGGCATGTATTCATATACTAACAACCTTTCTTCACCTTCAATGCAGCAGCCAAGTAACTTCACCAGATTCCGATGTTGCAACTTCGAAATCACTACCACTTCGTTCATAAGTTCCTCAAGTCCTTGTCCTGATGCCCTTGAGAGCCTCTTCACTGCAATTTCTTGCCCTTCAGGTAATGTTCCCTGATGAAAACATTATCAGTCACTTATTTCGAAATTAGACACATCTCTTTCCCAATGAGATTCTTGTTTACTTTTTTTACCTTGTAAACCGGACCAAATCCACCTTGCCCGAGCTTGTTTCCGGGAGAGAAGTTATCTGTTGCTGTAGCTAATACTTTAAACTCAAAGAGAGGAAGATCTTTGAGCTTGACTTGGTTAGAAGCAGACTCGTTACCACCTGTAAGTTCTTCCATTCTTTTAAACATTATCTCTGCACTTCTATCTTTCTCTGGTGCTGCTAAGGCAATCATGAATAAAGCAAATAAATTATGATACAAACTATCATCAATGAGTAAATAAAACGCTAACCTGGACGCTTTTTGAACTTCCAGCATGCTAAAAGAACACAGACCGCAGAAACAAAGACAACGCCTAGCACTGTTGCTGTGATCATAATTGCTAGATTGCTATGCGTTTCTACAAGATTTGTTGAGAGAAATCATAAGTCAATGAAGTCAAATTTTAATGAAGAAGACAAATGAGACTATTAGAGTTTATTTTACTCACTGAGTTCAGAATGAGCAACTCGAACATAAAGATCAATTCCACTCCCCAAAAATGATTGCATATCAACCAAATCACCACTCCAAAGCATGCATCCGATTCCTCTATCATAAGCATAAGCAGTGCAAGAACAGTTATCTAAACATTGCTTAGGGCACGCTTGCGCATTAGCTAGAGACTGTTCTGCATTAATTGGCACTTTCATCTTCTGCAGTTTCAAAAACCCATCTCCTTTTCCTCCACCACCGTTACTTACATTACTCTGCCTCTCACACCGCAATGAAGCTTTTCTCACACATCCACTAGTCCAACTCCTTCTGTTCCACTCTGTGTTGTTCCTTGGCACAAACCTTTTAACGCATTTACAAGGTGGATCTTCTCTAGAATTGCAGATCCCATAAGGACCACATCTACCAAATGCATCGCAATCCGTCGATGGAAACCTTACACCAATCCTCCAACCTCTAGTACTCCAATCTCTCTGATATATAGCTCCATCAGGATCCAAGTTAAAGTGATACATGAAAGAATCATTAGCAAATGACATTGAAAACGTTCCTTGATTATCATTGACAAGATTAAACCCATCAAGAAACAGAAGAGAGTCCACATCAGGTAAACCGATGAAAACCTGACCGTTCCAGGGTCCACTACGCCAGATTGGAACATTGTTCTTCCATATCAGAAGCTCAGGAAACATGAGCTTAGGAAACGTGAAAGAAGCAAGACCAGCTGTGTAGTTCCCTGTTGAAGGGTCTGTATAGCTTCTCCATGAAGTAAGCTTTAGATTCTCTCCGGTTCTGTTGTTGGTTCCAAGAGTCATTCTTGGTAAGAAAGAGTTATAAGGATGCTTGAAACTCTCCCACAGAATCTCACCGTTGTTTCTGTTGTCTTGTAGCCTAAGATTCCCACTATCCATTAGCTGAACCCATGTAGCATTTGGAGCCACTGGTACTGTGACGTTGGTCGACCACAGAAGATGGTTTCGAACATCCGTGACCACAAGATTTCCATCGTCAGAGATGGAAACAACACCGGAAGTGTCGTTGATGGGAGTGTCTTTGTTAGCAACCCAAACTACAGTTTGAACTGGAATCTTATCGTACCAAATCCCAACATAACGTAACCGAGCAGTGGAGTTTACAGGAGTAAAGAAGCCAAACCTGAAAACACCACTTTTGGAGAGAAGTGTCTCTGAGTCTTTGATAGGAGTCGAGAACGTGATTCTGTCTTCACCAAAACAGAGCTTCAACGTCAAGAAAGATGATGTTGCAAGTAGTATAAGAATACGTGTGTTCAGTAGAACCACCATAACTTTAATTGAAACAGAATGGTTCCAGTTTTGCCTTGTTGTTTGTTCTGCAAGAAGTAAGCTTTAGATTATCTGTCTCTATATAACTATGATGTAATGCTTCTTTCAACGAAGTAATGATGCGCCTGGTGGATTCAATGAATTAGCAATGAGTGGAATTAACCTCCAATCTTGACTTATCTTTTAATGGATTGTGGGATGAAATATATAAAGTGAGAGGACTAGTTGCCTTAGTGCGGTTTTAATGGAGCCATTGTTTAAAACTTTTTTTGAGTAAGTAAGTAGTCTATGGAAATAGAAAACAAAGATTACTTTTTGACTTAATAGTTCACAACAAACACTGTTGATTATATTCAAAACGACACATGTTTCAAAGACCGTTTAAGTCTTGAAGAAGACACAACAGAAGCATCAATGTCTCTGAAATTGTTCTAAGAACATTCAACTTCACACGGGCACTACTTTCTTGGAAGGGACCTGATTTTGATAATTTATATGAGGAAATCATTAGCTCCACTTTTTCTTGTCTCTCTCTAAGCTTTCAAGATCTCAATCTGAACATAATTCTCCAACCTACCAAAAATCTCTTAAGAGGTAAAAGATAACATTTTTATGAATCAAGATTTTGGCGGGAAGATATGTCAATGAAGCTGAAGTGGTAGGAGACTAACTCATGGCTCGATTGGGCAAAGCCCTTCACTTTCTCCACCATCGAAGCGATGATTTCTACCGGTGATGGGAGCATTGAGTAGAGAAAGTAGAGAGAATGTTTTAGGGTTTTTGAATTTGGATTTGAGGGGGGGTTTTGAGGATTTGATTTTTGAAAAAGGATGAATGTTTTGACCATTTGGTTTCTAAACCCGGTTCGATTCGGTTTTCCTCTAATTTTGATATTTTCCGGTTTTGATGATTTCGATTGAAATTTAAAACCCGGAGAAATTTTAGTTCGGTTTGGTTTCTTTTTAATGCAGCTTTTGACAGCTTTATAACGAAAAGTTAACAGTTGGGTCCGGTGGGCTTTTTGTCACAGTTGGTCTGTCGAGGGAAGGTGTAATGTTTTAGATTAACAAAAGAGAGAAGAAGGTAGTAAATGTTGTTAACGTAATAACTAAATTTTTATGTAAATGCAATTACGATTAATTATAGTATTTATGTCTTTCGTTAATTATATAAAGTGTGAAGAGGAGGAGATGATTGTCTTGAACAGAAATGGTCATGTCTTGAACAAGAATGGTCAAAACGTCCATTGATTAATTATAAGAACGTTCATGTGTTCTTTATTACAGATAACTCCATATTAAAATGGATTTAGTCGGAAATTTTTAACAAAGCATCATTTCTTGACATTTTCGTCTATCAAGCTAGTCACTGCATCGTAATATTGGTTTATTTCTAAATCATATTCAAATGTGATTAACATGTCTTCACATTTTCATACGATCTTGATCTTGTTGATTAAACATTAATTACGCTTCAACGACCATTCAATCTCATATACAATAATGTGTTTTTCTTATTTAGTTTGATAAACAAATACTCCCTCCGTTTCGAATTAGATGTCATTCTTGAGGAAAAATTTCGTTTCAAAATAAATGTCTCTTTAGAGTTTTGAGACAAAATTTATTATGTTTATATGATATTCTATTTTTCTATTGGTTAAAAAGTGGTTAGCTGTATTGATAATTGTGTTTTTATATTGAAAATATGTAAAATTAAATGTTTCCTTAATCTGTGTGTAAAAACCTAAAATGACAAATAATCTGAAACGGATGGAGTAAATGTTTGTCTTAAGAGTTTGTACATTTTATTACATTATTATATATCTGACTGCCAATGACAAGTGACACATTTTTTCCTTAAACTAGTGACACACTTGGAACTTAATGTCAAAGAGTTAACTTTTTTTTTGCTGTAACACAATATGTCAAAGAGTTAACTAATTAATGATATACTATACTAGTATTTGTTTACCTTCTAGCAAATTAATTGCTTACGCATATATGTTTTGCCGATGAGTACTGTTTGATACAGTTTTCTATGTCAGTACATATATGCAAACTGTTACATGTTAATTTTATAAGTTGCACTTGTGTCAGTCATAAACATAAAATACGGTTAATAATATATACTAACATAATCCTTTTGATAATCAATTAATCATAATCGTAGCTAGATTCAGTTTGGTTTAAACTCCAAACGTACAACGAGTCATCGAGCCATTAGATTAAGATTATTCCGATGGCTAATGGAAAGTCAGCTCATTTCATAACACTTTCCACTTAACAAAAATAGTTATATAACTACTAATTAATTAATCATTGTCGCATACTCGCATGCATAGTTACATGTGATCTTCCGAATATTTTGTAGATGCGACAAAGATAATAGGGTTAACACATACTGTACATGGGAGAATTAATTTCATTAATTCTAATTTCTAATATATTAACATCAAACGAAGCAGCCGCAAGTTTGATTACGCAACAGTGAGTTTACCGCATTACAGTCTTTCTCATTTGACATTTTCATCGGGAAGTATCTCATTCTTTGCAAGTATTTTATTAAAAAAAGGTGGAAATCTTTTTATCAAAGTAAAAAAAAAAGGTGGAAATGGCTAAAAAACAAAATTAAAGTAAAACCATACTGACTTTCCAGCGAAATACCATAATGGTAATTATGGTATTGTTATCCTTAATAATGTCAAGTGCCACTTGAGATAATTATAGTATTAGACAAGTAGAACTAGAAAACTAAACACCTACCAATAAATCAGTTAAACTTTTAAATCAAACCAAACTGAAGCCTCGAGTATGATTAATCTAGTTGCCAAACAAGACTAGAAAAGATCTGAAATGAAAACAAAAAACATGATTGACAAATGGGCAAATGAATCATAAGGAAAAAGCACAAAAGAACACGGTTAATAATAATTGAGAAGGCGTCACGTTACATGAGAAACAAAACCAGTTTTGAAAGTCAACGTTGAACGCTTCTAAAAAAGACATTCAGATTCAGCCATTAGTTTACACAGTCTCTAATTGTGGGAGGTCTTATCTTCATTCTTCTTCCTTCCTTCCTACCTTCTTTCTTTCGCCTTCTCATTACTCCCTCTATATATTCTGACCCGACAACTCCGCTGTTCATAATTAAAATTGCGTAAGCGTATTTACTTAAAACTGTTGAGTAAAAGAAGATTACGAAACTCTCTCCCTCTCTCTCTTAGTGTTTTTTATTATATAAAAAGACCAGATTTCTGGGAAGAACAGAGTCATTTGCGCTTTTTCCTTTTGAGTTGTAATGGCGGATCAAGTAAAGGAGAGGACTTTAGAGGAGACCTCTACGTGGGCCGTCGCTGTGGTTTGCTTCGTCTTACTATTCATTTCCATTGTCCTTGAACACTCCATTCACAAAATTGGAACTGTAAGTTTCTAAAGATTCCTCTGTTTAGTGTTCTTGCTCTGTTTCTTCTTTTGTTTAGATCTAGTTTTCTCTTTTTTCTTCTTCAAATATTTTTGTTTGTTTTGACATATTTTTGTTATTTGGATCTTCTTCTTGCTCATTTTATGCTGTGTGGATATATTTTACTCTGTTTTGTGTCCTTGTTCTGCTTCCTACTCTGTTTCTGCGTTAGTTGTCACTCTGTTTTTCTCACTTCCTCTGTTTCATTCCTCTTCTCTTATGACTAAATCTGCTCTTTGTTTTTTTTTTTAATTGCAGTGGTTCAAACAGAAGCACAAGAAGGCTCTTTATGAAGCTCTTGAAAAAGTCAAAGCAGGTAAAAAGTTTGACAGCACTAAACCCAAAACAATCAAAATATCTTTTTCTACCTAACTTCATCCATTTAACAAGTTTCTTATTATTTTAACACTATTTTTTTTTTGTTATTTAGAGCTTATGTTGTTGGGGTTCATATCACTACTCCTAACAATTGGACAAACACCAATCTCAAATATATGCATCTCCAAAAAAGTTGCATCATCAATGCACCCTTGCAGCGCCGCACAAGAAGCTGAAAAATACGGCAAGAAAGACTCAGGCAAAAAAGGAGACGATGAGGAAAAACCAAGTCATAGACTTCTCCTTGAGTTAGCTGAATCTTTTATCCCTAGACGAAGTTTAGCTACCAAAGGTTATGACAAATGTGCAGAGAAGGTAACTAAAAAAATCTCCCATATCTATATGCATACCATTCTCTTATTACTGTTCATCCTCTAGTATATGACTGTGATTGATGGATTGTCTCAGGGGAAAGTGGCTTTTGTATCTGCTTATGGTATCCACCAGCTGCATATATTCATCTTCGTGCTCGCGGTGGTTCATGTTATCTACTGCATTGTCACTTATGCTCTCGGAAAGACCAAGGTAGCTTTTCTTGTGAATAATGTTGTCGCTAGAGAATCAAGAAATGTTACATGCAAAAAGATTTGATTTCTTGTTTTCTTGAGTGTTACAGATGAGGAGGTGGAAGCACTGGGAGAATGAGACCAAGACCATAGAATATCAGTATTCCAACGGTATGCCCTCTGCGTTATTGATTCAGATTTAGAGTCCGAATATAGTATGACAATTGATGGTGAATGCATTCATGTTATGTAGATCCTGAGAGGTTCAGGTTTGCGAGGGACACATCTTTTGGAAGAAGACATCTCAATTTCTGGAGCAAGACTAGTGTTACTCTATGGACAGTCTGTTTTTTCAGACAGTTCTTTGGATCAGTCACCAAAGTTGATTACTTAGCTTTGAGGCATGGTTTCATCACGGTAAGGAACTTATAGGGATCTTTTGTTTTGTGTTTATCTACTGTTTAGTGTAAGAGTTACTAAGATGAAGAGATAAAGCATGAAAGACAGAGAGTGATCAAAGAATGTGTCCTCTTGACTTAATGTGTACACTGTTTATAATAAGAAATTGACCTAACTTATTCTTTTTTGGTTCAGGCTCATTTTGCTCCAGGGAGTGAAAGAAGTTTTGATTTCCGCAAGTATATTCAGAGATCATTAGAAGAAGACTTCAAAACTGTTGTTGAAATTAGGTTTGGATCGAACTTCATTACCTTTTGATAATCTGAGAAAAAAATCCAATTTTGACTAAATCTTTGCTAACTTTTGTTTGCAGTCCGGTTATCTGGCTTGTAGCAGTGCTATTCCTCTTGACCAACACAAGTGGTAACACTCATTGCTTACCTCGCAAACACACAATATCTCTGCACCAATATTGACACAAAACTGACTATGGTTTTCATTTGTAACAGGACTACGTTCTTACCTCTGGCTACCATTTATTCCACTCGTTGTAAGTACCACAAACCATTGAACCAATAAACATCTCTGCTACCTTGTCATTTTACCGCTTTTTTTTGTTAACAGAATGAATGTAATGTACAGGTGATTCTAATAGTTGGAACAAAACTTCAAGTCATTATAACCAAACTGGGTCTAAGAATCCAAGAGAAAGGTGATGTGGTGAGAGGAGCCCCAGTGGTTCAGCCTGGTGATGATCTCTTCTGGTTTGGCCGCCCTCGGTTCATTCTTTTCCTAATCCATTTGGTTCTTTTCACGGTACGTTTCAATATCCTTAACCACTCGGTTCATCCTAACGGTATGATGATAAAACTCATAAGCCCTTGACTTTGCAGAATGCATTTCAACTTGCCTTCTTTGCTTGGAGTACGGTAAGCATTTTCACATTTTCTTCACACAAACATTGATATTATTGAGCCATACTAATTGTTATGTCATAAACTTTTGGTATCTGCAGTATGAGTTCAATCTCAAGAATTGTTTCCATGACAGCAATGCAGATGTGATCATTAGAATTGTAGTTGGGTAAGCTAACATAAACTTGACCGTTGATTCTGAGAAAAACGCGGGAAAATTAAGTCCTTTAACTAACATAGTCACAACCTTTGCAGAATTGTTGTACAGATACTTTGCAGCTATGTGACTCTTCCACTCTATGCTCTTGTCACTCAGGTACTTGACACAGCAAAAGTTGCAGTTTGGATATGATCTTAGTTTTTCTTTTTTTCCTGACATTATTGCGTTTGATGAAATGTGTGTAGATGGGTACTAAGATGAAGCCAACGGTATTCAACGAGAGAGTAGCTACAGCGTTAAAAAAGTGGCATCACACAGCAAAGAAGCAGACAAGACATGGAAGACACTCTGAATCAACCACACCTTACTCTAGCCGTCCAACCACACCAACTCATGGCTCATCTCCAATCCATCTCCTTCACAATTTCAACCAAAGAAGCGTTGAAAGCTTCCCCAACTCTCCTTCTCCTAGATACTCTAGTCATCATGATGGACACCAGTTTTGGGATCCTGAGTCCCAACACCCAGAAGCTGGATCTTCCTCACATCATTCTCTTGCCCATGAAAGCTTGGAAAAGAAACCTGTTCTTGCGTCCGTGGAACTTCCACCTATACGGACAAGCAAAAGCTTAAGAGATTTCTCATTTAAGAGATAGGTGATTCTTGATTTACATACAGTGGGAGTTTGTTATAACTAAAGTACTTGTACATTATTACTTGTATGAGAACCAAACCATTTATAAAGATACATGTTATATCTTTCTCAAAGACTTGGTCAAAGATCTCAGGAAAGTTGACCATGCCTACAAAACAGAGAAGCTTTGTAATGCTCGAGAACAAGTGTCTAGAGACTTTAAAAAACTTAGTAGAGTTGGGAGAGACTCATATAAGCTAAAAGAGTCGAATTTGACTTTAAAATAGAGGTAAAAAAAATAGGTAAGCACAAAAACACTCTTTGATTGGCTAAATATTTATTCACCACGAATTGAAAACCTTGTTTAGTCCTTTTTAGTTAGTCAAACATTTTTGTATTCATATGAATATATGATTGATCGACACGTAGTTAACTGGTTACCGTAGTTTACCACTGAAATATATATATGATCAAACGACCATATGACTTGGTGCCTGATGCCCTAGACATAACGGCAAATTAATTATAGGAAAATGAAGTTCCGTAGCTGCGAAGTAACATACATCATTTTGGGGTTCTGTTTTTCTTTAAAATTATGAATAACTGTTCCTTTGAGGTTTTCAACAGTATTGGGATCTTTTTTGATGATTGATGCATTCAACTGTCACAAGATGATGTGAATGACACATGAGTTTTGACTTTTTGTGCATTAAGAATTTTTTTATGGATCACTGGATATTCACCGTAGTATAATGGTGGCACCACCGGAGATGGTTTAGTTTAGAGAGAATTAGGCAAATGCCCAAAATGGAGGTCAATATTAGGGGATTACACATGAGTTGACATAAATGTAAAGTTTTGTACAATTTGGGCTTGGTTGGACACTGCTAGCCTTCTTACAATCGGCTGACAATATCTCTTTTCCAGCAACACTCTCTCTCCTATTTCTCTTTTTATTTTCATTATACTTTCTTTATTTTCATATTTTTTCTTCCATATATTTTTTTTTTTACATTAAAAATCAATTGACATACTAAACAAAACATTGATTAGTTTAATTGCACCCCATAATAAAAAAAAATTTATTGACGTCTCTTTAAAATCGCCAGAAATAATCAATATTGTCAATAGTTAACATCTATAATATTTGTTAACAGAAGTGTTAGATGTTAACGAATATATGTACCCGCATTATTAGCTGTTAATCATTATTGTAGATGTTAACAAAGATATTAGATGTTAACAAATAGATGTACCAAAGATGGTAACGTAGATGTTAGCTGTTAATAAATAATGTAGGTGTTAACAGAGATTTTAGCTGTTAACAAAAACATGTTTCCGATGTTAACAGAGGTTTTAGTTGTTAACAAGTATATGTATCAGAGGTGTTAATAGACTGATAGATTTTTAACTTTCTTTTTTAAAAATCAAAGTAGATTAAAATAAAAAAAATAACAAATTTTCTTTCAACATTTATTTAAATTACAAGGAGAAAAAAAGAAAAAGAGAAGAGAACAAACATAATTGAAGAAAGAATGAGAAGAGAGAGAGATGGAGTGTTTGTAACGAAAAGGAGAAAGAAAAACTGACACACCCACATGGGAGAGAGAAAAGGGTAATTTCGTCATAAAAAAAAAATAAGTCCTATCATGGACATTTGCCTAATATAAGCTCCCAAAAGGGTGTTGGAGCAAATTATCTCTTTAGTTTACTGAAGAAAGAGAGTTTCTTTTAATCCATTCTTGTGCCCTCTGAGTTAGGTAGGGCTTCAAACATACATATCACATTTATGCTTTCGCTTTACATTATTTTAGCTTTCTTTACTCTGTTTCTTTCTGTTTTGGTGGTTCTTTTAGCTGAAAGCAAGCAAGCTCATGATAATCGTTGTTTATAAACCGTTCAAATTTGTCTAATTTCATTTATTATATTTAATTTTGATAATTCATCAAAATAATTATATAGTTAAACCCAAAAACTAAAATATCTTATATAAATGTAAATTTATATAAAATAAATAAATATACGGTGACTTAGATAGTCAAATGAAACAAAAATGGCATTAAAATATAAATCATTCTTAATTTTAGTTGTTCCATTAACTTTCCCACCAAATTAATATAATATTTTAGACCTATTTTGCTCTGTCATTTTGACGTACAATTTCACTATAATATCCTTTTTAACTGCATCTTTTGCTTAATAACACATTGGGCAAACAAGGGATTACACATCCTCCACATCACCAATTTTACAAATACTTCGAATCCTGGGTACATATAGCTAATTACATATGTGTCTATGTATATAAAGCTAAATTACATCTGTTTAGGCGCTAATAGTTATAGTGATCCCCCAGAGTCAAAAAAAAAAATCCCCTATTTATCTATTTCAACCATTTCTAAACACCTTTATATATCTTAATGTTATATATTATGGCATTTTCAAGGTGTTTAAAATTCTATAACTTATTCATGATTTGATTTCTTGCCGACTGTCTCATAGAATTAAATCTTTAGAATTTCATTTAATTGGTTTCGAAGATCAAAATATTTGATTTTATTGGTCCTTACTTAGATAAACACATCAACTCAAATTTTTTTTCCTTGCTATGCTATTAGCTTATTAATAAGTAGTTGAATCGAAATCATGAATTATCAAATGAATTATAACAAAATATGAAGTTAATATGTTTTTAAAGTCTATGCTTTTATCCTTGTTTGAGATATATAAACAGATGAACTCAGAAACATTGGAAAACACTTATTATGATTACTTTAACTTAAGATCACATTCTGATCTTTGGCGGTTCTATATTATTTTTTAATTTTAACAATTTTGACACAAATCTTGATTGATTTTTTCTATCGATTTTTCAATGTGTTTTCAAATGCATAATAATAGCTTGGAAAATCCCCAAGTCTAGCTGACATACATTTTCTTCTCATTAAAACCTATATAAATTTTACGTAATTCTATTAATATTTTTATCACAAACGATGGTTTTTAGCTGTTATGCTCAATTATTTTCAACTTGTAAGTTTAAGTAGTTAGATTATATCAGGTTTCAACTAATTAGTGCACAAATTCATAGTCAGTCTCTTTCCTAAACCTACCACAAGAGATGATAGTACATAATTAGGTCAAGTGTGCTTGATGTTGCATCCAAATGAATTCTACTTTGTTTTCTTTTTCCTTAAATCCTCTTACAATTGTTTATTGCCGATACTTTGAGATCCTTTAACACTAGCTAAATAACTTTCTTGGAAAGTAAGAGAAATTATCAAAAAAATTGTCTTTGCATCCAAGATAAAAGTTTAAAGACAATGGTCAAGAATGACATCAAAAGTACATTTTAGAGGTTCCTAACTGAGGTTAGTTTAATACCAGAGATTTCAAGACCACTCGTGTTGAGGAGGCTCAAAAGGTGTGAGCATGGAAGGCTCATAAAAACATTATCTTCAAAATCAAAGATGTCAAGACCACTCATGTGTTGAGGACAAGATCTAAGAAATGTTACTATTTGTTTTAATATCTGACCAATAGCTATTAGGAGTTTTTCCAACATGTTACATTGTTATGCTTGGGAATATGGTTGTGCCATTAAAAACTAAGGAACAATAAACTGTATAGCGCTCCGCTGAAGTAGAATATTATGCTATAGTTACTTGTCACACTTATGCAACATCGTATGTCTCAAGACAACAAAGCAAGATAGTTCTAATTTTGTATTACTTTGGTGTGGATGTGAAGCAATTCTTTCTCAGCACCACAATAGCCTCTTCAAAAGCCTTTTTCACTTCATTACGAGGTCCCAAGAGCTGTGGCCATGAACAATACCAGAGCTAATTAAAACACTGAAAAGTAAAAAAAAAAATCAAATTATCTTAAAATTTACGAGTAATAAAAATTTACCTCAACCGTGAACCTCTCAAACATATTGGAGTGGTCTTCTCTGACATAAGCTTGTATACCCTTGTAGATGACACTGAAGATTTCTTGATTTGTATCCTTACTTTCAAATTCCATGTAGCTGGTGTTGAAGGAGGTTATCTTATCTGCAATAAGACTTATTTGAGAAATTCCAACCAACAGACGTTGGAGATGGGGTTTGCCCCTGCAGTGACCGCAACAGCTGAAAAGCTGACGTCCTGCTTCTAGGGTGGGAGAGATTTCCTCTTCATGATCTTGGAAAACCGAAATATATTGTATTCTAATTATAGTGTAACGCTCCGACCGTCCACGGCTAATCGCCACCCATGTTCGCTCTCTCGGTCCATGGGCCCTATCCCATTCTAATGGTCGGTCCGGTAATTTCCAAGGCTCTAGAGTCATGTTACTGATCCTGAAATCACCACATGACTTTTACCCGTGCTTTGGCATCACTTACACGGTATCGCAAATCACTTCCTGATAGATCACCCATCCTTTCACTACTCCAGATCAAGCACGCTTAACTCTGGAGTTCTCTCTGGATGTGCTCCCGAAAAGGTAAGTGCAATTTGATGACATAGTAACGAAATCAATTCTCTTAAATCTTTCCATATATCACAACTCGTGATGTTACATATAGATAACAAAGTCCTATAATAAATATGATGATATCAAAGTTTTATAATAAAAAAAATAAAAGTCGGTGAGTTACCTCTAGAGCAGAGATCGACACGATCAAATACTCATGATCGTTCTCAAAATGGTGTTGCCTACTTCTACGGACACTTCCATCTCTGTCCATGATGTTATCTACCTTAGCGCTGAAATTTCATAACATAGTAATTTCAGTGTAACTAGAGTCTTTCCAGTGTTGTCCTCTTCAGCCTCTGTCTCAGTTTTCTCTCCTATCATGAGTTCCTCACTTTCATCCATGTCCATGTGCTTCATTAAGCTGAAGTTCATCCTTTGATGGCGTCAAGCCAATTCTAGGAGATGCCATCAAAGGATGAATTTCACCTTAATGAAGATATGGAAATGATGCTGCTAGGGATCCCGCCATCTTCCTTCCGATGTTTCCTCCGATTTGAATTTCTTTCTTTTTTTCTCCTCTTTAACGAATAGAATTTGAAAATATATAGTGTGCGAAATTATAAATTTTAAACAGAACCTGGACTCACATTTATTACAAATGGGCCTAAAAGCCTAATATGTTTTTTTAATATTTGCCGATACATAAACTGAAGATACATATCAAAACTAATCATATGCATAATTTCACCACCATGTTATACTGAATCATATTCACATAAATATATCTTGACTAATACACTTCTTTTTTTTTCACGGAAATTAGAAATTACAAAAAAAAAAAATTCTTAAAACTTATTTAAAACAAACTCAAACATGTTTAGTTCCTTGGTTGTTGCTCTTGCCCATCTCAAGCCCATTACCATACTCACCATCCTCCACAAACCTCGACCAATACCAATGTGACCTCCACACTTGTCCCATTTCCTCTATGGGAATCCCTTTCGTCTCCGGCAAGAATATGTAGACGAAAATCGACATCACCACCACAAAGAAGGCAAACACAAGGAATAAACCGAACTTCAAATGGCAAAGCATCGTCAAGAAGATCTGCGCTATTATAAACGTGAATATCATGTTCACCGACACTGTGATACTCTGCGCGGCCGACCTTATCTCCAACGGAAAGATCTCACTAGGTACTAACCACCCTAGCGGACCCCATGACCATGCGAAACCCGCCACATAGATGCATATAAAAGTTACAACCACTATAGCATACCACTTTGGTAGCTCACCAGGGGTCCCGTCTACCCCAAACTTGGCCCCAATGCATGCAGCAACCACAGCCTACAATCACACAAGCATAGTTTCATTAGTATTTAATGCAAATGGATTTCAAAACCATCTACATCAGGTCTAAATCATAATATATATACGTTTGTGTATTATGAAAATTGATATATAGACACTCATCTACGTCAGCACTATTCGTATATCAATTTTCTTACCCAATAAAAATCACTCTCTAGACACATAACGTCAAGTTTAAGGGTCATATATCATGTTATCCAACGTTTTATATCCAATTAGAATCGATCTCTCTTAGTAGATGTGTTTATATAAGTTATATATATGATGAGTTATATATGTTTATATCCGATAAATATAGAAAGCAGATGTGTTTCCTTACCTGGCATATTAGCATTTGTGTACCACCTTCCAGAAATAGAAACCTACGTCCCCACTTGTCAACACCATAGATCGACACAAGCGTGGCAGCCACGTTGACCGAGCCAGTGACCACGGCGGACATGAGAGAAGCATCGGTCGTGAAACCAATGGTGTTGAACAAAACAGGAGCGTAAAACATAATCACATTGATTCCAGTGAGCTGCTGAAAGAAAAGGAATCATAATGGCCATGGTGAGATGCGGCCGGTACTTACGGCGGAGGAGGTTTGTCCACGGATGCTCTATCGACTGAGACTCTTTACTAGCTGCTACTAAATCGTCAAACTCTTGGCTGACGTCATCGACGCCACGGATGCGTCTGAGCTTGGTTTTGGCCTCCTCGTGCTGGCCTCGCTCGATCATTGAGTTGGGAGTGTCAGGGAGGATCAGGGAGCCGAGTGTTATGATCAGGGCAGGGACCACCGCGCCGCCGAGACTGAGCCGCCATCCCCAGCCGCCTTTGATTTTGGCAAAGAAGTAGTTGAGTACTTCGGCTACGAGGATTCCGATAGTGATTGAAAGCTGGAAGCCGATGTTTAGAGCTCCTCTATATTTGTATGGAGCCATTTCGGATAGGTAAAGTGGCACAGACTGTAAATATAAAAATTATAACATGTAAACATATAGGTCAGTTACGTCAAATATGTTATAACCTCAAGAAGATACGGTCCGAATATAACCTTTTCTAACTAAAGATTCGTATCAATGAGTGATCAAAAGTTTGTAATATAAGATATGACGTCAAAAACAATATATTCAGTCACTAAAATAAGGAGAAAGAGACGTCACGGGTTAAAAGGTCAGACCATGTGCTGTTGTGAATATTCAGTCGAAGACAAATCACTAAGAAATTAAATAATTGTTATACTATCATATAATATAATGTGGAAAGTAAATCAACGTCGTCGTAAACTCATAGTAAAAGCAAGAGAAAAATAATAATGTCAACTTGACCTAATTATCTACTCTATTAAAATAGAGTCATTATTTTTATCTACCTATAAGTAGTCTACTATCTAGGATCATTTATCTATAATCCTAATCCTAACAAATATGAATATATGTATAACAATATTTAGCCCTTAAAAATAGCATCTATTTTTGTTGGTGATTTATATTTGTATATACTGCCGATGTATATTGTCTTAACCTTTTGTTCGTGATTTATATGTGAACGCAATATACAACCTTTATATAATATTAGATAATAGTATAAATATATGCTATGTTGTATATTGTCTTCAACCTTATATTATATTTGTATATTTGTATATCTACGTGAGATTTATATATAATTTTAATGATCGGAGGTTCATGTATATTACCTTCACATATAAATCACCAACAAAAGGTTAAGGTTGTATATTGCCTTCAACATTATATTATATTTGTATATCTACGTGAGATTTATATTGTATAAAGGTTGTATGTTGCCTTCACATAGCATATATAATATTACGTTTAATATTATGTCGATATGATATAGTACGTATATAAAATATTTCATCTAATATATTTCTTAACTAATTTGGTCTTTGTGTATTAGAAACAACTAACCTAAACATAGCTAAAAGAGTATAAATATATTAATAGAGTAAGATGCCAAGAATTATGCTATGAATATTCTTGCAAATTAAACTTTTGCTTTCGGATATATCAAAACGGATATATCAAAACTGAATAGATGTTTTTAAGCAATCTTAACGAAAAAACTATAATAACTTTGAAATCCTGTTTATATTCATTTAACCAACAATACTGTATAAAATAAAATTCGTTGTATTTCAGATTGTTATATCCAAACAGATTATTTTGGATTAGCGAATTCCACCAACAACTATAACGGTTTTTATCGATCAGATTATTGTTTTCAAATAATTTTTTATAGATAATCAAAACCAATTGTGAATATATTATTCCTAAAATCCTGGTATCCATTTAATATGCTCTTTCTATCTACATTCTTAAGATTTCATATCTTAACTTCATTTAATAGGTCCTACAAAATATGGAATTTGGAATATACTTTCGATCTAATTTAACAAATCGAACAAACTATCTACTCTATTAAAATAAAGTCACTATTTTTATCTACTACAAAGAAGTCATATAGGACCATTTCACTAATTATTACTTAGTATGACAAATTACATTATTTAGGTTAATCAATCCAATATATATCATATATGATGAAAATAATAGATTTACATTTTATTTTTAGTTATAACAGAATCGGTTGAGAGAAAATTTAACAAAATCTTACTAAAAGTTTAAATATTTTTTATTAAATAACATAATAATGACTTTTTTAATTAATAATATCATACTATTATACATTAATACTAATTAAAATTTACTATAATAACAAAAAAAGAATCCTATACTATTTTATAAATTTCATATTATAGTCTATGTTATATTAAAATAGAATTGCACTATGAATTAAATAAAATAAATAAAGTTGGTAAATGAAACTTTATTTTAAAATTTATTTCACTTAAATAAAAAAATTATTCACCATTAAAAGGATTAACATCATAAATTATGTATATTTTTTATACAAAAATGTTAGCATAATGCTAAATTTTTACTATATCTTATTTTTTACTTAATTTAAAACTCACAAAAACATATTATCTAAACTGATTATATAAAAAAAATAATAGTATATAACTAACTTTTAGTTCATGTGTTATTTAAAAAAGATAGGATATCAGAAAGTTTTACTAACTCAAAAGATATTAGTGAAAAATATTTTTAACTGAAAATATAATATTTTTATTATAAAATAATATGTTGAGAAAATATAAAAATATAAAAAAAAAATTTATATTAATAATGTTGAAGAACAAAGTAAAAAATTAAAGAATATTATATATTAATAATGTTGAATAAAAACCTACACCAATTAGATTATAAATTTACACAATATATAACATAAAAATATAAATTATATATTTAAAACATTTATATTAATATTAAATATTTTTTTAAAATGAAAAATATACCCGCACGAACGTGCGGGTAAAAACTCTAGTTTGATTGTTATGTTCAGTGGAAGTTGTTGGTCCATGACCTTTTTAAAACCAAGGTACATTTATAGCGAAATATAAATAAGTTTCACTTCACTGAATTTATAAGATAACACGTCGAATATTTATTTTATTTTCGTGTTGTAAACATGAAAATGAATAAATCGAAAAAGACAAAAAACTGAACAATATAATTTTACTATTATCGTTAGTAATAAAAAAATCATCATAATTGAGTTTATGGTTATTAGTGACGCACCTGATTAGCGAAACCGATACCAAAACCGAGCAAGATACGACCAACGATGAGCATCCAAACGTGTTTAGCAAAGCCATTGATGAGAGCTCCGGCGCAGAAGAGTATGCCTCCGAAGAGCATCGAGAGCCGCCGTCCGAACTTCCTCGTCACGGTGGAAGCCACTAGCGACGAAATTAGCGCTGCCAAATACAGCGACGATGTGAACAACGTAAGCGTTGGACTATCGTATTGACAGTACTGATTCGTTGTCGCGTCTTCTTGCTGTTTACGGTAAACCGACGGGAAAAATCGCCGGAGAAAAGACGGCATCGACGTCACACCACCTTTTATATTAAAATTGATCAGACAGGGTTTTCATGACTCTATAGAAACATATGGGGCTATTTTACAAATTTTTAAAAATTATAAATCTTGTTGATATTTCATTATGGAATCACTATTAAGACTTCCAACATGGGGATGTAAGTATAATTTGTAAGTAGATACTTTTGGGATGGAAATGTAAAAGCTGAGAAATAGTGAGATACTTACCAGAGATACCAATATCGTATCCGAAGATAAGACCACCCATGGCAGCTACGACGCAAGTGAAGAGAACAAAGGGAGTGAGTTTGCCGGGATAAGCCTTTTGACCATCTCCGACAACGAATCCACCGGCAGGCATTTTCTAAAGAAAAATAAATAGAAGAGAACCCTGAAGTATTTAGTTTTTCTTTTATGAACCCTCTTGTTGCTAAGATGTTAGAGAAATTGAAAAGAAGTTTGATTGAGAGATCAGAGATTACTTATTATTAGAGTTATATATATAGACAGTGGGGAAGAGAAGGGAGTAAGTGTTGAGCTGTATTGTCGTATTTTCTTAGTTGTGTGAATCCATAATAATTTAAATTTTCTCATAATTAATTAATTTTTTGCTAATTATCCACATCATAAGATAATTGAATAATGGTGTCGCTGTTTCAATATTGTGAGCAACTTGGTGACCGTTATGTGAACATGGTATTAACTGCATCATACGTATATTGACTTTTAAAAGCAAGTGGACTTATAATTATGATAGGCTTTTTTCTTATAGTACTCACTAAGTAAATAGTAGTTTTTCCTATGTGAAAGTAAATTATCATAACCATAATTATGCTGCCTAAAGTGATAAACAGAAATAAAATTTAGGTGCTAGCTGGTTGTCAGATTAACAAGAATAGTGTAGTAGTAAGATAATGGATTAGTGAAATAAAATAACCATGATTCATGAAGTTTCAGAAATGGTTTTAGTAAATTTCATATTTCATATTTCGTAATGTGACAGGACTATCTAAACAAATTAAATTCAACCAAAAACTGACAAATCAATCTTGTAAGAAAAAAGTTGTGTGGTAGCCACATCTAGATATGTAATGTGCATGTGTCAAAAACATATTCTCGCATATGTCCCGTATGACTGTAAAAGTGTAAATCAAATACAATTCTTACCTTTTAAGACCCCCATTTGATGTTTCAACGGCTATATCCAATTCCAAATACCCATTGAGTTCCAAAAGAAAAAAAGTTCAACCAAAACATTTATAGAACTAGCACAGTGCACAGCCATAGCATTGACCGACCATTCATATCCATTTTTATTAAGTCCAACATAGTACTCTAAAGTCTAAACTATTACTATTTTCTACTGTATTTCTACCCATAACTTGACTAATGTCAGTTCATAACGTACTAATTATCGTGGAGATTCATTATCGCTTCTTCCTTTGTATACATATACTTTAAAACCGGATAAGCGTAACGTTAATGAATTTTGTATCACAAGTTATCATAACATTTAAACTTTACCCAAAAGAAGAGTCGAGGTCGGTGGACTGGTGGCAAAATTAATTGTACAAGTCAGATACTAATCAGCAAGGATCGCATTTCATTCGACGCTCCAACTAGTATTCTTGATCTATTTGGATAACATTAAATTCGTTTTGGATACATGTTACTAGAATTAACTTGTTTCATGGGATGCAGCATGGTTTCTCTTATAACGTGACATCAAATCTTTCTTTACAGATATAAAGTTTTTTGTTCACAAATAGTTGATTTGCGACCACTCAAATATCTATTTTAAGAAACAACATAGCAATGCACCACACTAGTTACGTGGAACTCTTATCCATATATAAATCTAAGTTTAAATTTGTTTCTAACGTTCACATATATAATTCCTTGAGATAAGGATAGATTAATACGTATGAAATACTACATCTATTAATATAAAATATAGATATTTTGTTTCTGCAGTCTCACTATATCATCATATGTATAATTTATGTAGCCCTTTACTAACAAATTTATCAATAATATCGTATATCTATAGAGACTTGAATTACTCGATGTTAATTAGGTTTTTTGATCAACTGGTAAAGTAGCTTGTAATAAAAGAGCTAATTTGGATAAAGAAAAAGTGAAGGGAGGTTTTCGTCAAAAAAAGTAAAGTAAAGGGGGATAAAGAAATTATTTAAAATAAAGGGGGACAATATTGAAGGGCGAGTTCTTTTTTTTTTTTTTTGAACTCGTAATTTTTGGCACAATTTTTTTTCTTATACTCGTAATTCCTAAATTACCCTTGAACAGGTCCCAGTTTCTTAAGTTAACTCAACCGATTGGTCTCTTTCTTCTTATTCCAAACAAAAACTCACGGCAAATTTTTCCAGTTACATATTTGTCAAATACGTAAACATGATAATTGTCAGAACCGTGATATTATGAAAGGAACAAATTCTAACGTGTCTGGGGGGTTTTCAAATACTGAAACTTTGTAGTGATTTGTGATAAAGAGAAGATATTTATATGTAGGATAGACACTAATTTTGTAAAATATAAGAGGGAAACAATTGGTCCCGTGTGTTATTATCTCAAGGGAATATAAAAGAAAATTTTCAAAATAATATCTACGCAAAAATGAATTAAGCTATAGGAGAAAAAAAAATAGAGTGTAAATTGAGAAATAACGTCAAGGTCAACTAGAGGAAGGATGGTCCCTAGCCAGTGGCGCCCATTGTGTTTTGGTTTGCTTGACTCATGGCCACGTGTCTTGACTTAAGGCGCTAAAAATGTTTGATTATTCAGCTCAATTGTAAAGTGCCATGGTTTGGTTTGGTTCACGCTTGCACCAAATCAAGGGCCAATCTATACACAAAGACCTCAGAAGATATATCTGAAGGATTAAGAAGCCTTTTTTCAAAAAAAAAAAAGATATATCTGAAGGATAAAATAAAGCATCTTGACTTGTAAGTCTGAATACTAGACTTGCGTTTTAACTTGGGTGTATACATGAGCACATGATTGATCTTAACTGTTTTAAATATGTGGAAACATTTACATTGTCCATTGCCCAAGCTGATAAATTATTTGATCGAATTTTGAAGTATAACATTGACTTATGCATTCCACATTCATAATAATGTAAATATCATACCATACACACATTTCAACATCCATTGAAAATGACTTGACTTGTAGTTTATTGTGTCAATGGTAAAACAATTATATTGAAATTGAATTATAAGGCGTTGACGGACAAATCATGTTCATGCGTGTCGAACGGCTGAAGCTAAATAATGGTGCCATCAAAGCAATTTTACAACAAGACCTAGCTGGTCTCTCCTCCCGTTGACTTTTTGACTTGTAAGTATAATTCTACAAAATAGTTTTAGGAGAGCACAAATCTTAGTTTGATAAAGGAAAAAAAAAACACTAATGCCTACATCATATATTCACACACAGAGAAACCTTATATACAAATAAACAAAAATAGATCGAAAATTCGTAACTAGCTACTCACAATGCTCAAATAATTTTCACATTTTGGGGTCCTTATATTTTTTTTTTCTAAACAATACTGTAATGTTAAAGGTTATTTAAGTATAAATATTATAAGGGACGTGATTTGGTACCCTTAGTCAGTTTTATTTTATTTTATTTATAAGAACCCTAATACATATCTCACATCAAGCACATGGAAAAAACATATCCAAAAGTCAGAATTGCATTAGAGTTTTACATTTGATACCGAATCGGTATTTCAAAACATTTTCTACAAATTCCTTTTCATGGTTTACCGTAGTCTAACTATTCCATCAATCCCATAAAGCAAACAAAGAAAAAAAGGAATAGGAGAAGAGATGATCAAGATCAAACTCTCTATCAACTTCACTTCAACATGAGCATTATATATGGTAAAGCAGGAATCAGAAGGAGGATAAAGACAACAATGAAGAGTATAATAGCGTAACAAGTCCATTTCCTCGAGCTCTTTTGGTACTCCCTCGCATCTTGGAGCTGATCAGTCCCTCTTCTCACAAACGAGCTCGCCTTCGCCACATGACTCTCTATATTGTTGAGTTGCTGCCCTTGTGCTTCCACTAAAGCCGCCATGTCCAAGAAAACTTGGTGCAACTCGAGTAGATTCTTCTCAATCTCCTTCACTGCATCATGTCTTTCTTGAATCTCAGATATAGTGTCCATGATCTGACCTCTTCCTTGCTCTTGAATCGCTTTTTGGAGAAAGTTTTCACTCTCACCGCTTGCAATCAAGTTATCGATTGTTTGCTCGTCAGCTTGTTCTCCTGTTATTGTGAAATACCTACACCGATTCAAACATAGTCAAATATACTTACACAAGAATACAAACATACCAAAAGCTTGCGATACAAGAAATCTAAAAAAGGAAAGACCTGCGCTCTACGGTTTCTTTATACTCATCGTTCATACGTGCACGTAGACCTTGGAAACTATCCATCAAGTCCTTGAGCTTCTTCCCGAGACCACTAACCACAGAAGACCGAGTCCTATCCGTAGACGAACCGGGTCCACAACCAGGGACATTACGGCTATTAGCGTTAGCTTTCTCTAGGGCTTCGAGCTTCTGTTTAATCATTTTGACCCTCTTCAGGACTTGACCTACGTCTCCATCCATCTTAGCTCGTAGCTCCTTCACCTTCTTGGCATTGTGCACCGTCTTGCATTCTTCGTTAGAGTCTTGAAGCTTCTTATAAAGAGTCTCGATTCCTTTCATGTCATCCTTCACATTCTCGACGTCCTCGAAGAATTTGTCGAGGTTCATCGTTTCTTGACCTGCCTCAACATCGCTATATTGAGCCTGGTTCCTCTTGAATGAATTTGAGAATAAGTCATTCATTTTTTTCTACAAATATTATTATTAATTATGTACAATTATTATTTTTTTTTGTAATTTTTCTTGTTAGTGCTTTTGAATGATGATCCTCACCCTCGTCCTCCTCTCTGCCTGAGTACGAGGAAGATGCGATGAGGTTTTGTTAGGAGGATTGTTTTCGTTATGTTAGAATAAGAGTCGCAAGCAGTTTTGGTAATTGTCTAAAATTAGTTAATGGCATAAATTTTTCTTAACTAAATTAGCTTACTTTGTTGAAAAAGACGTTGTTACCCAATTAATGGGCCGAGCTTAAAGCCCAATTAAAGGTCCAATTTTCTGCTTTCATATTTCTTCTTCCAAGACTTGGTTTTGATGAGAAAGATCTCAGCTACCGAAAAAATCTAAATATGCTGCTGTCTTAATCTGAGTCAAATATTCAATCTGAGTATATGTAGTCGTGGTTTGTTTATGTAAGGAGTAGTGTATGTCACGCAGGGAAGATGCTGTTATAATTGAGGAATATGCTTTTAATCAATAAGATAACGACTCTTTGTTTAATGTTAATTAGTCATCGTGTTCCTTTTGTCAACGAGCAGAACGTATGAGACTCGCAATGTCTTTCTTGCACACAAACTCCACATAGTATATGTTACTTGTATGTAACGTAACCGCTCAGACAAAAAAAACCTAACTTGTAATCCCATTCTTGTCTATATATACATAATGTCTACGTGAGTTCTCTTTGCAAATTGTGTGAGGTTGTTATAAACAAGAGAATACATAGAAGACACTCTTATATTAAGAAGAGATCCTTGTACACAAGATACAAAGGTTAAAGATATGGCATCGGCTTTTAGATCATCCACGACGTTGGTTCTTGTATTTGGTGTAGTGCTTTTGTGTTCCGTCACTTCTGTCCAAAGTTGGAGTAAAGAAGGTCATATTCTTACATGCCGAATTGCTCAAGTAAGTTGATGATCTACTCTGTCTTTGAATCAAGTAAAGACTAAGGGGATATTAAGCCATATCAAATTTAAAGATTCAATTTGGCAAATCTTACGAAGTCACACCACTAATGGCGTTTATGTGGTGTGAACAGAATCTTTTAGAAGCAGGACCAGCAGATGCCGTCAAGAATTTGCTACCGGATTACGTGAAAGGAGATTTATCGGTATTGTGTGTGTGGCCTGACCAGATCCGATATTGGCATAAGTACCGTTGGACCAGCCCTCTCCATTACATCGACACTCCTGACCAAGCCTGCTCTTACGAATACGACAGTAAGTCATAAACCGAAATCTTTTATTTTTCTTGAACCGTAGTTAACCAACGCTCAAGTTCTACGAAAACCAAAACATATTTACTTTATATGCTACACATTACAGAAAAATTGAACTAATTGATTTTAAATGTGTAATAAATAGGGGATTGTCATGATCAACATGGGTTAAAGGATATGTGTGTGGATGGAGCAATCCAGAATTTCACGTCTCAGCTTCAACAATACCATGAAGGAATATCTGATCGTCGACGTACGTGATCTTTTTTTATTTATTTACTATTTGATGTTGATGTGTTTTTTTCAGTTAACTTCCTATAAAGTATTTTTTTAAAAACTATTTGTAACTGATTACTTTCTGTATTATTACATGTTTTTGTTTGATCTCGTAGATAACATGACCGAAGCCCTTTTGTTCTTGTCTCATTTTGTGGGAGATATTCATCAGGTTTGTTATTTATCCCCATTCCACATATATAGTTATTGTATATATGTTGTTGTCACTTCTAACTAACATGTTAATGCATAACATATTTATATATATTTCTTTTAAAAGCCGATGCATGTCGGATTCACAAGCGACGAAGGAGGAAACACGATAAAGTTACGCTGGTACAGACACAAATCAAATTTACATCATGTATGTTTTCTTTTTAATATTTACAATTTTGAAGAACTTCATTACGAACAAAAATGATTACTAAAATGAAAACAAAAATGTAAAGGTATGGGACAGGGAGATCATTCTCACGGCTCTAAAAGAATACTACGACAAGGACTTGGATCTTCTCCAAAAAGATCTTGAGAAGAACATCACCAATGTAATAAACCAATTACTATATAATTTACTAGGATTTTCCATATGTAATCGTTTTACCGGTGGGTTATACATAAAATGATGGTTTATCATAAAATATTAGGGATTATGGCAAGACGATATATCCTCGTGGACAGATTGCAACGATCTCCTCGCTTGTCCACACACGTAAGTTTTAAATTGTTTGGGTTGAAAACCGCGGGTTCAATAGGGTGAAATGAAAAAACTGAAAATGTATCTGTAGGTATGCTTCTGAGAGTATAGAGTTAGCTTGTAAATATGGATATGCAGGCGTGAAGCCAGGTGTAACATTATCAGGTACATCGTTTACCTTTTTAAAAAATCTTTTACAAAACAAAATTAGTTTAGTTACAAACCAAATCAAATAAATTTAACCAACCGAGTTGACTAGTATATATGAATTCAGTTTTGAGTTTTTTATTTTAACAAATGAAACGAATACCCTCGATTCTGATTGTCAAATACACTTTGACAATATGGTAACCATATTTGAAAAATATCCTTTTGATAAGTGTCTTTCCAAACAACTTATACATGCTAAAAAAGACTTATGCATGCTCTATTATCTTAAGATTGAAAAGACTAACAAAGTTTGAGATGTTAGTGTAGTCGTTTCAGACTATGTATATATGCAAATTGGCGTTGTAAGTTTGTAATATAAAGGAATGTCTTAACTTTGTGCTTATAACTAACGACATTGAGTAATATAAAGGGATGTCTTAACTGATCAGTAACATTAATCACTCTTTTTGTGTAATACCAAAGTGATTTAGAATTTTATAAGAAAAAAAAACTGATTTGCCTAAAATACGTTTTTGCAGAGGAGTATTTCGATACAAGGCTGCCAATAGTGATGAAGAGAATTGTTCAGGGAGGACTTAGACTAGCCATGGTACTAAACCGGATTTTTAGTGATAACCATGCTGATGTTGCTGCCACTTGAACCGAAACAGGACCATGATCACCTAAACATTTGATTAGGGAACTATTTGGTCATTTACAAAATTCCTTAAGACTGATCGGACATTCTTTTCTCAGTAGCTGTTTCCATTTGACACCTAATGCCTGTGGGGCTAGTTATTTGTATATGTGATAAGGATTAAATCATATGCTAGTTTCATCATGTGATTGTTTTATATACTATAACTAGATTATTTAGTTGAAATGTTTGAAGTTTTTCTTGAGATGATGAGCATGCTCAAGTTTTAGAGAGCAAAAAAGAAGAAAATCTGAAGGAAAAGTAGAAAACCATAGCAGAGAGTATGATTATAAAATTGATACCCACAACAATATGCAGAATAAATATATATACACACCAGCTTTATAAAAATAAATAGTATTACATACACACTAGCTGAGCATCCGGAACTAGCTATCGGAACTGGAAAAGGAGATATTTCCTTTAAAGATAAAGAAAATTACAAAACTTTTATTTACAATCGAGTCTTAATTTAAATAGTCCAATCAAAAGTCTCAACAATATTTCATCAATTCTAAATCACAACTATAATTACAGTGAGTAGTTGAGTACCTTAAGAAATGATCGCAACAATGGAATTGTCTAATCTCCCCCTCTCCTCTCCATGTAAAACAATCTTATTTTTTATTTTATGTCGATGAGACTTTCACGGGAAAAGGAGATGGTCTTACTAAATCTCAAACCAAGTCAAGTTACTTAGTTGTATTGTTGAAACATAAAACGGGACATTCAACTAACTTTTGAGATTATGTTATGACCACACAAGATTATGTTATGAACACACAAACCTGATGTACATAGCATTTTTGCTATGAAGACAAATTCATGCAAGTTCTTACATATTAGAGCTTTTGGGCTGTTAACAAAGAGTTTTTCGGGTGCGGTCATACCATCACTAATGCACTGGCTGCCATCAGAACAACGCAGTTAAACGTGTTTGGGCGAGAGTAGTACTAGAATGGATGACCTCCCGGAAAATTTTCGGGTCATTGTACCCTTTTATTTTATTTTTATCAAAAAAAAATTTTTTTTTCACTATTTCTACTTGTTGGTCAAGATAGCAATTATACGTCTAAATGAAAAAAAACTGACTTTCTCAGAGATGGGGCCATGGGGGTGATCTTCATTTACATACATGTTTGCAAAGAGTTTACAATACTTTTCAAAATGTCATGTTGATTTTTTTTTTCTATCCACATATCCAAGAGGATAAAAATTACGAAATTAAACATAAATAGAAATACAAGCCTTAAGAATTCTGACATTGAAGGCATATATAACAAGGTTTGAAGAAACATTTTAGCTTACCGTATTCAAAAAAAAAAAAATTTGAGTTCCACTTTAAAGTTTATGTTTTAGCGGCTTTTATATGAATTTGTCTACATGCTAAAAAACATAAATAGATATTAATTTACAAAGGAAACACTGTTTATTAAAGTAAGTATGTCAATTGCAAGATTTTCAATGAATTATGTTTTAGAAATTTGTAAGTTAGATTGCATGAATCCTTCTTTAGATAGAATGTTACCTCAATCACGTGTTTAAGAAATGGAGAGATAACAATCTATTTGAAAAAGAATTCATGCAATTTTACAAATTTCTAAAACATAATCCACTGAAAATTTTGCAATTGAAGTAGTTAATTTAATAAACAGTGTTCCCTTTGTAAATAAATATCTATTTATGTTTATTTTCTTAACTTTTATTCTCTTGGATATGTAAATAGAAAAAATATATTTAAACATGACATTTTAATCAGTGTTTTCCATGTTAACGAGTTGGTTCTATAGAGACTTTCCATATCGATATGTTAGTTTCCCACAAAATCTCTAGCTGTGTAAGATCTGTACATAGATTTGTGAAGCTCACATGATATGTAAACTAACTATTTATCTCGTATCTATCCTCCAGTCTCCCAAGTACATCCACAGTTGAAGTGACTAGGAAGCTTCCATATGGGTCATCCAAACTTAAGACTGCTCTAGAGATCCTATCGGATGGTTTGGTTTAGAGAGGAGTAAAGGCACTGGTTTTTCTCAATGGAAAAAATATGCTAGACCTGCTTGAAGATGGACAAAGATGCTACCGCATTCATGCTAAATGCAGATGGTGCTTATCTGGCACACCAATGCAGAATTCCATTGATGACCTCTTCAGCTATTTCAAATTTATCAAATCTGAACCCTATTCTAGTTACCCAGTCTTCTGTGATAAAATTAAAAACGAGATCCTGAAGAACCCAAGGGAAGGGTATCAGAGGCTTGCGGCTCTGTTGAAAACAACCCTTCTCAGAAGAACAAAATGTTCGTCGTTTAAAATTTGATTAGATATTTGGTCAAGGTTTTTAACGTTTTCTAATAATGTTTAGATTCGACAATTGATGGAGAACCAATTCTCGCTTTACCTCCCAAGTCTATTGATGTGATGAAAGTGGAGTTGAGTAAAGAAGAAGTTGATTTCTACAAGGCGTTAGAGGAGGATACAAAGGGAATCTATAAGGTATGACACCTGTAATCAAGCTTTGACACCTGTAATCAAGCGTATACTCTTTGTTGATATAGATGATGGTAATATAAATATGCATATAACGTTTTATCAGGAAACAACTGGAATGGAGAACAGAAATGGTAAAGAAGCTTTGGGGATGCTGCTTCGTCTTCGTCAAGCTTGCAATCACCCTCTTCTCGTATCCTCCAGTCTCCCAGCCACAGATGCAGTTGAAGTGGCTAGGTTGCTCCCATATGGGTCATCCAAGCTTAAGGCTGCTCTAGAGATCCTATCAGATGGTTTGGTTGAGAGTGGAGTAAAGGCCTTGTTTTTTTCTCAATGGACAAAGATGCTAGACATGCTTGAAGATGGTCTTAAAGCATCTTCCTTACAATATAGGAGATTTTATGGAAATATGTCCATGGAAGCCAGAGATAAGGCAATTGGTGACTTCAATACCCTCCCTGAGGTAATTTATTTTTACTTAGACATGATATGAGTGTTTTAAAAAATTTAACACAATAATAAGTATATATATTTAAAAAAAGAAAAAATAAGTAAAAAATAAGTATATATTTTGATAAAAAAATATTTTACATATATCTTATATATTAAAACAGAAGTCATGACTTGATTTCATGTGTGATTTTTTAAAAAATGGACTGTTACTAGAAAGTTATGTTACATTAACTCTCTAATAATATTATCATTATTTTATCTTATAATATGCTTAACAATTTTGTTTGGGTAAATTACCCCACACCTTCCAACTTAATCACGCAAAATATGTCAATAGATATAAATTTAGGAATCTTCTATTATTTATAAGGAAATATGTCAATAATAGTTAAATGCATCCTGAATATATTAACAAAAATCACAGATTATTAATATGTAATATTTATATACCTTAACAAAATTTATACGTTATATATATTAGATAAATTTATTTCGATGTAAAATTTTAAAATTGTATTGTTTAAAAAAAGAAATTGTTTAAAAAGTTCCTTTTTAATAAACTTTTTATAATATTAATTTATGAAGCTATAAGTTTAGTTTTTAGCAAAAAATTCTTCGAAGTTTATATTATCTTTGCAAATTAAATTACACTAATATTTAATCAAGCTCTATTTATATTACTTTATCTAAAAATGAAATACCAATCTAACAAACAATAAAATATAGAAGAAGAAACAAACACATGTTTGAAAGTCATGTATAATATAGAAAATTTGAAACAATCTATTTGATTAAAACACTTATTATATAATATTATTATGTTTGAAAAACATTTACTATACATATCGTAAATATGTGATTACTATAATATATACCAATTTACAAGTGAAAACAAAATGTT
>CAKOAT010597376.1:252831-549613 GCA_932364175.1 Eruca vesicaria subsp. sativa
ATACTTTAATGTTCGATTTAACTATTTAAAACGTAAATAATAACTTATTATGCTAATTATTTATGCTGATTTTAGATTAATAAGACTAAAAGTATTCATAAGAAAATTATGTCAAAACACCTAGTCTTAAGTTTAAATTTAGTGTTTTTCTGATCCTCTCTATTATTCTTGTTAACTATTTTTATTTTGACTAGGTTAAAGTGATGATAATGTCGTTAAAGGCTGCCAGCGTTGGACTAAATCTTGTTGCAGCTTCGCTGGTACTTATCATGGACCCTTGGTGGAACCTCACTACTGAAGATCAAGCCATTGATTGAGTTCACCGCATTGGTCAGACACGACCTATAAGAGTGGTGCGTATCTTGGTAAAAGATTCTGTAGAAGATCGTTGCTAGCACTTCAGGTAAACGTTCTATGTTTTTTGGTTCACTTGTGATATATCATAAGCTGATTTTACTCACTAAACTATTGACGGGAAAAAGAAAGAACTGGTGGCTTCTGCATTTGGAAAAAAGTGACTAGGCCAGCTGCTTTTTTCTACCGCATGTACATTCTCATAATGATGGTGTTTTTCCAAAATCAAACTTTGTTGTTCAGCATCTTGGACAAGCCAGCCCTTAGAAGGTATCGTTGAGGATTGAGAGCATCTCCTGGAGAGAATGTAATATGATATCTGCAAAACGTGACAACGATTTCTTTGGATATGCTCCATGTAACAGACCAACCGTCCTTGTCAACGATCTATGTCAAGATGTCCTATTGGCCTTGTCCTGCACAAATAGAGGGATTTGTCTTAACTCAGTGGGCCATTGGTTTCTATGCTGTCTCTTTAGAGTATGCAAACCTGTCAAATGGTCTGCGTCCAGTATGCAAGTCTGAGATTCCCACAGACTGATATGTCAGCTTTAGCCTCTATCACGCCTTTAGCATCACTACGTTCCCAAAAATGCCTAACAATCTGCTTGTTTGTTAAAAAATCAAACACTTGCATATTAACACTATAATAAATAATAGCAAGAGAAATGAACAGAAACAAGAATGCTTACTTGTAATTGTGTCAATCTAGATTGAATGCTTAAGATCTCATCATGATTTTTCATTAGATTCTCAGTGATGTCACTATCAGTTTGTGATACATGTGTCTCATCCTGAGCCATATCAACCACCTGATCAGTCACAGTGAGTGTAGCCAGCATTTGAGAGGTATCCAATGTCATGTCATCGGTTTGATTGAGTTTTGATGGCATTACACGAGCTGGAGAAGTCCTATCTGGACGTGTTGATGTTACAGGATACTCGTGAGATGGCGTAGTCATTGCTTGACTCAGTGACATAGGCATTACTCGAGCTGAGGAAGTCCTGCCTGATCTTCTTAACATAACAATATATAGTATAATCTCTTTAAATTAATAATCTATAAATTAATATACACTAAAAATCTCTATAAAATAATATAATTTTATAGTCTCAAATTGAGTTTTTGGTTCAGTTAGTATATCGATAAATTAATATCTATCAATTAAGAAAAGATATATTTTTGTTGTAGTCCCAACATTTTTAATTTGTAGAGGTTTCACAGTATGTTGTGTGATTAAGTGTCAAAGGCAATGTACGGGATGGAGAGGTTCTAGATTGTGTTGATGTTACAGAAGGCTCATCATTAGTAGACTGATTGATTATTATGGGCAGAACTGGAACTGAAGAAGTTCTAATAGAAGTGAGAATGTGTAGGAGATATCAAAATATGATGTTGTTATACATCATACGGCACTACTGTGAAAGCTGCTGGTCTTTTTGCTACTGTTGCATGGTTTAGAGTGGTGTTAGATTAATCATACACCATCAAGAATCATGACATCCAAATTGCAATTGCATGTTACGGCCTTCATGTTAAGCGTAAGTGGTGTTTATCTGGCAAGTGGCAAGACACCTGGTTTAAGATATTACGGGTGGTTCAGTTTGTGATACAAGTGTCTCATCCAGTGCCATATCAACCACCTGATCAATCACAAAGTATAGCCATCATTTGAAGGATTATAAGAGGTAGCAGGCTATCCTGTAAACAACAATTCTTAGACAAAGTAAAAGCCAATCTTTTCATGAAACTAAAATTTGTGTAGATGTTTATCAAGGTTTTAATGGGTTTTAGCTAGTAAAATCATTAGAACGCTTGATGGAGAACCGATGACAAGAAACAAATCAAGAATTAAAGCTACTCATGCCAAAAATATGATTAGATTTACAACCATATACCAAATTAGTTTCCAAGTATTTCTTCTAGATATTAAATATTCCTTTCTCACTAATATATGAATCCGCAGATATTAAATAGTTCTGTGAGATGGAATACGAGAGACACAAGATGCTTCTTTGCAGTTTACAGTTACAAGAACTTGCATAGCAGCTCCATGACCATTGTTTGTTTTTGCATGGGGCTATGTTTGTTGAAGAACAAGATTCAGTTCTTGAGCCTTTCTTGTTAATAGACCGCCTCTTCTGTATTTACACGTAAGAAGAGATCCAAAAAACAAGAGCAAATAAGCAAATGATCCGATTTTTAATAAACCTCAAAAGTTAGATTCATTAGGGAGATGATGAAAGTAAGATGTTTTACCTTGCGAGAATAGGAAGAATCCTTTGAATTTTGTGTAGTCCCGCTGAACAAACTTGGCAGATTTGTATCCTGCATTGTGATTCCTTTTACTTCTCTTGGTAGATGAAAAAAAAACAACGTATTAAAGTAACTGAGGTTCAAGAGAATGGCCTGAACTCTAGTACCTTTCATCCGCATGAAGATCAACACCAACTATCCGTGGAGCTGAGACAGTTGATTGTATAACTGTACCGAACACTGCTACAAGCTTCAAGAGCATGTCCAAGGAGACATTAACAGGCCTGAAAAAATCATGTAACAATCTCAAATTTTTAACAAGACAAGAGATAAAACACAAAGACTGTTATGAGTTTATCATATGATCCTTTTTTACCTCTCTGTCCTGCTACCCAATAAGCTTGTGAGGACAGGGATCATCTGAGAGAACATATCCAATGTGAGAATCTCTATCTTGTCGGTTAGAATACTGATCACATCTGCTTGAACCTGTCCCAGTGTTTATGAGTTAGCTAATCTAAATATCCAACCATCAAATAAAATAGGTAGTCTACTAAGATTCTAAGATACTCACAGACTGATCTGTCAGTTTTCTCAAAGCCCCTATTGCGCCTTTAACATCGCTACGTTCCCAAAAATGCCTAACAATCTGCATGTTTGTGCAAAAAGATCAATCGCTTGCATATTTAACACTATAGTAAATAGTATCCAGAGAAATGAACAGAGACAAGAATGCTTACTTGTAACTTTGTCAATCTAGATTGAAGAGTACTTAAAAACTCCTCATGAGTTTGCATTAGATTCTCAGTGATGTCACTATCATGTGTTTGTGACTCACCCTGATCCATATCAACCACATTATCAATCTCAGTGGGTGTAGCCAGCATTTGAGATGTATCCAGTATCATGTCATCGGTTTGATTGAGTTTTGTTGGCATTACACGAACTGGAGATGTCCTATCTGAACGTGTTGATGTTACAGGACACTCATTAGATGTCTGACTGAGTAACATAGGCCTTACTCGAGCTGAGGAAGCCCTTCGTGGTCTTCTTGACAAAACAATATTTGTTGCCTGACTGAGTGACAAGGGTAATGTCCGGGATGGAGAGGTTCTAGATTGTGTTGATGTTACAGAAGGCTCATCATTAGTAGACTGGTTGAGTATTATAGGCATCACTGGAACTGAAGAAGTTCTAGCTGGTTGTGTTGAAGGAGGCTCATCAGATTTCATGTTACTACTATCCCGGTTGAGTACTATAGGCATCACTCTAGCTGGAGTACTTCTAGCTCGTCGTGTAGATACTACTACAGGAGTTTCACCTGTCTGTCTTGATGTCTTGTGCGGATCTTGCTCCACTGCGTTAGTATTCTCTGCTTCGGTATGTGTAATTTTTTCTCCTCTCTCAAACCTCTCAACTAATGAGCGTGTCCTCCCGGAGACAACTTTGACTGAAACCACATAAATGTTTAGGGAAACAATAAGCAGAAAGGAAAAACAAACCAAAGACAACAAAAAAGCTTTATAACAAAAGAAAATAACCAGAAAGTAAGTAGTTCTGATGTTAAGTCAAGAACTTACTTTTCTGTTCATCACCATGTTTTTCAAGAGCTCTTTCAGATTTGGTGGCAATGTGCTGGTTATTTATGTCCTCGTTGCATGAGTTTCTACCTGTTGTCAAGTCTTCGGAGCACTCCAACCCACCTTTACTATCGTTGAGAGTTGCGGAATCAACAGACAGTGCTCGTCTTGACTCACTATAGTTGTTATATGATGACCTCTGCACACGAGGTGGCTTTTGCAGCAGACCTGAGGCAAGATTGCAGATAATATTAAAAAGATAAACTACATATCTGCAAGTTAAAGCGTTAACTAATGTCTGAGAACAGGGAACCTACGAGTGGCTTCATCAGTTGGTGGTTCAGATGATAAAGCTTTTTCAAACTTGTACATGATTCCCTTGATGGTTGAGTCTTCAACATTTCGAGTTTGTGGCTCCTCTTCAACATCCTGTGCGCTTTTCTTCCGAGTTCCAGATTGAACAGACACTGATTCTTCAAACTTTGCTAGAGTTTTTCTTACATGAGCTGGTCTTAGACTAGTTTTTGAGAAAGGGATAGATTCCCTTCTTGAATTAGAAGATTCTTCCCCACTATCACTATCCACAACACTATGCGTTCTTGAAGACTTGCCATCTGCATTCTGCTTCTCGCTCGCCCTAATTATAGCCGCTTTCAGAGATCCCGCATTTTGCGTACCACTCAAGTTTCCACCTATGGCTTTAAAAAGAAGAGAGGTTATGTTCTTATTATCAGACCAAACACAAAGCTATAAGCACACAGAAGTGAAAACAAAGTTAACATTCACTCACAGTCAACGTATATGTTCTTTATCTCTTTTGTTTCATACTCCGGAGATGAACTCCCCCTTGAGCCACTCCCCATTCTCTCAGACACCTGGTCATCCAAGACACTGAATCTTTTCACAATGCATTCATTTTTCTCCTCAGATCCAGCTCCATACGGCTCAACTTTCTGGAGCAAACAAACACAAACAAACCATTTCAAAACGTTCAAGATTCATCTTTCACAGAACTTTATGAACAACTGCAATAGGTGTGACATACCGATAAATCTGAGACCCAAATCCCAACAGAATTACGGTGATATGAACAGCCAACGAAGTTTCCTTCATTGATGCAGAAGTCACCAAGGGTTGACCATCCCATATCAACACTATCCCGGCATATCACTGGCTCCCATGAATAAACCTGCATTAGGACCATATCAATCTTTGACTCTGGATAACATCTAGGCTGTATAGTTAATCACAATGATGATAAGAACCTTCAAGCCATCATCCAATCCACAGAAAAGTGTTTGTCCGTCTGGATGAAAAGCGATTGAGCGAACTCCAGTAGCCTGTTGAACAAAGGGACACCACATGCCAGGAAGAAGACAAGTTTTGTTACAAAGTGAATCCAAATATAAATTAGTACTTCATCAGATGCTATATTATCATATCTCTTAGAGGATTTACTTAGCACTCTCTCTGATATTGTCAATGTATGAGGTTTTCTTTCACACCATATCTCCACAACAAGTCATGTTATAAGTCAATAGAGATAAAATCTAGTAGAACCAAATTTCACAAGCTGAGGTACCTCTGGTCTAGTAGATCCAATCAATTCAAACGTTTCTAAGTCCCAAAACTTCACAGTCCTGTCAGCAGAACCTGAAGTGAAAAACATAGTAAATGAAATCAGAAGACCTCAAACAGTTGACTCTTAAAATGAGCCAAGAACTCACCAGTGGCTAGGAGAAACTCAAGAGGGTGGAAGTCTAAAGAACGGATAGGTCCATCATGAAACTTAAACTCATGCAGGAGCTTTCCAGCAGTTATATCCCAAATCTATTGGATAAAACAAAGTGCACAATGTTACAATAACATTTTACTAAAAAAGATGAAAACAATGCATAAGCTCCACTTAGAGATACTGCTGCTGTTACCTTTACAACGTTATCAAGTCCACCAGACACTAACCAACGACCATCAGGAGTAAACTTGATAGTGCTAATGCCACGAGTATGACCTTTATATGTTTGGATGCATCCTTTCTTTCTAATATCCCAAATCTTTAGATTTGTGTCACTTGATCCAGATGCAAGGTATTGACCAAATGGATGAAACTCAAGAGCAGAACAATCTGATATATGTCCAGCAAAACCTCGAACCACTACACTTCAAGAACAAAGAGTTTAAAAAAAAATTAAGACCTCACCCTGAAACTTAACAACTAATAATAGCTTATACTCTTTGCTTCTTGTAGATTCCAGAGCTTAATCACACCGGAAGAAGCTCCAGCGAGGACTAAAGATTCTTCTGAGTTGAAAGCTACTGAGTCAACAGGGCTTGTATGTCCACAAAGACTCTGCACACAACACATGAAAGAAAGTTGCATTATGGTTCTATTAAAGAGGAAAAAAACTGCAAAAGAGAGATGAATGTGTGACAGACCATAAGAGAGGTGGACTTTCCTATTGACCAGAGGTTGACCTTGCAGTCATCTCCTCCGGTTATAAGGAGCCGTGATGTCTTCTTTCCGATACTTAGACAATTCACATTTGCGGAATGTGCCACGAACTCCTCTTTTATTACACAAATCAAGTCAAGAACACAAGAACAAATCATATCTATACAAACAGAGAATACAAATGAACAATGTCTCTTGTATCATGGAAAATCCCCAAAAACTCATTAAGATTGTCAATAACAGTACACCAAAAAAAAAGAGAGAACATAATGTAGATAAAACCCTAAAGCTGCATTTTTAAAAATAATCACTGCAAAATTACAAACGCTAGGGGCTGAAAATAATGAAATAAATATAGATATAGTTTGTTACTTTGTATTCAGATTCAGTTTCCAAGCAGATAATAATAATAAAATATAAGGATACGGAGCTTATATCCACGCTTCGCCATTGTTGCAACTCTGTTTCAGTCGTATCATACGAATAGATACCTGGAACTGGGAAGCAAAGAGAGAAAATTTCAAAATGTAGTCACTACAAGACAGAGTTGAACATTTCTCTGGAGATTCTCTTAAATAGATCTTTAAAATGTCACGACATGACAAGAGTTTAACCGGAGAAAGAACCAAGTACTTGAAAAGAAACTAGAGATTCAAAAGAGTGGCACCAACGAACGAGGAGAACCAAAAACAGAGACAAGTTATAGAAATGAAAAGGATAAAGCCAAGAACTCTTCTTCCCACCTTTTCAGATTCTGTCTTTTTCATTATTTTTTTAAAAAACAAAAATTCTTGTTGGCATTATTATTTGTTTTATATTATTATGTCAGAGTGATTATACAAAAAAACGTTGAAAACTTCAGAGCATTGGGCCGTGAAGCCTAGTTTCCTTGTCGTACTCGCATCAAAATGACGTCAATCACAATTTAATTAAGATTTAAGTCATTAATCATCAACTAATTGGATTTGAATATCTGAGAAGGGGCCTTAATTCAAGATTGAATGTTATACCATCTTAAACATTGATTTTTTTCTTATAATAACCAAGTTCGATCATATCTATTTACGCTCCTGGTTGGTATGATCTGTAACATTTGCGTATATTCTATTCAACTGAAATTTTATTTGGTAGAAACTCTGATTAATCTAGTTGTTAGATACTAATTTGATTCTTTTTTTTTTAGCATGAGCACAACAACAACATGATTTATAAGTGCTTGCCATGTTTGGTGTTTATTCCTTTCGTGCACAAGAACGGGCCCTCCTGTGTCCTAATCAACCAACCTTCTTTCGTGTCATAAATTACAAAAAAAAAAACACATCAATTATTTCAGAAATTAAGACATGTTTGACATATAACCAAAACAAGAATTATGTTACATCATATGTTACATTCACCAAAAGTATGTGTTGATTGATGCCCAATAAAATATATATTTCTGCGTCTTAGTCTTAAAGGCTGTAGATATCTTAGATCATACGTTGAAGATCTTGGACAATTTCTGATACAGGCGGCCTGAATCCTGGTTCCATCTATAGACATCAAAAAAATAAGTCAAAAACTGTTTGCTAGACATTGCTATCTCACCTAGCATGGTGATAAATTTAAGTTACCTGGAGAGAACGTGATATGATATCTGCAAAACGTGACAATGATTTCACTGAATATCCTCCATGTAACGATGGATCAACCATTCTTGTCAACGCATCTATGTCATGAAGCCGTGGTATAGCCCATTGAGCTAGCGTCTGATTTCCCCTCCTTGACCTGCACAAAAAATAAGTGAGACATGCTGCTCTCTTTAGTGTCATAATCTTTTCTTGTCTCTTTTAGAGTTAGTTATAACCTGTCAAATGGTCTGCTTCCAGTTAGCAGTTCTAACATCACAACACCAAGGCTATATACATCGCTCCGACAAGTATAGCTTCCATACTCAATCTCAGGTGCTGCATAACCCGCCATCTACAAAATTTTATAAGCTAAAACATCACCAACTCACTCTCATATGTCAGGATTTGGGATCTTCAAAATATGTTATTACCTGACTCGTTGGACGTGGTGGTAACATATAAGCCAAACCACTGTCTGCAACACGTACTGAGAGCTTTCCATCAAGTAAAACCTTGGATGACTTGAAGTTCTGGTGTACAACAGGCGGTTGGCATACCTCGTGAAGAAACCTGAGACCAAAAACTCTTAAGGTCATCTATATATGTTCTTAATATTAGATTGGTTGGGGTTCGTTTTAACTTACTGCAGTGCCTTGGCAGCTCCTAAAGCGATATTCATACGCACATTCCAAGTGAGTTTCTTGTTTAATTTACGATCCAAATGCAGTGCGTCTTGTAGTGATCCATTAGGACAGTACTCATACACAAGCAGCCTTTGACCATACTCATTACAGTAACCAAGAAACTCCAGTATGTTCCCACGTTTAAGCTTCAAAACATTTGAGACTAGGTTGAGGAAGTCACCGTCACTCTGCGTTCTGTTTATTGTATTGCTCAGCTTCCTCACCGCAAGAAACTACATATCACATCAGAGAGAGTTATAATAAGATCTCAAGATGTTAATAAAAGTGCACAATAAGAGGGGAAACTATCACACCTTCCCATGAGGAAACACGGCTTTGTAAAGATTACCAAGGGACCCTTCACCGATTATATGCTCCTCTGAGAAACTGTTTGTGTATTGCTGAAGTGAAGAAACTGTGAAAACTGTAGCGGAAGATGAAGTATTCAAGCCTGGAGGGAAATGAGCTGCTCTCTTGGAAGTAGCATCATTGGACTGGTAATGCCTCGGTGGTTGTTGCAGCGGTTTTTGTGGGATATTATTATTAACATTGTAATATGAAGTAGGAGGCATTGCTCTCCGGCTCTCTTCAGCCCTTGGTGGCGTAGGATAGCCGTATAATCTGTCTCCAGCTCCATATCCATCGTATGGCTTAACCATAGGCTCCCTAGAAACTGTAAAAACAAAAAGAAAAGCCAATGAGCCAACACACAAGTATTGGTTCTTCTTCTTGGAAGGAAAAGAATCAGTGTATACCTTTTCTCATAATGGGGGCTGGTTGAGATGGAGGTTTAGTAAAGTATGGTCGTTGAACAGCGCCATAACGGTTATGTTTCTTGCTTCTGAAACATCTCCAAAGTGTGACACATAGCCCGGAGACAAGAACTATTATGGCTACTGAGGAGATCACTAGAATGATTCTCTGCGTGGACCAGAACTTTCCTGACCCTGAACCTGAAGGAGGTGATATTTGCAAGGTAGGTTGACCTGACACAGAGTTCCAGGGATCTCCTCCTCCTCCATTATCAGAAGGTGGTGACCAAACCAAAGGTGGTGATGGTGGTGTTTGTGGTCGGAGTGGAGCAAAAGGAGCAGACGGAGAAAACGGAGCAGGGGGAACAGTGGAACCAGGAGGGATATGAGTAACAGGAGGAGGAGAATGGTGAGTAGTGGGAGGAGGAGGATCAACTGCAGGTGGAGGCGGTGTTATAATTGTTGTATTGAATGGAGTTCCATCTTTTCTGCAGTTATAATGAAAGATAAAACTTGAGTGGGCTAGAGAACAAAACAAAACAGAATCAGTAAGTATACTTACTTGAAATGAGGAACTTTTAATAGATTTGGGGGTATAGGTCCTGAGAATAAGTTGTTTGCTACATTCCTGAACCAAAGAAGATATCATAAACTATATTAAGTTACTGAAGTTGGCTTTATGGTTAGAGAGTCAAGAATAAAGAAGAGAAGATTACAAATCGGTTAAGAACAGATCCTCTATAACATCAAGTGTTCCAATGAGCTTGTTGTCCTGCAGGTACCTGCAGTCCAACCACATTAGATATACAAGCAATGGTAACAATATGCATTTATGGCTTTCATATTCAAAAAATCTATGCAACTTACAGTATCTTGAGAGCCGCTAAGTCTCCCATGGAGGGAGGTAAACGCCCCTCTAGTACGTTGGAAGATAAGTCCCTGCATTAGAAACTAAACGTGTAAGTGAAAGACCTTGGGAAGAGAGAGTAAAGAAAAGGAGAAAACATACAGTTTTGTCAGCTTTGATAACTGCTGAAAGTAATCAGGTATCTCTCCTGATAGAAGATTGTTTCCTAACGACCTGAAGAGAAAGAGTCTTGCATTAAACCGAAGAAAACAAATACGGATGCAAGAAACATTAACTTTTTCTTTAACAAAGGCTTACAGTTCTGACAAGTCGGATAGAAAGGACAATGTAAAGGGAATGTTCCCAGTGAAACGATTGCTAGAGAGAGATCTGACACAAGAAAATGAATCACATACAAGAGTGAATGTCTTTAAAACGGTTGAATCACAAGTATATTGCCATAAAGAATAGTCAGTTCTCAAACGCACAGGTTTCGGATAGTTGAAGGCAAAGCCTGTGGAATTGTCCCTGAGATATGATTGTTACTGAAGTCCCTGTCCATTTAGTTGAAGGAAGAGAGGAAAAAAGTGTATTATGAAAAGTCAAAAGAAACATGAAGATGAATCAAAACAAGAAGCTTTGTTTACATCACTTGGACTGATGAAAAATCAGCTAAAGTATCACTTAAACCTCCACCCACCTTCATGCCACTTATCTTTCTGCAGCCAACAACAATAATCACACTGGTCAGGACTTGACTAGAGCTTCTTTCTTTGGTGACATTTAAGCAAAACATATTAAGAGTTAAGAGAATTGGAAGGAAAGAGTATTATACATTTCTGTGATGTTTGAGGAATCACAGACCACACCTTGCCACTTTTCTCCACAAGGGTCTCCTCCAAAAGCATGCCAGTGTGATAGAGATGGTGCTCCCAAAGTAATAAATAAATTATTAATCGCCGAAACTGCAACATGTTAAACAACAAACAACCCCATCACATATCAATTTTCCAAAAAAATATTAAAAAGTCAAAAGAGTATTAGTCTTGAACTAAACCCTAATGTGTCAACTTTAGGGTTCTTTGAGTCTGGACTCAGAGCAACAGAATCTTTCAATCTGGAGGCTCGCAGACAAAGCTAATGTTTACTCTAACAGTGATGCAAGTCACTTTCACTAAAAAGAACTCAAAATCTAGTGTGTTGAGTTCAATAAACCAATAATATAAACAGACAAAGCAAAACCAAAAGTGGAAACTTGCAGAAAGGAGAAGAGAGACTATTACCATCTCGTGGATTGGTGACTCCAGCTGAGAACGGCATTGTCAAAGCTAAAACAGAGAGAACAAAGAACACATGTCTTCTTGTAAAGCTCATAACTTCAACCTTCCACTGAAGCTGGGAGAACCCTTGAACTTGGATTAGACTGCTTGTTTACAAGAAAACTTCAGGTAAACGAAGATTTTAAGGTAATGTGGAAGAAGAACACAGAAAGGAGAAGTAAAAACAGAGCTTTTTCCTGATTAAAAGGGAAAGTGAAGAGTGAGAAAGAGAGAGAGAGTGGAGAGTAGTGTGTTTTGTCTCGAAGTACGAGCGGCTATGTTTTCTTAGTTCAAGGTTTAGTGTGAAACAGAGGACAAAAATTCAAAGACTTCTCTCTATCTCTTTAGTCTTGTGTCTCAATTTTATGTTTGTTTTTTTGTCACCATGCTCATCTAACTAAAGTTTCTTTGGTGTATTTTATTTGTATGGAGATGCTTTTTTTAAATGCCATTAGGTATAACTAGAAGGGAGTGAATCATCTCTTTGAGCAACTTATAAGAAAAAATGTTATGTTGTCCAACATCACAAAGGAAAACATTCTCTGTTTGGGATTATTAGCAACATGTGGAACTGGTCAAATGTCTAACATGCATATAACATATAAAATTCAAATAATTATATAAGTCCTTTATATATGACATGTATGTTATAAATCAATTCACCTAATAAATCCAAACGATACAGAGTAGTAACATGTTACATAATCAGATAGAAAATTTATGGACATAACAAGCTATTCAAATGTGATGGGCCATGAAAGCAGTGAAGTGGAAAAGCTCTGCAAAGTGTTGTATTATGAGAGAAGAAAAGGGTGAGACCCCACCCCACACCGTAAAAATCATCATTTTTCATCCCACTCTCATGTTTGCTCTTTTGTATATTAATAGTTGAGGTCTTGACTTAAACTTAAAACTTACAAAGTTGAAACACTGACCATACCAAAACTTACAATTACTAAATGCTAGTATATTTCACTATTGGTTTTATAAAGTGACTAAAACTGAAATTTATTAAAGTGTGTGCTGTAAACGAGAGGTAGTTTCATGATTACACTACTGTTTTCTATGAATTTCTATAACAATAAAGAATTCAGGTTTTGTGTTTACAGTTACAACTTACAATCACATGAATTTATTAGGAATATATACTTTTAAATTGTATTTCATTGTTTTTAGTGATAACATTATGGCAACGCTATACATTCTTTAATCTGAGATGAGATTAACTTTAATATTCGTTTGTCTTAACTTCCTAAAACTCATTTTTTTGGTAGACAATTAAAAAGACCCTTCACTAATCTTTACAACGATATGCTTGTTGAGACTGTAAATAACATCATTCCTCTGGCCTAGACAAGGAAGATACGGGCCCAAAGTGGTCGATTATAGTATGATCGTAAAGCCCAAATTGGTAACAAGAGGATCCAAGGCGATTGTTTCATTCATTTTCAAACCATTACAGTTCAAACTTTGGTTATTGATTCTCCCTCCCAGCATTTTCTGCTCTATCATTTTTTGATTCAGTATTAGTCCTCTAGTCTCTGCAACTCACGATATAAAACCATTATAAAAGATGGTTTTTACTAGAGACGGTAATCATATTAAAGTTATGGTTTCTTCAAGGAACGATATTGCATATCAATAGATAATAACGTGCTATGATGCACATTTGAGTATATTATTTTGGTCTAGAACTTACGGTCTCATCCTGTTTATGTTTTACAATATGCATAATCATTGACAAACTTGAAACAAAACAAAAAATATGATATAATAATAATTTTAATAGCTAATTAACGGTAAATAAACCATCTTTGTTTCACTGGATTATTCAACTTTCTTCGAAAAATAGTTTATGTAGTGTGTGGGCACAAAATGACAAGTAAGAAAGCTTTTAAAGAAAAATCTTTACAATGGATTCTACAAATATCTATATACTAGGTGATTTTCCCGTGCTCATGCACGGGTATGAATATTCATAAAAGTCAAATTTTATAATAATTGACTGATATTTAGTTTTAGTTTTGAATAAATTTATATGTATAATTTATATTAATAAATATTATTATTCTAATTATACATATGATTTTGGATATATTATTGTCGGTTTAATTATTTTTTGGATCAATAGTCGGTTGGGTTATCAATTTGGTATATTGGATAATATCTATTTCTCGAATTCAGCTATAATATTTTTTATTCTAAATATAATAAAACTTTGATCAAGTTTTTTATTTTCATTTCGGTTGGTTATTGTCTTAGATATGTAAATATATTATAGTTATATTATGTATAACTTAATATATATTGTGCTTTAAATGAAATAAATAATAAGCTGAAGTGTTTGATTCAAAATTACATAAATGAATATATGATAATATTTTGAAGTCTCATGCATATATATAAATTCTACAAATGAATTAAATTGTAATTGGTTAATATTTTCTTTTTTCTTTTTAATATGCATTGAGTCAACCTCTAATTTATATGTATAAAATTAAATAGATTATTCTTATTCTTATTCTTATTATTATAAAATTGTATGTTCTTATTGTAGTTAGATGTTTAATTTGGACATAAATTAGATTAGTCGAGTTCATTCATTTTGTGAGTATATTGAGTTAAATATATTTTTAAATTACAATTGAAGTATAATTACTTTTTATTTTAGCTAAGTCAAATCAAATTAGCTTTATTTATCACCTAAATATACATGTATTTTCCTAATATTTATTTACTCTTTATTTTCATTAAGTCAAATCAAATTAGTTTTATTTATTGATTAAATATACATGTATTTTCATAATATTTATCAAATTACATGTTGATTTCTAAAAAATATTAGAAAATAAAGTGTAATTGATAAATTTTTGAATGTTCATGAACATATATATTTTTATTATTTTGAAAATATATTTTATGTTGTTTAAAAATATATATTAATGAGAGTATTACTATTTTGTGAACTTTCCTTTTTAATAATGTCATATTATAAACCTATATTTTCGTTTTTAATTTTGTTTTAAAATTTTAGAAATCTTTCTTTTTTATTTTATATGTTATTTGGAGAAAGGTAAAAAGAAAACTAAATAAAAAATTAATAATAATCTTAAAATCTAACAATTCATTAAGGGTATCTATGTAATCAACCATAGCGAGAGTTAATGTGAGCGCGACATGTAGAAAACTGACTTCTCAAATAATATTATAGAGATATAAAGGAAAGTTGATTCCCTCATTAGAGTGCCACGTCAGATAATCAGAAGAGGAAATTGTGCCATGTGTCTTTTTCTTTACGAGATTCTTTGCTTTTACTTTCGTTTTGCTTATGGGTTCACATAGTATTGTTGGGCTTCAATCTTTTCTTTTTGCGCTGTTAAAAATATAATACCTAAGCCTAACTTTCTGAAAAAATTGGAACTGACGACATCTAAAACTTCGAGTTCTCATTCATCTCCGTCAATGGAGTCTCTTGAGAATGATTCAAGACGAATCAGGTTGAAGCTTCACTGGATCGATATGTAAGTATCGTTTCGTCTCCCATGTGCCATTACAGGATGACTTGATTCACTGTCATTAATACCTTTCTTAACTCCTTCGATTCATTATAACCACAAATTCTCCTTCAGTGCTGATTTCCTCTTTTCAAAGCGGTGCATTAACAGCTATAAAAAGCTAACCTACATACAGCAAAATCCTCACGCTCCAAACAGTGGCTAATCAAAGCTGTGCCCCCACAGGCAAGATCATCTTGGGATGTTCTGATGACTGAGAAAATCAAGCGGATATTAAGAAGAGTGATTTGGACGGCGGCTACGGTGTTAGGAGTCGGAAACCGCAGATGTACAAGCTCGCGCTGGTTTCGCTCAGACAATCTCCCTTCTTCCTCTGTTCAACTCTACACCTTCAGGTAAAATCAACGAGATCTTTGATCTCCGTTTTGATTATCGTTCTCGAAACCTTTTATATTTGTTGTTTGTTTTTACTATCGATTTGATTGTTCTGTTTTTTTTCTTTGTTTTTGTTTTCCCTTATTGTTTCTATCTAAGCTTTATGTGTTAGTACTAGAGTTGTTCTATTTTTTGGTGATCTGAAGGGAAGATTCCCGTCAGACTTTCGAGAAAGAGCACCTAAGAACAAATTTGTTGCTATTGTGAGTGATTCTTCCCATCTTAGAAATTCTTTTGTACCTAGCCCTTTCAATTTGTAAATCAAATGAAAGGATGTAAATCAAAGTCTGGAACCATGAGATCCAAGAAAGGTTCAGCCATATCTCTGGATATTTACTTTGATTTATGTAGAAAGATCATTCTAAAAAAATCTTATTATGTTAAGTATTTGTGCCCGATATTCTAATGTGTAGAGAGATGCATTAAAACAACTTTTGACTGTACGGAAGCTTCTCTTTGGGTGGCATTATGTGATCTCTCACAGTTATCATACGATTTTGATGATTTCTGTATTTAACTGCTTATTTAAAAAAACTTGGTTTGTATGATAATTTATCCACTTCTATGCTAAAGCTCCCACTTCTGTTATTCTTTTTGTTTATTGGTGATCTTAAGATCTTTTCAATGGGTGAAGAATGTGATACTAATACTATAATACATGTTTTTGATACTTTCTATGCAGAAGTTAGACACACATGATCTAAATAAGAAACGCAAGATAATCATTTGCAGACAATTTAGACCGTCTGATCTCCCCGGTGGGCAAGGTGTCGAACAAGGAACTACCGTGAACAACCGTATGAACCGCAGAATGAATCTCTCCTACAACCTGATCACATGACCACGCCATTGTTGTGTTAGTCTTTCGGTCATCTGGTCTGTTTATCCCCTTAACTGTATAAACATCATAAGAAACAAGTTTGTATTACCTAAATTCCTAATTCATGACATACGCTATATATATAAAGTTTGATGTTATCTATGTCTCATTTTTAGGGATGTGATGTTATAATCTAATGCTTAACTTATTGTAATTTTTATAGATTTGAAAACAATATAAAAGATGTATAATCCATCAAATACATTCAAATGCTTTATTGACTATTTTTTAAAACGTATCACACTTAAAAATGTTTTAACTATGACAATATAATATAATAGTGTGGATTCTAAAATCCACCAAGTATATAGAAACAAAATATTATATTTGGATCAAGGTTACAACTATTGCTTAGATGTTTCTTTATTAAAAATAGTCGAGATGACATGTCACTTGGAGTCCAATTAGTACAAACTTTTAAACAAAAAAGAAAATTATCAAAATTTAAAATTATTTAAGTGTCGTTCAAAAAAATATTATTTAAATTATGATTCTAAAATAGATAGTCAAATAAATCAACAAATTTGTCATGATAAAAATATAATATTAATTTTATATTTAGTTGAAAATGAATTAAGCATTTTAAATATATTTTAATTGTTTACCCGCCCGTAGGGCGGGTTTTTCCCTAGTGAGCTTATATAATAAATAAATTGCGATGGAAAGAGGAAAAAAATTAAATGATTTACCAGACAAAAAGGTTATCAAATCTTTGTCATTAAAAAAATCTAACTACCTAAAGTAAAGTGACACTACCTTCACTGGTAACCAAATTGAAGAATATCAATATATCTTTATACAAGATTTTGAGTATCCTAACTATGAAACGATAACATAATTTGATAGAATTTTTTAAATTATGAGATTTGAGTAAGTTGTGAATAGCACAAATATGAACAGATTAAACAATTTGAAAATAATACTCAATTTTCAGTTTTTTTTTATAGTTGATTATATCTCTGTGTCTTTAACAAATGAATATCAATATGCAAGATCGAGTATCAATTGTCTAATACATAGCTATATAGATACTGATGTATTTTTGTAATGTAATGTGCATGAGAAACTTTAAACTTGGGAATTCAAAACTATTATATTCGATTTAACAATTGAACTCTGTACATACAACATATAAATGTATACTATAAACTTAAATCAATGACACAACTCTTAGACAAACAATATAAATGAACATCGACTTGATCGAACTAAGTTAATAACTTTATGTTCAAGTATTTCCTTTTATATTTTAGAATGTTAAGTATTCCATAATAATATATTCAGGTTGTAGATTTAATGAAGATGACAACACAACGATACTAATATAAAATATGAAGCTAACTAGCTTTATACGAGTCAAATTTTTGTTGGCCAAATTTTGTCTCCTATTATATTTTTGGCATTTTCAGCATTTTCTTAAATGTGGAACTAGGTTGATTCTAACATAAAGATCAAGATTTTGGGTCTAGGATTTGTGGGTGAATTGGAAATAAAAGCATATACAATAATATTTAGTGTCTTTCATGATAGCACCATCAAGAGCCTAGTTATTTATTTATGTTATGTATAATGATTGTATCATATAATAATATTTAACTTAAAATCAATAGTAATTATGTTGTATTAATGTTAAAATAAAATAGTTGGGTAGATAATAAACTTTATAAAATATCATAAAATGATGATAGAATATTATTAGAATATGTTTTGAAGAAAAAATAAATTAAGCTATTGGCTAACATGTTGATTCATTTTCTATAAAAGAAAAAAAAAATTGAAGAGAAAAATGAAGTTAATCACTAGAGATGATTTTTATGTACAATTTTTTGATCGATTACTTAAAAAATATACCAGCTTAAGTAGGTTCTACATACAATTGATGAAACACGACTAAAAAATCCTGAAATTGCTAGCCAAACTCATGAATATTGAATAGATGAGTAACTTCAAAATATATAAATCAATAAAAGTAGTGATTAAATCACTGGCTATAGTTGGAGATTATTATTCCCATATTCATTTCATTAAATATCTCAAAGAAAAATAAAAGTAAAAAGAAGATTGTCAAACGAGTCAGTAGGGGTAGATACGTCATTTTCACCAGCCACACCACAACTCGGCTACTAATCATGATCCAACTCATTCTTATTAAGAGCAATAAGTGTAATCTTATACATCCAAAAGACAATTAAACCAAACAAATTGTTGATATACAAAATAAGTGTTTACTTAAGAATTTGTTTTTTTTCAAACATAAAAACTGTAAAACCATTTCAAACTTATGAAAATATTAATCAACGATTAGGAATTATGTATTTTAATTGATACTATTTGTGCATGAATACGAAATAGTTTCCTAGTAAATCAATAAAAATGTTGATTAAATATAATTCGAGACTATTATTCTTATCAAATATTATTTTCCATAAAAATCTCAAAGAAAGATGAAACACTCTAACGTAGTAAGAGGTTTCTCAAACGAGTGGATAGATACGCCATTCCCACCAGCTGCACCGCAACTCGGCCACTGATGATGATCGGACCCATTCTTATTCGCATTAGGTCTCACCCAAGTCGGACCCATCATGACTGACATGTTCATCACCGGCGATCTAGACCTCCTCCTCTCGGATCTTTCATTTGGGTCTCTCTCACCCGTACCCAAAGGCACCAGCCTCACCGAGCCAGCTTCCTCATCTCCTTCTTTCGTGTTTCTCTTATGTGGCAACATATCAGTTCTCCGAGTCTGGTATTTATGAACCATGACCCGGTTCCGAGATTTCGCCGGAGATCTCTGTCTCACACCATGCAGTTTCCTCTGTTTCACTTCCTCTTCATTGCATCCATTCACTATAGAAAGCAAACTCTCACTCAAACTGCAAATTTTCGAAACTTCTGATCCTTTTTCGGGTTCAACCAAACCGTTCTCGGTTAAACCAGGGTCTGGAGCTACGTTGATATCTCCGGGTTTCTTCTCCTTGTCTTCCGGAATCTTGTTCGACGTCGTGTTGTCAGTTACCAAGGTGGTTTCGGACAAGACTTCTTTGACTACTGTCTCTTCCTCAACTACGGATGGAGGAGGTGCTGTGTTCTTGCCGGAGATGAGATCATCTTTCTTGTCGGCGGTGGGGGAGCTGACGCAACAACCCATAACAGAGGACAGGACAGCGTTGTGTTCGTGACTTCGTGTAAGTGGAGAAAGATGAGTGAGTGAGAGTTTTGGGTATTTATTGGCCATATTTAGCCTAATTTTCTCCAAAAGTTTTTTATATAAAAATTTCATAACAGTGAAACTAATAATTATTTAATTACCATTTTTGCTTTAACCTATAAATCCTGGAAAATTTAATAGCAACTCCTAAAGAAATCACAGGCATACGCCGACACCTTTTTACGTTTAGTTTTAAATTTAACGTTTTATAATTTATAACCAACTTTGTCTTTACACGTATTGAGGTAAATCATGCAGTAGCTAGTCGACAAAAGAAAAAAAAAGGAAAGCATGCATATTTTAAGACGGTAATTCTTTTTTGGCTCTTGCTGGCGTAGTTGAAGAAATTTTTTTTTTTTTTTGAATTATACAGAGGTATCCTGGCCCCACATAAGTGGTCCAGACTAGCCACGTGTCGCCACGTGTCGGTCCTCTGTCCCTGGCGATGCCGAAATGTTAATTCCTCAGTGGCCGGGATTCGAACCCAGATGGCGGTACTAACAGCTGTAAGCCCTTTACCACTAGAGCTAGAAGCCCCGGTTGTAGTTGAAGAAAATTAAATAAATTGAGCGTTTAATTTATTTTAATAAAATAATATTTGCCAAAAACAAAGAAAGTAGACTTACCTAGTCTACTTAACTCAATTCCTCTCCTTTTAGGATACTTTATAAAAGAAAACAGTTGTACCATTTGTGTTTGTATCTTCTTATGCCAGGAAATCTATGAGGAGATGCAGTGTATTTTAATTGGATAAAAGTGAGAGCATGTCCTGTCATAGGATTATAAGAAGAGAAAGATATTTAAAACAAAAAAAGTTTTCATACAAACAAGAAAAATAAACCGATCAAAAACTTGATACATATTTTAGATGAAAAACTCCATTCTAGGTCCTCTGATAGATGTGGAGCGTTAGCGTTTTAGAAGATACCTCGGTAAAGACTCTGATTAGCTTCACACACTTCATCCCTCTCGTTGTCTCCGTTGATGAGCGTGAGAACCTATAAACTTGAGGTATAAACACAGTTTATCGTTTTTAATCATCGAAACTTTAATTTGATCTCTCTTCTTTACTTTTTTGTTTGTTGTTGTGAACTTATCCTGTAAAAGGGCAGACATCAGTTACAAGTAATCAGACCAAACAAGATGTTGCACCTTCTTTGGTTTCTCCACCATCATCTATCATGGCCGCGTCTAGATCATCTCCATCCCTTGGCCAAAAAACATCAAGACGTGTTGCTTCGTTAGCTGAAGATATACAAAATGCTCACAGAGAACCAACAAAGATCTCAAGTTCGAACTGTGACAAATGGGCAGGAAATTTCAGTCACATGCTCGAGCTTCGAAGGAAGATTATAACATTTCGAGGCATCATTGACCTTCCTCATCTCACCGGTTATCTTTCCGTAACAAATGTAAGTTCAAGATTGTTTGGAATAACATTTTATCAGACTTTGTGGGTATATAATTGTTTTTGTTTCATACGTCATATATAATTGATCCCTTTATGCGTTTTTGTTTGTCTTTGTTTTATGGTTGGGGGTGTTATTGCTAGATGGTGATGCGCACGATGAAGGATCTCCATAGGCTTTGTCCTGAGATTGTTGAAAGCTCGTGTCTCTTGGATATAAAACATGTAGATACGGATAAGGTATCCATGCAGAACTCATCTCATGCCTAAGTTACGTTAACCAACTTGTGTTTTCTCTGATCAAACATGGTCTTGCAACAGTTGCTTGACCAATTTTACAACACTTTGAAATCAATTGGAGATTCATGGATTGATGACAAGGAATGGATCATCAAATCCAAGTACCGGAACAATATTAACATTAGGAAGAATCTCTCTGATGGACTTGGTAAAGCATTCCAAAAAGTTTTATGAGTATATGCAACTCTTTTTTCTGAATAAACTATTTCATTAAATAAGAAACTCTACAGGTGTGGAGTGTAGTCAAGAAGTAACTTCTTTGCTAAGGCGTCGACTAACACATTGCCGGATAGAAAAATGTAAGAAAAAATATATAGATAAGAAGTTAAGAACCATGTTGTGGGACTTTATTGAGTTTCTTGATTTTGGTTTCTTGCAGTGGGAAACGTTTTAGCTGCATTAGATGGACTGATTACTGAGAGCAGCGAGATGCTCAACATGACTGAGATCAACAATGAGGAAAAGAAGCAAAAGATTACTACTCCTCCTCAGAGTAAAACACCTAGCAAGCGAACCTTATCACCATCAAAAACAGTCATGAAGCAACCGATCACATCAAAAACAGTGCTGCATCCACCAAGAGACATTGAATTCTCTGTTTCAAACCTTCCAAGAAATGTGAGGATGCAGGCGGTTGTAATACTGAGTCCCGTTGAGGTGAGGAGATTCACTATCCAACAAAATATGTGGAAGAAAGAAGCTCAGAACAATGATGTTAAGGAGAAGCAGAGGAGTGAAACAGAGAGAATTCAGAAAATGGAGAAAGCAAATGAAGCAATTGATGAGGACAAAGATAGTGCTAAGAGTCAGACTGATGATAAAAGCTACTCAAAACGTTCAGAGAAATCTGAAAAGGTTCTTGAACCTTTGGCCCCAACTCCTCCACATCCAGAGAGTGCTGCAAAAGGACCAGCTGCGCTACCTCTACCTCTACGTCCTGAAGATGCATCACTACTGCCACCACAGCCATTTCCAGTAACTGCTGCAAAAGTACCAGCTGCACTTCCTCCACCTCCAGGGGTTGCAGCACTACTGCCACCACAGCCACATCCAATGGCGCCAGGAAAAGGACCAGGGGGCCCGCCACCACCACCGCCACTTTGCTTGGGAGCCAAGAAAGCAACTAGTAAACTGAAGAGATCAACCAAACTAGGCGAAATGTACAGATTCCTCAAGGCGAAAATCGAAGGGAAGGATCCAAAACCAAGATCACGTGGAGTGGGAGGAGGAAGCAAAGGCGTTGATGGAAAGCAAGGAATGGCTGATGCTCTTGCTGAGATAACAAAGAAGTAAAAACCACATTACAATTCTATAAAACAACAAAAGGTCAAACACTGATACTTGGCTTTATGTATGTTTTATGGCTACACAGGTCACCTTACTTTCAGAAAATAGAAGAGGATGTGCAAATGTATATGAAAGCAATCAATGAGCTCAAAACAGAGATCTCCACTTTCAAGAGTAAGGACATGACTGAGCTTCAGAGATTCCACAGGTATATAGAATCAGTGCTTGAGAAACTAACAGATGAAAGACGGGTACGTGACAACAACAACAAGAGTGATCAAGATGTGACGTTATGAATTTTTTGATGACATGTAAGATGTTTGAACTTTGGTTAGGTGCTAGCGAGATGTGAAGGGTTCCCTGAGGATAAACTCGATACTATAAGAATGGCTTCTGCGTTGCACTCAAAGCTGCAAGGTATGATCGACGAGCTCAAGAACTGGAAGATTGAGTCTCCTGCGAACCTACTCTTTGACAAGACTGAACGTTTCTTTGCAAAGGCAAGTCATAACTCATAAGTGTCTTGGCCTTCTTTTCTTGGTTGTTTCTTCTTCCAAGTAGCTGAACTTATCTGAAGAGTAATGCTTGGATAAAAACAGATCAGAAGAGAGATTGAAACTCTAGACCAGATTAAAGCAGAAGAGGAAAAGAAGCTCAAGAGACATAATATTCATTTTGACTTCAGTGTCCTTACACGGATCAAGGAATCAATGGTTGATATCTCGTCAGGTTGCATTGAACTTGCGTTAAAGGTTAGGAGACTAACTCCAAGAGATAGAAAAAAGAACCTTTAAAACATACATTTCATCAAAACCCTATTAAATGGAATCTCTTGGTTTTAAACACACAGGAAAAAAGAGAAGCAAAGAGTGCATCGCATACTGCAGAATCAAGCAAGTCAAAGCGGAGCATGATCAAGAATAAGACTGTAGGATTGGCTAAAACGTTGTGGAGAGCATTTAATTTTGCATACAGAGTTTATACATTTGCTGGTGGACATGATGACCGAGCTGATAAGCTTACCAGAGAACTGGGTAGTGAGATTGAATTAGTCCTCAAAAACCAATAATATCAAGAAAATTTTTAGGTACCCCATGAGATCAATGTTTTTTTTCCAGCTTTTTTTACATCTTCAAACAAATATAGATTAAAATTTCATAACTCTAACGTGGTGTGAAAACCATCACGTAATCTGACATTTATATACACCACCAAAATGTAGATAATTCATACTATCGTTTATTTACATCATATAATCATTTCAGGATGTAATATAACAATTTGTAGGAAATATGTTGTAGAGAAAACTTGTATATATGATTTAAGGGTATCAAGAAAACTACAAAAGAATCGAGTGTGTAAGTAAAAGATAGCTGAGACAGACAGCATGATTAAAATCTAAAAGAAAAAGGGAAATAGCCTAAACCGAAATCAATTAATTCATCCAAACATGAAATTAATGTGTAGAAAAAAAAACAGACGAATCAACAAAAAATGAAGAAGGAATCGATGCAAACAGTAGCAAAGCGCACCAAGTTAATAAGAAGAAAAAAAAAATACAAAATTCTAAATATAAAAGATGAAAGAAAACATTCAACCTCACATACGCTAAACATTTGAGCTAAAATTTTGTACAAAACCACATTCGCCTGTTCTAGCTCTCACTCAGTCTCTTGCCATTCAGCTGAGTTATAGCAGTTGGCCTGGGAAGTAACCGTTTGTGGAATTTTTCTAAGTCATAATTAGCATATGTATTGGTTCTCCCATTTATATGTGTAGTGCTCAAGTTACTAATGGCAATGGTCTTTCTAAATTTATATATAAATAAATAGTACATTATATATTCTCTTATCGGGGCAAGAATAATGATTTATATGGGGTCATTCAGTAGGCAAAAGACTCGATTCTCTTTATTCAATAGGCAAGAGACTCGATTCTCTTTATTCAATAGGCAAAAGACTCGATTCTCTTTATTCAATAGGCAAGAGACTCGATTCTCTTTTGAAGTAAAGTTATCTGTTATTTTTGATTATCAAAGTAAGTAATCTAATGTACCAATTCAAGACAAACTGATAACTATATATATATATATTCTACTAACCACATAGAAAATAATTAATTCACTTCTTCTTCCTTTGTTTTCCTATTCTTCTTTTCAATATACAACAAATCTTTGTGTGAAAGACAAAAAAGAAAAAAAAGAGAAAACAGAAGCTGAAAAAATTTCCCAAAGAATTTCAAGAAAAAGACCCAAGTTCAACATGTCAACCCTGTACAAGATGGATTTTCAGTGCCCCCGTCACGGTGAGCCTGTAAAGTCTACAAAAATCTCATCAAAATGCAATGCATGTTACCAAGAAGATGACAAAAAACAAGGCGGCAAATGTGATTTCTGCGATTTTTATGTCCACGAAGAATGCCTCAACTTCAACATTCCTTCTCGTCATAGACACCCTGATCTCAAGCTCATAAGCTCTCCCGGAACATATGATCTTCGTCCATGCTATCTATGTCAGATGGATGATTCACCGCTGTATCAATGTTCACAATGTGATTTTGGTATATGTATACCATGTGCGAGAAAGCCTCTGATCTTCAACCAACCTAAGTCCCACAAGCATGAACTCCACCAAATACCGATGGAGATTTCTTTCACCTGTGATGCATGTGGGTTGTGCAGTTCAGGCTACCCGTGTATTTGTCATCAATGTTGTTTCATAATCCATAGAAAATGCATCTCCTTACCACGTGTTATATGTATCAACCGCCACGACCACCGCGTCTCTCATGTTTCTTCTCTTGGACCTGGGAGCTGGATTTGTGGTATATGCCATGAGCCTGTTCTTGGAGATTATGGAGCATATTCTTGCATGATTTGCTCTTATGCTGTTCATTCAAAGTGTGCAACATATCAATTTATTTGGGATGGGAGAGAACTGGAAGGGATACCCGAAGAAGAAGAAGATAAGCCATTTGAAGTGATAGATCAAAACCTAAAACATTTTAGCCATCAACACAATCTGGAGGTTTCACTAGGACTCCAAGAAGATAAACAATGCTATGCGTGCACCCTTTCTTTTAATTCTGAAAGGTGTTACAGATGTACACAATGTGATTTCATACTCCACGATGCATGCGCTAATCTCCCTCTGCGAAAAAGGCACCCGATCAGCAGACACCAACTTAATTTAGAGGCTCAAGTTACTTATCACCACTACTTTTATGAATGTAATGACAACTGTTTTATCTGTGATGCTTGCGACCGTTATTGCAATGGTTTCTCGTATGCTAATAAGCGCTTACAGATTGATGTGCGTTGTGCGTCAATTACTGATGCATTTAAACATGAAATCCATCCACATTGGTTGTTCCCATTTACCAATACATATGGTGATGATGCGACACGAAAGATGTGTACACTTTGTGACTCGGCAATTTGGACCTACTTTGGATGCATTAATCATGGTGCTTGTGGAGACTTCAATTTATGCTTCACATGCGCTACTCTACCCACGCCGGTAAGACACAAATATGATGACCATCCTCTCTCCTTATGTTATGGTGAGGGAAATGTGAATTCAATATATTGGTGCGGTGTATGCGAAGAGGAAGTATTCCCTAAGAGAGGGTTTTACTGGTGTAGTGATTGTAACTCCATTCTTCATACTAAATGCGTATTTAAAAATCTATTACATCTAATACCTGGTTACACTTTAGAGATAGTTTACGAAACATTTGAATTGCTTCCCAACGACAGTCTGACTCGGCCAACTTGCTATAAATGTAAAAACCATTGTATGGGTGATTTCGTTCTGAAAAGTAAGGCACATACAAGTGTCTTCATGTGCCTTTCTTGTGTCTTTCCTGGATAATAATCACATGCTATTCATAAAACTCTTGTCAATATTTTTTCTTGTAAAATAAGTTCATTTATAAACGTAATTGTGTTTTTTTTTTTGTTTAAAACAATAATTTCTAAGCAAAACCCCTAATCTTTTCCTTCCTCGAAGTAAAGCTAATTGGTCCGATTTCTATAGGCATTCTCTTTGTTCTGTAGAAAATACAAAGACAAAAGTTGACAATCAGAAGTGAACTTCAAAACAAAATGTAGTTGAAGTTGGCGTATCTTTAATCAACCTGAAAGTTTGCTAGCACGAATCTTGCTAGGCAAGTATTGCGTTGACGAACCCTTCCTCACCTGCTCTCTAAGTTCGTCCTGCTCCCATGGATGGCGGGGAATAATGTTGGGAAGAGACATGATCCTAGCCAACTCCGGCTGGGCTGTGGGAAATGACTCGAATATTAACATCTGGAACTCCCCTTGGTTAAGTTTATCCTCGCAGGTCAGACCACTTGGACCAGCACCTGAAGCAGCAATGAACTTAACTGTTTCAGACCTGTTTATTGATGGGAAAAACGAATGGAGCCTCGAGAAAATTCGACAGGTCTTACCGTTCCATGAACGGGATATACTAACTCTCAAACCAAGCCTCACGGGGGCCCCCGATAAGCTCATTTGGTTACAAAATGACTCAGGTGAATTCACCACAAAATCAGGATATGTTGCCGCTAGAGCCACACTCCCCGAGTTTGATCCAACAGTGTTGCAGAACCCCTCTTTCAACTGGAAGAAAGGTGTATGGAACCTCCATACCGCCCCAAAAATCAAACTCCTCCTATGGAGAACTTTTCACGGTGCTTTGCCAACAGGGGACCAACTCTTAGCTAGACACATTGCAGTTGATGGAAAGTGTAAAAGCTGTGGCCTCCCTGAATCGATTGATCACATCTTTCTCCATTGCAGATTTGCGCAACATGTATGGGCCCTCGCCCCTCTCTCACCGAGCCCCCCTTACAACGGATCAATGGAGCTGAAGTCGGCTTGGCCTGAGTTATTAACCAGGAAGAATCTCCCCCATTCGGGCGTAACAGAGGGATCCCTCCTCCCATGGATTATTTGGCAACTCTGGATTGAGAGAAACAATCTGATCTTTAGTGATAAACGATGCTCTGCATCAGATATCATCTCCAGAGCAGTGGCGGCAGCTCGAGAATGGATCCAATGCCAGGTAAAACCTCCTCTGCAAGGAAAGAAATCCCCTCTGCAACAACTTTCAGAACATTGTGTTGTAGTTAGAACCGATGCAGCGTGGAGCGAGAACAGACAGCTTGTGGGTCTTGGATGGACGATCGAGCAAGCTTCGGGTTCTTCTCCCTTCGCTATCCCATATTTCCACGTCCGATCTCCTCTCATGGCGGAGGCCCTTGCTGTGCGTGAAGCTCTTTTGAAATGCAGGGAGCTGGACCTCCCACGGATCAGATGTGAGACGGACTCGGAGACACTGGTCAAGATTGTGAAATTTGGTCTACCAAATGCAGAATTGTATGGAATTGCTGCTGATATTATCTCTTTAGCTAGCTCTTTTGATCTCATCTCTTTTGTGTTTCAAAAAAAAAAAATTTGTGTTTTTGCCTCTTAATGAAATTTGTGTTTCAAAAAAAAAAAACAAAATGTAGTTGTACATTTCTGGGAGCTCCTAATCAGATTCTTTGGCATGACAATGAGAAGCTGTGGACCAAAATAAGATGCAAAATCTGATTGAAGTTTCGTATAATCATTTTATGTAATATAACAAGCTGTAAAATAATGTCGTAAAGCAAACTTGTATATATGATTAAGGGTATAAAGAAAACTACAAAAGAATGGAGTGTGTAAGAAAAAGACAGACAACGTGATTAAACTCTAAAAATGAAAAATCTAACATACTACGTGTAGGCTACTAGGCTTATATTATACATCAACATGATCACTATGAATCACAGTATATGATCTCCAGAGTCAGTGATCACCCCAAAACATTCCAAGTTTTTCTTTTGCAGCTGTACAGAGAAGAAGGCGAATGAAGAACTAATCTGCTGTTTTTCTATTCGTTTTTTTTTTTTTACGGTAATTTGCAGGATTCAATCACTTCCATCACTGCTTTATGTGTCTCGGGAGGGATCATGTTTAGAGTCGTGTGAAATGCCTGAAAAAAACATAGAAACACAGTTATATTAAAGGATCTCGAGAAGATCGGTCAAAAGTACGTTAAAGAGGCACATACCACAAATCTCTCCAAGACCGGTACAAGAATTGCGAGATTGCGTTTCGGGAGATAGTCTTTGATGGAGTTACGTATACTTGTACTGCTAGTGAATCCAGTAACATGTTTAGTTTCTTGAAAGATTAGATATATTATATAACATTAATACGTCTGGAAATGAAAAGGACCTTTCAGTTGACAAAAACGCGAGTAGTAGAGCAGAGTATGCCTCCACAATCATCTTCTCTGCTTCCTTTTCGCTTTCTAAAACAGCTTCTTCGTCATCCTGAACACCACAAAAGCAGTTTTAATAAATAAAATAAGATCTTCTTCTATGGATCTCAAAGTACGAGCAAAAAATAGTTAGATGTTGTTACTCACTAAGGTGGAAGTAGTTGTTTCTTCTTTGGTGTCTGCTGATCCTTGATTGGTGAGAAAGATCGAACAAAATAAAGGAATCATCTCCTGTTCATTCTCTTGCAACCCTTCTGGTTTTGTAATAGCAAAACTCGCTGAAGCAAGCCGTGATCTACAAACAAATAGAGTATGACTAGTTCAATTTCTATTGACTTAGTGTTGATTTCTTGCTGCAAGAAGTTTTGTACCTGTTCACACCGTCTTTCTCCACCAAATTTACCAACAAACCCAAGATGGCAACGAGAAAATCTAACTCCTGATCTGTAAGATGTTTGACTTTCTTCTGATGGGATGATTCTGTTTTTTCTATCTCACTGAAAAGCGGAGATCCGGTGAAAGAAGGAAAATGTCTGGCAATTAATTCAGCCATGCTTTCCAGCCCTCTGCACCCACCAACTTGCCGACAACCCACAGCGTTATCATTTGTTAAGTTCATTAAAACCTGCAAATTAATAATCATTGAACTAAATTGATGCTATTCGAGCTACGTACCTGCAAAGAGAACGTTAAAAGACTTAAGGAAATTACCTTAACGGCTGTTAGAAGGCAATCAGATAAAAGACAGAGACATTCTTCATCAATGTCATTTGTAGAAGAATAAGATACTTGCTGAGATATACTGTAGTCTCTGTCACTTGTTTCTTCCTGGGAATTCACCCTATGGTTTGATGATTCCTCTTGGCTCGAGAGAGGCTGATACAAACACTCATCTTTACTTTGTTTGTGACATCCTTTCTTCTTTTGAGCTCCAGATTTCTTTTGCTTTACAGATACTAATGCCCATTTGGAAGGTTCAGAATCCTCTAAATCAAAGGCAAAAGGATCTTCGTTTTCCTCTGTGAATGAAAAGTTTCCATTTCTTTTACAACTTGGTTCTCCAACTTGACTAGTCCTTGAAGTACTTCTAGCAATGTCACTACCTAATGATGCCAATCTGCCTGCAAACGAACCAGAGATGGTGGAACCAAGTCTTGTTGTTGACGTAGTGGGCTCATTTCCTGAAACACTTGATTGAGAACCAGACATTGATGTCGGTGATGAATCTAAATCGATTACGGTATGGCTTCTCTGAGATACACTCCCATTCCTCGTAGAGATAGAGCCAAAATCTGAGCTTGTATCTGAACTGATTGTCACGACTTGATCGTTAACTGAAAAAGAGAAGTGGCTTAACATATAAAAATACAGAGATAAGAAGGGGACAGAGACTCATCTGGAACTGAAAAAATAAGTACCTCTAAGATCTGCTCCCAAGATATCACCATATGAACAGTGAGGATTTACATTGTTCCTGTGAGGACTTGAAAACCCTCCACGTAAGTGAAGACCTAGCCATCAATCCAAACAGCTATCAGGTTAAGAGATGATAGAACGGGAAGAAGTCAAAATGTGTTCAAAACCAAACATGGTATCAATTGCGAACCTGAAAGTATCTTGATGACACTTATCGTGAGCTCTGTGAACGACATTCGAGATTCATGAGAACTCAAGCATTCCTTAAATCCGAGCAAAAAGTTCTGACAAACAAAATTAGCGTCACAGTTAATATTATCTCAGATACTGAGTTATATATACTGCAACTTGATAACAGCTGATTAACATCAGAATCTACAGAATTTGTCATGAATCTAGCAATCAATACATAAGAGATACCTGGTTGTCTATGCTGAGGAATGTAGCATTCTCCATGATTTTCAGACATTTCAAGAGCAACATTAGACTCTGCTTATGCTGGTTATCCTTCTTATCCTGGACGGAGAGTGAGTCATATTCCATCCAGCGCTGCAAATAGAATCTGTATTAGATTCTCTCGCTGAATATAACATTATGCAATTGCAAACTCCCCGCAATCAAACACAATTAAGGTTACAAAGGTAGCAATCTAAGATTATTTATACATATCATCAACGTCCTAGGCAGTTAGAGACCAAATTTTGTATTCTATTATGGTGCAGATGAAAAGGACAAGCAGACTCATACCTCCATTACAGTGTGGCAGTCCACAACAACCTCAATGACTGCATCAAGTCCTCCTAGTTCTCGCAATTTCTCCTTGAAATTCCCTCCTGTCTTTTTCACAGAACCAGAAGTATCTGGGTGGGAAAATACAAAATGATTAACAATAGACAAAGGATCACAGTAAAATCAACGGTATAATGAATCTAGATAAAGCAAAATAAATCACTGGAGAGAACATTATCTATTATCTATTTTTATCAATTCTAAGATGACCTCGGAAATAGTTCGCTAGACATTATTTCCAACAAAAGAGGCAAAAGAATTCCAAATACCATCAAAAGAAATTTTGGATAAGCACGCCCTCTCCATAGTCAACAAAGCTACCCATTTCGCACTTAGTTTAGGTCTGGTTGTTTCAGCTTTATAGCTGTCATCAATAGATCTCATTTCCTTGCAATTAACAAGAAGTTCTTGAACTCTTGATAGTATAACGCTGGAGCTTGGATCATTCATTTTCACTGCATCCCGTGCTGGATCAACATCCTTAAGCAACGATAAGAGCTTAAATCCAATATTCGGTGGCTTCCCTTGGGTGCTAGTAGCAGTTACAGGTTTCAACAACTTAATCAGAAACTTGATGCACTTGGGTGACTCCATAAAGTGCTCGTCTTGACCCTGTAATCATGCAATTAATTGGCAGAGTTAGATAAAAAAGAAAAGGTGAAACTGTAGTGAATCAAAGACCAAACACCATCTGCTAGTAACTTACATCAGCAGTTAGCACAAAGAAAAGGGTGGCTGCCGCAAGATTGCTTGGTATATCATCAAGGCTAAGACTCAAAATCGCATCAATTATGGATTGGGAGATCCTGAAACAATAAATTACCACAAAATTAGGCTAAATTTTGTTTGGAGAGATTTCATAATCCTCGCATCCATCTCAAAACTTGTCATCAACTCAACCATTGAATTAACTAATGAGACCAATACAACAAACCTTCCCGTCCTTGGAGAGGAACTAACTACAACATGTTCCCAAAACCTTATTTTGGAGTGCATCATAATACGAACCCTATCATATAATATACCACTTTAATTCACAAAACTTCCAGTCCTTGGAGAGGAACTAACTACACATGTTCCCAAAACCTTATTTGGAGTGCATAATGATACAAACCCTATCCTATAATACACCATTCTAGTTCACAAAAACCTACAAGAAATGCCAATAGTTCTCTACAATTCAAAAGCCTTAATCCCCTGCATAAAATCACAAAGATCAAATCAATTCCTAATCCAGAAGACCTAAAAAGCAAATCCTTTTCTCAAAACCCACATAACAATTCGCAAAATTTATGATAAAATTGAACAAAACCAAACCCTAAATGTGCTCAAGCGGTACCCCTGAGCTCTCAAAGAGCGACGCTGATGCTGAGAAGCACAAATCGCGAGCAAAGACGACAAGCTACCCCTCCTGACCCTCACCTGCTGCCCTTTCCGCAACCCATCGAGCGCGAAGTTAACCTCGTCCTCGTTCTCCATCAGCTCACCAAACTCCTGCGCCTCGAGCAACGTGGAAGTGAAAGCTAGAGCCTCACGGTGGCTCCTCGCTCTCTTCTCCCTCCGTGCTACGCCTCCGTAAGTGGACGACTCTTCTTGACTGAAGAAAGGAGCGAGTGGGTAGTCAAAGGGTTCTTCGATGTCTGGGGAGGAAGAGGAGGAGAGGTGTTCCGTCTGTGAAACGGTGTCGTTTAGGGAGTTTGATGGGGTTCTCGGCGGGAGACCCGGCTTGCGGCGGCCGTACGTTCTCTCCATCATCGCCGACGAGATCGTCGTTGAATTTGCAAATTTTTGGGGGAGATTTTAGGTGAGAAATGGAAAGAAGGGTATTTTGGGAATAAAAGAATAATAACTAACAGAGCTCGTGAGATCTCTTTCTAGTTGAAGAAGAGAGCAGCAGCAAAGGCAATGGCCGTTGTTTCCATGTTTTTTAAATAAGAAATTGCATAATATAATGTATTTGAGGTTTTGATCCAAAAAAAAAAAATGTAGTTGAGGTTCGTGATATATGATCGAACTAATTACTTCTGATTTTAGATATTAATGTCATTTGCATTGATTATTAGTATATTTTAAAGAATTTACAAATCTGTGCACGGAAAATTTTTTTACAAATCATTTAAAAGCATGTTTTATGGAATAAAATGGTTTTAAATTTTTTGTCATTCGTTAAAAATCTTTAAATAGTAGCTGAAATTCATTGTTATTCAATTCGAATTATGTATTTATGGATTTTTTTTGTTGTGTATTTTAATACATATAGAAAATAAATCATGTTAAAAATAGATTAACAAAATTTTGAAGAAAAAATATATGCAAACAATAATTAGAATCCAAATTTTAAAAATGTTAAAAATATATGCAAACAATAATTAATATTTTTTCTAAAATACATAAAAAGCAAATTGTGATGGTTGCAGATTTTTACATCACAGCTGGTGCTAGAGGCCAAACAGTGAGCACGGACCACTGCCACTTGTGGTGCATTGCATACTGCATAGGCTGCATCGAATGCAAGTTCCTTAAACAGCTTTGCATTTGCACAGCCTATCCCCCTCTAGTCATCAGAAACACCTAAACTAAGCTTTTCAATATGTTTATGGAAACTATATTATATTAAATTCTACAAGGTCATGTAATTTACACACTGTAATCTTTGCATTCAAACTATTTACAAAACAAATCCAAACTCCACACAAAAGTTTCCTTATTCTAATATTTTATCTAAGCATATCTCCAGAATGTATTTGTAGCCCACTAAGTGCAGGCGATATAGTGAAACCGTTCCCATCGATCCTGTACGAAGGATGCGCGAGCGGGACTGGTCGGTCCGGAATGGGAGGAACTTCGATATCTCCTTCAAGCATTCTCAACGCATCTAATATCGTTGGCCTTAAAGCAACCAAAACATGAGCACATAAAATCCCAACTTGCAAGAACCTCTCCATAATCCCTTTCGGATTCGACATCCCGTCTCTCAACAAAGACGACGCAAGAGCTTCCTCTGCCTTCCCAGCTTTCAACAAAGACCAAGCCCAATCCGTTATCAAAAACGTGTTTGGTGATCCAGAAGTAGACAGATCAAGAGCTTTCCTTCCGCACATTATCTCCAACACAACAACACCGAAGCTATACACATCGCTCTTCTCGGTTAACTGACCGTATAACGCGTACTCTGGAGCCAAGTAGCCATGTGTACCCGCTACTCTAGTAGTGAGATGAGACTCTCCTTCTCTACTCTGTTTAGCTAATCCAAAATCCGCAACCCTCGCTCTCATTTCGACGTCTAACAATATGTTAGTACCTTTAATGTCACGGTGGTATATAGCTGGTTTAACTCCGTAATGCAAGTAAGCCAACCCTTTAGCTACATCAAGAATAATACTCTTTCTCTGCGGCCATGTTAACGGTGTCTTCGGGGTCTCGCCCCGAGGGAACAAGTGATCGTCTAGATTACCATTAGACATGTAATCATAAACAAGATATCTCTGACTCTCACTCTCATCATCAACCATACTACAACCTCTAAGAGGAACCAAGTTCCTATGTTTCAAATTACTAATGATCTCAACTTCGTTACGAAACTCCGCATCTCCTTGAAACTCAGACTCTATCACCTTCTTAACCGCGATAACCGAACCATCCGGTAAAACGCCTTTGTAAACAAAACCAAACCCGCCTCGACCGATGAAATTCTTCTGTGAGAAGTTGTTTGTAGCCTTCTCGAGCTCTTCGATTTTGAACCAGATCGAACCGGTGTTCGGTCTCCACTTCGGTCTAGACTCTTGCTCCTCCCAACCACCTTCTCCTCTCTTAACCGCTCTACCGAATCGTAGATACAAACCGGTAATAGCCAGAACCGCGAGACCAGCACCGGTTAAGCCTAAAACAAGAGCTACAACAGTGTGGTTTTTCTTCTTTGAGCTTAAAGGAGATCTCAAGCTCAAGGAGAAGAGACAAGACAAAGCGTCATCACCCTCAGGTCCGTTCTTGTTAACGATGCCAGCAGCGTAGAGAACAGCGAAATGGTAACAGTAAACACCGTGAGAGCTGTTACCATCCAAAGTGATCAGCTGCGTCTGAACACGAAGGCCCGCTGCGACGCAAGCGTCGCAGCGGGTGAGATCGGTTAAGCCAGTGGCGCAGGCGGAGTCGAGAGCCGTGGTGGATCCGAGACGGGAGATCCAGTCTTTGGTGGTTTGGATTCCTGCGCAAGTCTCGTTGTTGATGACGAACTGGTTCGGATCGAAGCAGATGGAGGTGAGGTTGGGAGGGAGAGAGAGGGATTTGAGGTTCTTCTCGAGGTTGTTGAGACAGGAAACAGAGGTGGCGAGGTTGGGGAGACGGAAGTTTGATGTTTGTTTGAGACGGTGAGCCATAGGGATTCCGACAAGAGTTAGAACTGATTGGCAGCAGCTGTTTTTTCTCTCGGTTGATCTGTCGTAGTTAAGACAGTCTGTTGTGTTCCATGGGATTCTCGTGACGTGGCTGAAGTCTAGAGGACAAGTTGGCGACGGTGACGGAGATGGAGCGGAGGTTGAGAGAGCCACCAAGGTGAAGAGGAGGGGAAGAAGGTAGCGGAGGTTCTGTTTCGCCATGGTTTGTGATTGGCTATGGAGAATCTGAGGTTTGTGTGAGTGATTGATTTAGACATGAAAGTGGGAGATGAGAACAAAAAGTTGGATTCGTTGTGGGGGTTTGGTCAAAGAGGCTGCTATGATCTGTTTGACTTTTGGAAGCAACGTGGAAACTCAGAGCTTGTCCCCACTTGCAACTGCCAACACTGTCTGACGATGAAGATAATATATTCTGTTTTCTATTATGACCACGTTTCATTACTGCTGTAAGAAAGCAACGTAACATGGGAAAAAAAAAAAGAATTTACAACGATTAGTATTTTTTTTTTTTTGCTAAACAAACGATCAATAATAATTTGAAAAAAAAAATGATTCTAAATACTCTGAGATTAATAAAGGTATTTGCAAAACACCGTAACCGTTGAAAAGATTAATAAAGGCCTTAATGGGATGCAGGGCCGGATTTGGACATAGGCGGACGAAACATTCGCCTAGGTCCCCAAAAATTTTAAATTTTTTTAACCTACGAATAAATCCCTAAACATTGACCTTGGCCCCCAAAATTTTTAGAGTTCTTAAGAAATGTTTCAAGCCCCCAAAATCTCAGCTCCGGCCCTGATGGGATGCAAACTCTCGGTGCCGCTGTTAAGTGTTGAGTCAATGTCAATATTTGTAGGAGAATACATAATGATAAAGAAGATGGTAAACGTGGAGATATGAAAATAACGTTTTTAGTTAATTTTCCTAAGGAGTTGAGTGAAGAACAACGATCAATGGCTTATCAGGTTGTGAAAGATTGTTCTTGGGCATACATAGAGGTTTTGGAATGTTTGAGTTTCGTGACATTCACTTTTTCTTTTTTCATCCTTGTATATAAGGTTTCACGAGTTGAGAGCTTGAGGCTTTTACAAGTTGTGATATTTTAACACATTTAGGCTTCTTTATACAAATTATTAAGTTGCTTCTTAGAGTGAGCTGTTCTATATGATTGTTGATGTGAATAATAGAATTGTCTTCTTTCGCTTAAAGTTTGTTTATTGTCATTCTTGTGAAGCTTAAAGGCTTTTGATTGGTTGGCATTTCTTTGTTGCATCATCTTCATTGCTCCTTTGATCTCAATATTGGATTACAAAATCTAAATGATAGTAACCACGATATGCAATGAATATTCAATGACCGCATAGCGCAGTGGATTAGCGCGTCTGACTTCGGATCAGAAGGTCGTGGGTTCGACTCCCACTGTGGTCGCTTTTTAATTGTTTTTTTAATTTCGTTTTTGGAGCTCTCTAACAAACTTTCAAACTGCATAACTTGTAATCTTTCACTTGCCAGATGCTCGCCACTGTTAGCTCATTGCTTTCAAAAGCTAGTATTAGACTCTGTTTGTAGCTTTTGGTCTCAATATTACTAACTACTGAAGCAGTAGTGTTGCTTCATCTCATACAAATATATAGAGAAAGACAACGTATATCATTAGGTACCTTATTACCACCGAGTAATAAAACAAAAAAGAGAGACATTCATGAACAAAATCTATATAACCTTTTATTCACAATCAACCAACAGTCACATAAGTTTCAGCATTTTCAGTCTTCCTTCATGCTCAGCATCCAGACATTCGAACCAGATTTTTATTACCAGATGGTGGAATAACCGGTTGAACCGGTCGGTCAAGTCCTGAATCTTAGTCTACCGGAAAAAGATGGTGTGAGGATGTTGAGCCGAAACTGGAAAAGTTATTACAATGTTCTTTAACAAATCAATCATACTCATTAACCAAACCGGATTTTAGTTTATCAGGTTGGGGATTAAGCGGTTGAACCGGTCGGTCAGGGACAGTTTTGTGCATTATTAAAACCTATATAACGACTTTTAAGACAAAAGCACATGAGAGGCATTAATGAAAGACGTTGGAGAAGAAGAAGGAAGAGGAAGCAGAGCCATGTGCGGTGGTTTCTACTTGGTACAGCATTCCATGAGCTTTCTCCTCCTCTTTGACTTGTTTATTTTATTTCTAAATTAAATGAATAAAAAGAAAAAAATAATAAAAGCTAAAACATTATTATTCATTCCCTGCTAATCACACACACAGATGCAGATCACTTCTCAAACTTTTCCGGGAGATGGAACATATGATGAAAGAAGGGAGGTCTCTTGCTGAGACTCCAACTTACTCTGTTGCTTCTGTTGTCACTGTTTTGGTGTTCGTTTGCTTTCTCGTTGAACGTGCCATCTACAGATTTGGAAAAGTGAGTTGTTGTTTTTTTTTGTTTTACTTTTTGTGCTTTGTGTCTATTAAGTGTTTGTTGAAATGCTCAGTTTGGAAAATGAGTATGAAGTTTTATGCACTTGGGGGACTTAAAGTCTTGCTCTCCTTGATTTGTGAGTAGAAAGTGTTTTTATCGGTTAATGGGTACTTGAAAGTGAGAGTTTTTGTGGAAGAGATGTTTGTTGCTCAGGATTTGTGCTTTTATAGTTGCTGAATGCTAGGATCAGTGTTAAGGTTTCTCACTTTAGGAATTAGGAGAAGTCATTGCTACATAATAATAGAGTTAATGGTTGTTAAATGTTAGGGGAAGAAGACCTTGCTCTGTTTTGGAAGTTAAAGTGTTGAGGTTCTTACTTTAGAAGAAGTCATTGTTATATATACTAATTGTTTAACTGGACAAGAAAGTGTTCCATGTTAAATGAAAATGAGACGCTTAGTTCATGTTCTTTTGTGTGTTTAGTGGTTGAAGAAGACAAGAAGAAAGGCACTTTTTACTTCACTGGAGAAGATGAAAGAAGGTACCATTGGTGAAAATATTGGAGTTGTGCTGGAAGTAGTGAATGTGCTTGTCTTCTTTTATAAATTTTGACGTGTTAAACTTTCTTTGTAGAGTTGATGTTGTTGGGGCTTATATCACTGCTCTTGTCACAAAGTGCGAGATGGATTTCAGAAATCTGTGTAAACTCTTCCCTTTTCAACAGTAAATTCTATATTTGCTCTGAGCAAGACTATGGAATCCATAAGAAACTTCTTTTGGAGCACACCTCTTCTAAAAGCAACACTTCCTTACCACATCACGAAATACATCATCAATGTGGTCATGTAAATGTCGAGTTATCTATCAACTAAGAGGTCTATTTTTTATTTACTTGTGATGATGTATATCTGATCTGGAACTTGGATCCAATGTCAGGGCCGTGAACCATTTGTATCGTATGAGGGTCTCGAGCAACTCCTGAGATTCTTATTTGTCCTGGGTATCACTCATGTTCTGTACAGTGGCATTGCCATTGGTTTAGCCATGAGCAAGGTACACAGTCTAGCTCCTGAATCTGCATATGAGTGCTACATTTTTATTCTTCGGTATTTCTATGTTAAGTATATGGCAGTATATTTAACCTTTCATCTCTTTACAAAGACTATTGTTATTTTATATGGAGACAGAACATGGTAACAGTGTTGTTTCTTAATCATGTGGCACAGATTTACAGTTGGAGAAAATGGGAAACCCAAGCGATCATAATGGCTGAAGCAGATATCCATGGTAAATGACAGAACTTCGTGTTTCTCATTTTAAGTAACGGCTTGTATGTTTCTTTGATGCTCATCTTGAGGAACATGAGGAACTGTGCTGTCTTAGGATTGGAAATAGCTAGGATTGTTTAGGTTGTTGATTTCATGAGCTAAACTGAGCGTTGGAGATGCTTTTATGCTGTAGTTGCAACTATCTCTTTGCCTAGAGTATAGTCAATTCCAGTAAACTCTTATAACTACATATATTAGCTGCTTTGATCTTCAAATTCTTCTTGATATATCCTCTTCTTCAATAGCAAAGAGGACGAAAGTGATGATGCGGCAGTCTACATTTGTCTTCCATCATGCTTCTCATCCTTGGAGTAACAATCGTTTTCTCATCTGGATGGTAACTCTCCATGATTTCACCTTGATCTGCCATATCTCCAGTTGGGAACTACTATCAAAGAACATTCTACAATATATATGTTTGTTGTTGCAGCTTTGTTTCCTGCGTCAGTTTAGAGGCTCCATAAGGAAGTCTGACTATTTTGCGCTTCGGTTAGGTTTCCTCACTGTGAGTATCTTTCATTCAAACATAAACTGTAACACTTCTCAACCAATCTCATAGCGCTGTCATGATTATTTGTACTGATCGTGTTTCATTACTTTGAAATTTCAGAAACATAACTTACCATTTACATATAATTTCCATATGTATATGGTACGGAGTATGGAAGATGAGTTTCATGGCATTGTTGGAATAAGGTAGTCTTTGATTCAAACTACAGTCTGAAGATTTCGTAAAAGAGTACCTTAACTAATGTTTCTTAATAAATCAACAGCTGGCCGCTTTGGGTTTACGCTATAGTATGCATCTGCATAAATGTTCATGGTAACTCAACGGTTATAGAACTTCAAATCTATCTCCGCATTTAAGCTATATCATTTTAACTTGATGATATTGTTGCAGGCCTGAATATGTACTTTTGGTTATCATTCATCCCTGCCATTGTAAGTCAACAAATCAAGTAGATAGCTTGAAATTCATAAGGCACTAACAGTCAGAGCATGTGTTTTGTTGTTTAAGCTTGTCATGCTGGTTGGAACGAAACTTGAGCACGTTGTCTCAAAGCTAGCTCTAGAGGTTAAGGAGCAGCAGACAGGCACAACTGGTGGGGCTCAAGTGAAACCGCGTGATGGACTTTTCTGGTTTGGGAAACCTGAAATTCTGTTACGGCTGATACAGTTTATCATCTTTCAGGTAAACAAAACTACAAGCCATGACTCTTCTTTATTTATTCTTAGATATGCTTCTTATATACTTTCTGATAATGCAGAATGCATTTGAGATGGCAACATTTATCTGGTTCTTGGTAAGAGCACCAATACTTAAATCAACTACGTAAAGTTTTTCAGATTTTTGACAAGATCTTTCATCTCATGTATCAGTGGGGAATCAAGGAAAGATCCTGCTTCATGAAAAACCACGTTATGATATCTAGCCGTCTCATTTCTGGGTGCGTTTAAACACACATAACAGTTTTGCAGACGCCAACCGTCTCTAATGATTTTCTTTGTGGTGAATGCAGGGTTCTTGTTCAGTTCTGGTGTAGTTATGGCACTGTGCCTCTCAATGTTATTGTCACTCAGGTTCGTATAACCCTTTTATACATCTTCAAGCTCCAATATTTTAAGTTTATCAAGGTCTTAACTAAGCATTGTTCACCTGAATAGATGGGGTCTCGGTGCAAGAAAGCTGTGATAGCAGAGAACGTAAGAGACTCACTTCACAGCTGGTGCAAGAGAGTGAAAGAGAGGTCTAAGCACGCGAGATCAGTGTGTTCTCTCGACACAGCGACAATAGACGAGAGAGACGAGATGACAGTGGGAACATTGTCTAGGAGCTCATCAATGACCTCGCTGAATCAGATCACCATAAACTCCACAGACCAAGCAGAGTCCATATTCGGAGCAGCAGCTTCATCGAGCAGTCCTCAAGATGAATACACTTCGAGAGTCGAAGAATATCTGTCTGAAACATTCAATAACATTGGTTCGATGCAGCCTTTGAACGATGAGATTGAGGTTGAAAGTGAAGAAGATAATGAAAGGAGGAGTGGGAGTGAAGGGACGAATGGTGACACTGGAGAAACACTTTTTGATTTGTTTAGGAGGACTTGATCTTGTTTCTCCTTCTTCTACCTTAGTGAAACGTGGTAAAGTTGTAATTACTTGACAGTGACATCCATAAAAGCACAAAAACAGAGTAAATTAATCTTTTGTTGGTAACAAGGTTCTCATTCTTGTTTGGTGCAGTTTTGTTGGCATTTAGTTTTTTGATAAGATTGTGAATTTGGACAAAACTATCAATGCATTAGCAATGAAATGTAGATGGTCATTGCATTACCTCTCTGCACACAACCCAATATGTAGACTACTCAAGTTAGCAAACAAATGTAGATGGTCAAGGTATGTGATGTGTGAAAAATGGAATCCTATCAGCTTGTCAAAACAATAGTAATGCTTATAACTATGACATTGTTGAGATCATTAATTATTTACTTACTCTCGATGTCCTTTACAAACAATTTCTTTCAATAGACTTTGATTCTCCCCAATTTTTCTACCTGATATAACAAAGATGAATATTAATTAAAATGAAAACAAGAAATATGTGACTTGGTGCAGTTTCGTTGGCTTTTGCTCTTTTGATAAGAGTGAGAAATTTGTACAAAACTATCAATGTAGATGGTCATGTAGACTATTCAAGTTAACAAAAAAAACAATGTGGGATGCAGATTTCAATGTCAAATGAGATAGCCTTGTAAAGATATATAATTTCTAAAATATAGATAAGCTTCATATGAGGTTTATTAATATAATTTCTCTCTCGGATGAAACTCTTGTTAGCCATTGGAAAATTCCCCAGTTTTCACAATGGTAGACAACACCTCACTCATAGCATTTTTGGCATATGTTTTATTCTCACGATCTTCAACTATATAACGTTCTTGCAAATGCTCCAGCATTACTTTCCATGCAAGAACCTTCTATTCCCTAATAATTGATTCATCCCCAAACTCAATGAACTTGATCTTTAGAACACCAGGATGCTGATTTGAACTAAGGGGTGTTGAGGATCCTGAAACCATCCATAGATATTGTCCGTCTTTGCTTTCCGAGATACTCGTTGGCATACATTTATCATCAAAGAATTTGACCACATGAAAAAACAATTATATTTTTAAATCGTGGTTCTCCTCTTCATTTTGCTAACAAGTGGTCATACATTTTTGAGAAGAGACTGTCATCATAGTTTAACAAGATTATTACTTGAAATATACATGCATTATACAATGTACAACCCAATGTAGACAACACTTCACTCATAACATGTTCAACATATGTTTTAATCTCACCAAGTATAAACTATTGTAACACTAACAGAGTAAAGCTTTTGTTGGCAACAAGTATCGTGTGCCTAGTATTTTTGGGGATTCAAAGCATGTTATTACTGTAAAATGTTTATGAAATTATAATTAATATACCAATAATAATATATTCAAACTTTTTATATACATTAATTTTAGCAAAGAGAAACAAAACTACAATAGTAAAAATTATATTAAATTATATAGGTGATTGTGAAAATTTAATCATTTATATATGTTAATTGAAATGTACAATGTAGATATGAAGTTATTGCGATAAACTAATATAACAAAGGTACATGATACAATACTAACCAAGAAAATATTTAATAAAGACGTAGTCAAAACAAGAAAAAAGAAAGAAAAAATCAGTCAAAATCTAGGATATTGCAATGATAAATAAATAAATAAAATATTATGAAACAAGTAGGAAAACAGATTAAATCATATAAAATAATAATTATTAATTAGTTGATTACTACAAATATAGGTGTAAGATATAGTGGTTTTGAGTGAAATAAAAAAATAAATGTTGAACTCTTATTTTCTTGAGTGAAATAAATTTGTTATGTCCATGCTCTTCTCACATAACAAATTTTAGAAGTTGTTGAACTCCTAAAATTTGTTATGTGAGAAGAGCATGAACATCACACTTTTTCTTAAGTCTAGGGCTCTAGGCCTAACAAACCCACTCAGAGAAGAGTTCTTCTGTTTCATCATCGCTGCAACTAACATGTTTCTATTGCCAATTTTTGTGTTAGGTTTTAATGATGTAACCTTTGTGAAGACAAAGGAATCTGCTAGCAAAAAGAAATCCTGCTGGATTAATAGGAAGCTATAGTGTTTGAGATGAAAGGGAAGAGATAAAAGAAAACTATCCAATGCAATAGCAATCAAATGTAGCTGGTTGCTGCATTATCTCTCCACATCTGGTACTCAATTTAACAAACCCCAAAATTTACAGCTAAAAATAGACCATTGTACTGGTTTTATAACATTAGTACATTTATATACCTTTCTATATTAAAAAAAAAAAAAAAAATTAATTATACTAGTGAAGAAGAGAAAAAGAATAGCACTACCCTTAAAATCCTCCAAAATGACGAAGAAAAAGGGGAAAAGAGAATAACATGAGAATGTCGACATATTAGCTAAGTATAGACAAAGCTTGAGAGACAAAGTTTGTATCGCGTCAGGCTCTCATCAATCTTGAGCTGCCACTGAGCGAGCCTAAACTGCTGACAATGTCGACACTCTTTCACTCTTCTTGTCTCCAACTTTTCGATTTCTCCTATTTTAAAAAAAGGCTCAGCTTTCTGCTCATTGATCCCGAGGAGGACGAAGAAGAATATACTCTCTTTTGTTCCCCATGATCATCGTCGATGTTAGTCTCTCTTTCATTTTTATAATCTGATATTATCATTTAAATTCCGGAATCTGATACTGGGAATTCTCTTAAACTGGTCCTTAGCTTCTTTGGAAATCGTTTCCTCTATACTTGTTTGGTGGATCACGAACAGATTCTCTCTCAGGTATTTCATCGAACACCTTATCTGCGTTTTTTTGGTGAGATCGCCATTGATTGATACATTACGAAGCTGTGATTTTTCTGAATTGGGTTTCTCTTTTGATGTATGGACTGTGGAAACAACGGAAAAAGAGTCCATTTTGCAGATAATTCCTTCCTCAACAATGGATTCTTCCAAGATCCCCTGTGACGCTGGCGAATCTGACCTCTGCAGAGACGATTCAGCTGCCTTTCTACTCAAATTCGTAGCCATTGCCTCCATTTTCCTCTCTGGAGCAGCTGGTGTAGCCTTACCTCTAATTGGCAAGAACCGGAGGTTTCTTCAAACAGAGGGGAACCTCTTTGTAGCTGCTAAGGCCTTTGCAGCTGGTGTGATACTAGCAACAGGCTTTGTCCATATGCTTGATGGTGGCACTGAGGCTCTGACCAATCCTTGTTTGCCTGATTTTCCGTGGTCCAAGTTTCCCTTTCCTGGGTTCTTTGCAATGGTGGCTGCTTTGATTACTCTGCTTGTTGATTTCATGGGGACACAGTATTATGAGAGGAAGCAAGAGAGGAGTGGTGATGAGGCTGCTGCTGCTAGTGAAGCTTCTGCTGTTGGTGTTGAGTCTGGTCGTGAAGAGTCGTCTGTTGTTCCTGTAGTTGTTGATAGAGTGAGTGATAGTAGTAATAAAGTGTTTGGTGAAGAGGAAGGTGGTGGGATGCACATTGTTGGTATCCGTGCTCATGCTGCTCACCATAGACATAGTCACTCTAATGGCCTTGGTACATGCGATGGACATGGACATTCACACGGACATGGTCATACGGATGTCGGAAATGGAGCTAGGCATGTTGTTGTCTCTCAGGTTTTAAGTCTTCTTGTTACTCCTTTACTCAAACATTATGTTAAAGATTGTGTCTAAAAGTATTTTGATCTTTTTACAGATATTGGAGCTAGGGATTGTATCACACTCAATCATCATCGGTTTATCACTCGGAGTATCACAGTCTCCATGCACGATCAGGCCTCTAATAGCAGCCCTATCATTTCACCAGTTCTTTGAAGGGTTTGCTCTTGGAGGCTGCATCTCTCAAGCAGAGTTTAAGAACAAGTCCGCGACCATAATGGCTTGCTTCTTTGCACTAACAACGCCTGTAGGGATCGGGATTGGAACTGCAGTGGCTTCTTCTTTTAACTCGCATAGCCCTGGAGCTCTGATCGCCGAGGGGATACTTGACTCGCTCTCGGCTGGGATACTGGTGTACATGGCTCTGGTGGACCTAATCGCAGCTGATTTTCTAAGCAAGAGGATGAGTTGTAATGTTAGGCTTCAAGTTGTGTCTTATGTAATGTTGTTCCTTGGTGCTGGACTTATGTCAGCGCTTGCCATTTGGGCGTAGCTTTCGTAGATTGCATGCTATTGATTTTCCGAATAAATATATGCCCTTCTCTACTTTTTGCATTGATTCATATAATATATAGACTTTAGAGGAATATGTTGAAAAACAATGATGTGAAAATTGAAAACTAAAATTTGTGATCCAGTAATCTTATTAAAGGGTGAGCTCAAAACAGCAAACTTCAGAGAAAACAACAAAAATATGCAAAAAAAAAAAAAAAAACTTTAGGGCGTGATCCCTACCTAGTATTCAACAAAAAAGGGTACACACGAGTTTATGAGAATAAAGAAAAATGGTGATAAACGCACAAGTTTTATACAACATATTTGTGGCCACAATTAGTATTATAACAAACCACTAGATTTTTTACGGATACTATTTTTGTTGTTTTATCTACGGATGGATCGATAAGTTTTTTGTTTTGATAATATAAAAGGTCACAAAATCAAGATCAAATTATTATGCAGACTAGACCATGACCCGCCCGACGGGACGGGTGTTTTGTTTTCTTTTAATTTTTAAGTTTATACTAAATAATGTAAAATAAAATGAAGTATCAATTAAATGGTTACAAATTACTTATGAGTTTTATTTTGACAGAAGAATACCGAAAAGTTTGTTGTTTGATCCGCGCAAGTGTTTGTTTTTATATATTTTATAAGTGATAATATATATTTCTAAACTTACCCATTTAAATAATTGTTTAAAATGACATTTTAAACACACAATTTTATAGTTTATATTGAGTAATTTTATTTTATCTTATAAACTATCATTGTGTCATACTTAATCTGACTCGTATATCTGCACAAATGTTTTTATTTTATTTTATAGATCAAATTTTATGATAATGTATAGCTAAATTTTTTTATTTACTATTTAAAATATATGGTCCTATATATTTCTACTTTTTAACTTTTATTATTTTGAATTTACCTTGAACTATTATTTATATAAAAATATGCATAACATGATATGTTTATATTAATATTTTTATTATATATTATATAAATGTTTCTTTTTGTGACTTTTATTTTAGTTATTACTGATAAATAATAAAAATATAATTATATATTGAAAAAAATATTTTTCATTAACTATTTAAAGATATGTAGATAATTAATAAGAAAAAAAACCTAAAAGGTAGGTTAATTAATAATGGAATTAATTATTATGTATATGGAATTAGTAAAACAATTTCTATATAATTTATTATTTAATTACGAAAGGTATATATGAAAATAATTATTTTCATTAATTATTGTTGCCATAATTTCTTTTAGTTAAAATTTGATTTTGGAAATGCATTAATTAAAGTGAAAAGACAAAGAATCCTATAAGATAGGGTAATTAATATCTTCAGTGGCATAACATTGTAAATAATTAGAAAAAATCAGGGGTATTTTATATGGGTACTTCTCTTTTAATAATATAGATATGAAGAAATTTTTGTTTTATACTGTCTCATACAATTTTTTAATGTTTATAAATAAGTTAACAATGGTTGTACCTAAAATATGTATTTGAGAAAGATTGTATATTTAACAATTAAATGGTTCAATTTTTTTTTAGTTTTGTGATTAATTTTCTACTCAAAAATTTGACCCGTCTGATCCATAAAGAAAATATATTTTTGTAAGTTTTTTTTATAAATTTTAAAAAATAATCAGCCCACTAATGAAACTCATTAGTATATAATTTTTAGGTAAAAAAATAAACTATATTGTCATTGATAAAATAAAAATTTATTCATATCATTAAGGGTATAATTGGAAAACATAAAAAAATCATTAAACAAAATGTTTTGTTTTAATGGTATTGACTAGATTTTGACTCGTGCTTTCAAAACGCGGGTAATATACTATTTAATCCTGAAGATTCAGATCCTCGAATTGGGTCTTGTCGGGTTTAGATCTTTCGGGTCCTAGAAATTTGTATTCATACTTATAGTTTTTCGGGTCAGTTTCGGATCGGGTCTTGTCAGGTCCGTTGATTCGGGTATATTGTCGGGCCGGTTCGGGTATTTAGGAACCGAAAAAATCCAAAAGATTCAAACTGGATCTAAAAACCCAAAAAATATCCGAAAACTCTAAAATTCCCGAAAAACCGTAAAAATATCCAAAAATTTATCCAAATCAGGCCTAAAAATTCAAAAATACCTGGAATTTTACCCGATACCTTAATTATATTCTTTTGAAAATCTAAAATTTTACCTGAAAACCTAATATTATACCCGAAAATCCAAATCTAAAACTTTAAAAAATACCCGAATTATCAAAAATATACCCAGTCACCTAAATATACCTAATATATAAAATAATTCGTGGGTACTTCGGATACCCGATCAGGTTTCGAGTAGGACTCATACCTGAACCGAGACCCACGGGTCCAAACAAAAAATATCCAGCAGATACTTTAGCATGGATCCGAACTCAGACATGAACCTATATTTTTGGGTCGATTCTTGTTTGGATCTACGTAAAATGCCCATGCATAATTTTGTTGACGAATTTGTAAACTTACAAATATATAATTTTTTGTATAGATATCAAGCCCATTTCGTTGTAAATAAATGTTAAAATTATTGAATTTTTAATAGGTGATTTTCAGTTGGGCTTTCAATGGGCAATTTAACTTAAAATAAATAAAGCAGAATGTTTTGTAATTTTCTTAAAAATCAGAGACACAACCCCAAAAGATATTCTACTTTAATAGTATAGATTCAATTTTTTTTGGAAGTATTTAAATCTCTGTTCTCCATCTCTTCTTTCTCTAAAACGTTTTAGTGTTGTTTGGATGGCAGTAACATTCTCCTCAGTGCCATGTCTACGGGCAGCCGCAACACCCCGAGGGTAATATTCCAACTCCTGCAATAAACAAATGGGAGGTTATTAATTAGACCAATGACAAAATATATTGATGACACAAAAAATTTAAAGTCCAATCGATGATACGTACTTCAAGTGTATGTTCTTTACTGTTGAGATGCGTCATAAAACTCTCAAAGCTTTGGATATCAAGGCTGCATGTTGAGCAATGCAAGTCAGCTTCACCTTCTTCCCTCCACTTCTCAACCTCAACTACCTCTGAGAATATGTTTAGGAGAAAATTATTAAAAAAAAATTACTAGTAAGTTCAGAAACAGCTTTAACTTTTGGTTTAGCTATACAATGAGATAGATAGAGAAGACAAACACCTGAATCCTGCTCTCTTGCCATCCATTCTTTCCAGCCGAGTACTGCACACTCCACACTATACATTAAGCATCTACCGAGAAAACACCTATCAACGTTGTAACCCATCCTGAATAACGTGTTTTCAGTTTCATAGAAGATTGGCTCATTAGTTAAGAGGACTAAATTAGCCGGAGAGGGATTAGACCAGGTCCACTTAAACAAATCGCTCGCAAGGCCGTCGATATCTGTTTCATAATAAACTAAAAAGACTTTGAGTGCCAATATTCCCCATTAATCAATGAAAATTAAATTTAAGGATATATGAGAAGATATTATTGACCTGTGGGGATGTGATGAAGAGAGATTCCACTGGCATTGACTTGTCTCAGGAGATCATGAGGGACTTCTGTTAGTATCCCAACGGCATTGATAGTGAGAGGACCAAAGTACCCTTCTTTCTCCAACTTTGTTTTTATACACGGACCGATGAAACGAACATCAGCGTTAGAGGGACCCGGGCACCTGTTTATGTCCCACCACACGCATGTTACAGCCTCAGCAAAACCAGGCTTTACCATACTACTTAGATGATTTTAACTCCTTTTTTTAATCAAAACCACCAAATCGCCGTAATTAATTAGGTCTAGAAGAATTGATAAAAAGCTCGATTGTTATCGAAACTGAAACGTACAGAGAGAAAGAGATGGATCTATCACGCTCTAGGGAAGGAAATCTAACATATAGATTTATACAAAAAAATTTATATATCTTTCCTTTTTTTTATTAATGCTTACTGTCTTTAAGATACCTATATTAGTTAGTATATATCATTAACAAAACAATATTATTGAATAAAAACTAAATTGATAAGTTAATTTAATTTAATTTTAATCATTAGATATCTTATTATTACCTTTTTTTGTAAATTTAGTTTAGTGTTTTCCTTTTTTTTTATCAATTTTATCATTTTCCTTTTTTTTTATCAATTTTATCATATCTTATTATTACCTTTTTTTGTAAATTTTATATATCTTTCCTTTTTTTTATCAATTTTATCATTTTATAAGTTTAAATTAGTCAAACCAATGTTAATCAATACATATATACGGTTGAATTGAATTACTTTTATTCCAATATTTTCCTTTTTGTTGTATTTTAACTTTCCTTTTATTTCAATTCCACCAATTCTACAGAGCCTACATTTAACTTTTTGGTTTATGCATAATAAATCTGGTATATATACATTAAGAAGATACAAAGTATTTATCTAGCTAGGGTTTAGAGTATTGTAATCAAATTACAAAAAAACTCAGAGTCGCACCGATGGAGAACCGTGATCCCATATATGTCTGGTGGGACATCCAGAGCTGCAGACTTCCATACGGCTACGAACCTCTCCGAGTCCATGTGGCCGTGAAGTCAGCTATGAGGAACCTAGGGTTCTTCGGTCCTATTGACTATGTGGCTGTTACTGTAAAAGGATGGTCATATGGTGACACCCTAAACAGGATCGAGACAACTGGGTTTAGAATTAAGCGTTATTATGCATGGCAGTCGTGCAATATGTTCATTAGGAACAACATTAGCGAGTGGATGCATTCCCACGAGCCTCCAGCTGTTGTTGTAATTATCAGCTGTGATAAAGGTTTAGGATCCTTAGTAAACCACTTGAGAGTTGTTGATGGTTTCAAAACATGTATCATCTATGTCCCAGCCTTCACTTCTGAGAGACTTATAAGCATACCCAACTTCTCTTTGCTTTGGTCTGATGTTCTGGCCAACGCTCCTCTTGTGGATCCAAGAGAATATGATTTACCTCTGCGTGAGGTTCGGGCTGAGGCTATATATGTTCACCCATCGCAGAAATCTGTGGCTGTCACTGTTGGGACGGATCTTCGTGTATTTGATCTTATGTAAGACCCATCTCTATTTTTCTCTTTATAATATAGTTTCAACCAAATTTCTTTTTAATTTTATTCCAGTTCTTTTTTATAATTTTGTTTAATTTGTTATGGGTTTAATTTTATTCCAATTTTTTTTTGTTTAATTTTATTCCAGTTTTTTTTGTTTAATTTTATTCCAGTTTTTAAAATTAAAAAGAAATTTAACCAAATTTCTTTTTAATTTTATTCTAGTTTTTTTAAAAGTTTTACTCCAGTTTTTTTTTTGTTTTTAATTAAACCAAATTTCTTTATAATTTTGTTTAATTTGTTATGGGTTTGATTTCAAAAATCAACTCTGTTCTGAAATTACTTCAGTTTAGGAAAATGAGAAATAACACATAAGAGATGTTCTGCTAATTTTTTTTTGCATAATGTTCTGCTAAACTCGCTCATTGGTTTCTTTGAAGTTTGAATTAATCCATGTAACCTTAAGTCACGTCACAAAATGTAAAATCTTTAAAACTTTAGGATAAGGTAGGAATGTTCAGTTATATCTATCTATTTTGTATTTTAACTGATTGATTTAAATGTTAAATTCACAGAGAGAAGCGTCGAGTTACTCTGATGGGTAAATCTCGTAGGTCTTGCCGTAAATACTCCACTAATACTAGAGTTGTTCGCTATGGTGCAAGTGGAAAGCTTTTTGTGTGTGCTAGCAATGACGGGTGGGTTAATATTTGGTCTGCAGAGTCTTGGCACCGTCTTTACACCATGTAAGTTATTAGTAACACCAAACCGTAAGCATTTTTTGCAACATTGTTGGTAGTTTTGTCATTTTTTTAATTTTTTTTGTAAATGCTAGATATCCATTGATATCCTCTCGTTGGACATGGACTAAGAGGGTAGCTCTTGCAATAGCTATAAGAAGCAATGATTCACATGTTTGCTATGCGGATACCCGTGGTGATGTATGGGTGGTGGAGCTTGATGGGATCGATGAGTGTAAAGTTTCACCTTGTAATAAGACTGCTCGACTGCTTTTCCGTTCTAGTAGTATTATTACTAGCCTGGTAAGTTTTCTTGTAAAAAGCTGCTCAAGTTTTACTTTTACTTTGTCACTGAGTCTATCTATGTTCATAGGATTTTTCACCTGATGGTCGATACATCCTTAGTGCTGATCTGGACTTCAAGATAAGGGTAAGCTAGTCACATCCATTAATGTACAGTGTTGTTACAATATTCCTTTTCTGCTTCTATAGTGATCTGATTACGTTTGCCATGTCTAAGGTGACTGTTTTTCCAAAGAATCCTCTACGAGGAGCTCATGAAATACAGAGTATTTGTCTTGGACATAAAGCGTAAGTGATTTTAAAACAAGCTACATGTTACGTAAAAGGCTATGTAATATTTTGTCTTAAACCCTGTATAGGTCCATTACATGCATAGCCTTTGTCTGGAATTCAGAGCTTAATCAAAGATACCTCTTGTCTGGAAGTGAAGATACAACCGTAAGTATCTTTAATACATTCTTCACTTATGTATCTTAAATAATTGTTTCTCATTTGGTAACAATGCTAAATTATTAGGTTCGGCTGTGGGATATTTCATCTGGGTCTCTTCTCCACACATGTGACATTAGCACAATGGTAAAAAAAATCTCAAGTCTAAATTGTTTCGTCAATTTTTTTTACATAGAACAATTGGTTAAGTATATTTGTTGACGTTGTTAGAGAAATAAATGTTTTGCTTTTTGTTTTGTTTATTGAAGGGTGAATATACTGAGTCCAATGAATCTGAGCCACCGGGTCAAGTCACAATTACTGATATGTGCACTATACCAAATTCCACTCTTGCAATAGTGGCTATTCAAAGGTACCTCAAAAATTTTAGGCCCCCTTATCAAATTACTCAAATGTCTCATTACTTACTACTACTAATGTAAAATGCAGCTTTCCAGGATTGTTATTGTTAAGCTGTACTCCCTCTATCTCTATAAAAAAGGTATATGATTATGACACTTAATTAGTAGAAAATTAAAAAAAAAAAATCAGCAGAACCAGAATTTTAGCTGTGTAGTTGATCTTTTAGGTGATCCGTATCCCTGGAGAAAGTTTTATCCCCACAAGTATCTCTTTAAGCGGATCTATGAAGTTGCTATGGATGGTGTCGGGAGCATTGAATCCACCTCGCTCAAACCATCCTGTTTTTTCGAGGGTTAAAGTCATCTCATGCATTGAGGCTGCGCTATATTCAATCCTTGGAGATGACCAGATTCCTGGAGGGCAAAAACTGTTGGAGCAATTGCAACGTAAAGTTCCAACTGAAGACTGTGGTGAGTGCTCTAACAGAAGCTGTGAGAGGAGCAACAATGTCTAGGGTAATGTGATACTTGTGGACCTAATCGCAGCTGATTTTATAAACAAGAGAATAAGATGTGATGTGAGGTTTCAAGTTGTGTCTTTATGTAATGTCGTTTCTTGGAGCTGGAAATACTCTCTCCCACAACTTACATTGATTCGTATATAATATAAAGTTTTAGGAGAATATGTTGAAAACCGATTACAATAAATTAAAATCTGTGACCATAGATCTTAAAAGGTGAGCTGACTGAAAAAATCTAATGCAGATAAACAAATGAAAGTCAGAATGATGATTATATCCAATTGCTCCTACAGGAAACCATATTCGATGATCTAAGTGATAGTTAAGTTCATATGAAAATGAACAAGGAAAAAAAGAAGATTACAGGTGGTAGTAGTAGTAGTAGTATATTACAAACTCGATTCTAATCTAACGAGAACAATTCACTTACCAAAAAGGGAGAAAGTAGAAACTAAGAAGAAGACACAAGCCCTCATTGAAGGATTCTCCAACTTCATCTTAATTTCCCTCTCTACTGTGTTTATATAATATATCATCCTCACTGGATGTTTTTTTCTTCCTTTTCGATTAACCATCTAGTCGCACTTGATGTTTCTATAGATTCTCCTTACAAACAGATTTGATCCCAAGAATCCAACAGCTCCTGCAAATTTTTCAGAGGAAGATATTTTTTTTAATCAAAGCGTTAAGCACTAAACCCTGGTTTTGAAGAGAGTGGAGAGAGAATGAGCTCACCGCAGAGGATTCCAAGGCCAAGACAGAACATCATGGTGTATCCAAAGTAGAAGCTTGTCTGAAAGAATCCAGACATCTTGGTCTTTACGTAGTAGTAATAGATGGAGTATAAGTAGACATAGACAGCCGTTGAAGCAGCTGAGCAAAACGAAGTCCACTGCCAGTGATAGTTCTCTGCATTCAGCAGGAAATAAGTTCCCACGATTGTCACACAGACCGTCACTATGACTAGAATCACAAATACCAGAAGCATGAATCCATATACATAGTACACCTGTCAAAACCAAAACCAAAAAGAGGTGTCAGGGATAGCCAATCAAATTTTACTCCTTACCGTGATAAGCCAAGACACAGCGTGGGTCTACTTGAAGAAGTTCAGATATATGTCTAATACAACAAGCCTGGGTCTTAATGTAGCAGATTGTAGCTGTTTTGAGTTGGCCAGATAGCATTTAGTGAGGGCTGGATTTTCTAGGGCTTGGTCAATCAAGCCTCTCTGGTTTGTTCAATTTGTAAAAGAACCAGCAGTTATGTAGATTTGTTCTTATCAAAGCGATTATTTTTACCTTGTAATTCCAAAACGATGTGAAGACAAAGTACATCTCGATGAATATGCTTCCAAATGGTAGCAACCCTCCCATCAGGGAAACAACCGATGGAGTTAAGTACCATTTCTTCTCAGGGATTGGACGTGGAATGGTCTTTACACGGCATGGATTGTTTGGAGCACCGCTCCAGTTTCTTCCAACGACTGTCCCGAGGAGAGCTAAGGGGAACGAAATGAAACCCCAGATTACAAACACAACCACCATTGTTCCAAACGGAATAGCCGCAAGGGAACCATAGAATATGGCAATTGTGTTTAGGAGAAAGCCGATTCCAAAGCACAAAAAGGGGAACAGAGAAGCCGTGAGGACCATGCACTTGATCCAATGTTTACCTGAAACAATCAGGCATTAAAATGAAATTATAAAAATAAGAGGGGAAAGTAACACTGGAGAGAACTGCCAAGATAATTAAGTCATACCCCCGCTTCTTGAGTACATTCCACCACTCACATAACCAGAGATAAAGGAAGTTAGAGCATAGCAAACTATGAACGTTGTGACGATTGCTCCTCTCCTGAAATAATCAGAATACGCGGTCAACAAAATCCAGCCAACACAAAAAACTTACTTGCAAGTGAAACGAAGAGTGTCGTACATACCCAACATAGAGTGTCCCCACGATGGCCATTAATATGACAAGAAGGACAAGCAACGCCAACTGCGCACCTGTGCCAACAACAGCTGAGAGAAGAACTAGACTCCATGGTGGTCTAAACACATCCCCATGCACAAGTTTCCAGCCAGATTCTTCATTTGCATCCCGTTCCTGTTATCATCAATACCGATGTCAGAAATGGTTTTACAACCTCAAATATAAAGAAACCAATGTTGGACAAACTGCCAAGAGAGTAATAACACAAAGCAAAATTTGCAGCTATGACAAATAATAGCTGAGGAAACATACCAAGCTCTCAAGATCATCATCTTCACGAGCATACTTTGCATAATCATTTCTGAGAGTCCTCATCAATATCATCGAGACCAAACCAGTGAGAAAAATAACCATCATGAACGAGTTGAATATGGAGAACCAATGGATCTGCAAAACGAGAAAAACTCTTAGAAGGGCTTGAACAGACATCTTGAAAAGATGAACTTTTGATAAAAACTGTTAAACAAGCCGGAACGGAGACTATCAGTATGAAACTGTGAACAAATCAAAATCAAAGACAATAGCTGAAGTTAACATAGCAAGCTATAAGTTACCTGGTGCTCAAAGAATGGATAATCAAGATATACGTCAAAACGGCGAGGAAATGTGATATTTGTCGAAATCCATTGCACAGAATAAGTCAGGTCTACTGTCCTCCCTGCTTCCAGTGGTACTGGGTTGTCTTGAGTGAGATTAACATGAATGATCTACAAAAATAAATAACTACGGTCAATCATGGAATCCATATTATTGCTTAATGGCGTAGCAACAACCAACCTGGTCTTTGTTGTATTTGACAACAATGTTCTTATGTGTGTAGAGGACATGTTTGGCGTTTTCACTATTTTTTTCAAGATGCAGCTCACCCACGAAGCCTACAGTAGGCGATGAGACAATATTAACACTATCTAAAACTACAACAGAAAATGATTAAGTTTGGATATTCAAGTAAATATACAAAAGCTCATACCCCATAAAGGCAGATCATCTGAAGTTAGATCCATCCGGTAAAAGTCCACAAAAAAAAGTCGAGAAAAGTAACGTTAGCAATTCAAAGAAGTGACTTTTCTTGGTCTATTACTATGAGCGATAGTAGAAGTGACATTCAGCAGAAATAATGTACAAAACAGTACAAGGAAATGTGAAAACATACCCATAAAGAATTCAAACCAGTAGCTAGATTCGATGGCATCTTTAAAATGTTGAACCTTAGCTTCATCGAGTTCAAGCTTACAGATAACGTTTCTGTCAACATCCTCTGCCCAAAATAAAACCAGAAAAACGGTATTTAAGAATTAGAACGCAAGTAATACGTCAAATACGGTAAGCATAAGAGCTAAAAAAAACATACTCAAGAACTTAATAGGGATCTCGCTGTCAATGAGCTCATTCCCACCAAGAACTTCACCAAGACCACCCCATTTGTGAACATCGTTTTGAGAGGGACGGCAAAAGGGAAGACTGTAATAGTTGTATGTTTCTTGTGGATTGTTATATGGGCCTACTTTGTTTACCCATAGGGTAACTTGCTCCTCAGCTTGATACTGGAAAAGAAAAGGAAAGCAAAAAAAAAGCATTGACTTAGTAGAAACGAAACGACATGTTCAAATGCGTTTCTCTGATTAAAATAATTTGTCAGATCATAACATAACATTTTCAAGTAAACGAGAATCTCAATTACATAACTGATTCATAAATCTTCCTAGGATTGCAATGAAGAAGCAACTCGATGGAAGCTCGAGGATCCGACCCGTCCGAAAACGAATAGATCCAAGAACGAAAAAAACTCAATCACAACCACCATGAGATCTACAGACACGGAAATGCAGGCACGGGAGAGATCCGATTTTAACCTTGTGATCCGAATCGGAGGCGAGGGCAATTGAGAGAAGAGAGACGAGGAGAAGCAATACGGAGACGGTGGAGGAGGAGGAAGACGGCATCGCGAAATGCGGCGGAAGATCAGATCTGAGGAAGACGGAGACGGTGGTGGGGAATGCGTTAAACCAATGACTAAGCTCGATGATCGGATTTCAAATTTGGCGTATTGTTGAGAGATACAGTGTCAGCTCCTCTCTCGTTTCTCGTCGGCAGCGAGCGAGCGATCGAGAGAGAGAGCACAGTGAGCAACGAAGAGAAACGAGAGCGCACAGTACTGTTATTTGTTCGGCAGAGATGAAAGCTCAAACCTCTGTTAACTGGGCCTACAATCATGAAGGCCCATTAAATTATTAAAACTCGTTGGATTGGGCCAATCATTTGATTGGGCCATTATGTCGAAACGAGGAAATGTTAAATCTTTTTAAAAAAGTTAATTAATATGTTAAAGACATTTTTTTTTATTACTTACTTTTGTTGTGTAAGACTTTAAATTTACCAAAATATGTCTTGTTCAACAATTTTGTATCCAAAATATTAAATGGACATAATAATATACGATTAATAATTAAATTCCCATAATAAACAAAAAATTGTTACTACATTTTACAAATATTGAGAGTTCAAATAATGCTCTTTATGATCTCAGTCACAATCGGATAATCTCACCTCAGCTCGCTTCTTTCCGATTTTCATCGGATCTCTGTTTCCGAGCAGATCTTGCAGGTAGAGTTTTGTCTAATTCGTCACTCTCGTTATGTTTTTTTTTTTTTCATGTCTATGGTTCTGTCTAATGATATTGTTTTGTTTCTCAGCATGGACAAAATAAGTGAGTTGCCTGATGAATTGCTGGTAAAGATAATAACTATGGTTCCGACCAAAGTTGCTATATCCACTAGCATCTTGTCTAAAAGATGGAAGTTTCTTTGGATGTTTTTACCCAAACTTAATTTCACTGATAAAGTTATTTATTACCATCCTCCAAACCCTCGACTTTGGGAGTTTATTGACAAGAATCTGCCATTACATAAAGCACCGGTCATTGAGAGCTTCCGTCTCAATTGTTCATTACATAAAGGGGAAGATATCAAACGATGGATTGAAATTGCAGTTTCTCGTTGTGTACGTGAGCTGGTTATTAACATTTCGTATGATGATGGTATAAACATATTACCCAACAGCTTTTATAACTGCAAATCACTAGTGTTGTTGAAACTCAGTTTTGTGGGTCTCATTGATGTTCCCTCCTCTATGGGTTGTTGTTTCCCCTCTCTTAAAACTTTGAAACTTAAGTATGTGAGTTACGCAAATGAAGCTTCTCTTCAACGGCTTCTGTCTGCATGTCCTGTTCTTGAAGAACTATTGGTGCACTTTGGGGAAGATATTATGGCAGAGTTCACTGTTATCGTCCCGTCTTTGAAGAGTTTATCAATCTTTATACCTATGGTTTCCCATGATCTACGTGGGTATGTGATAGATACTCCTTCTCTTGAGTATTTCAAATTTGAGGACTTGGGCGAACTTTGGCACGACGTTGAGATTGAGAATATGCCTAAGCTGAGGGAAGCATGTCTCTTAGATACACCTGGTCTCGAGAGTTTTATTGAATCCATCACATCTGTGAAGCGTCTTACAATATGTCCTGCACAGGTAAATCATCAATCAGTTTGTTTTCTTAGAGAGTTTTTATCAAACTTCATTTATGGGAGAGAGTTGTTTTGTAAGACTTTGTTGCAGGACCAGTATGGTGATGGTTTTGTGTTCAACAAGCTTGAACATCTAGAGCTATGTGGATGCAGGAAGGAACCATTGAATCTCCTTTCCCAATTGCTCAGTGTTTCTCCTAACTTACGAGTATTAGATATCTCCGTGATAAAAGTAAGTTTCTTCTGTCAAACTATTTTTTTTTTTGTGTTTGGGAGTTTAAATATTATTACGGCTGATTGGTCTCAGGAGCATAAGGAGAATGAAGTTCATTATTTTAGAGATGGACTTTGCTGGAATCAACCGAGTCTTGTTTCTGAATGCCTGTTGTCGACTCTACAAATCTTCAACTGGTCAAAGTACGTTGGGAGACCATACGATAGCTGATCCAAGGGAACAGGATGTTTCGAATTTTACGATGATCACGGAGTTGGCACTTTCTTGTTGGGAATGAATCACATTGAGACATTCAGAATGTTTTCAGTTATAACAAGAAATCCAAAACTCTGTATTTAGTGAACATAAGATGTCAGTCTTGTGAGTGAGGAACTATGAAACTTTGAACACGCGGGTTTGTTGAATGGATCGAAGTCGTACGTTTTTTTTATTTGGTTTTTAATTTATGTTACTTAACTTACCGTAACAATAACAGTAATATGTAACAAGAAAATACAACTTTGATATAGCGATGGAACACACAAAAAAGCTTCTTTTTTCACCAATAGATTTGTTCGGCCTCGTCATATCCATCTAAGCCGTTATAGTTTTTTTTTTTTTCTTAAATTTGCGTTTGAAACATGTTAACTGAAAGAACAGTACTGCTATTCTATGGCAGAGATGCTAATTGTATCGCTTTGGAGGTAATAAAAATTGATGAAATCTTAAAAAAACTCAGCTAATTGGGCCTAAAATCATGAATTAGTTTATAGGCCCATTCAAACTTAAAACTAAGTTTATTGGGCCATTGAAACTGTTTCTTCTCTGCTCTACATAAATGCGAAAAGCCTATGAAAGTTTACTAAATTCGATAATTAAAGTGTTTTTCTACATAACATATGATACCTTTTAATTTTTCTCGATTTTATGATTGAGATCTTACATTTTTAGTAAAGTCATTACCAATCAGATCCACAGCTTATTTCTCATTAACTCTCAGTTCATAATCTTCTGTAGGGGTGGGCACTTTATCTGATACCCGAACTCGTACCCGAACCCGACCCGAAATATCCGAACCGAAATCCGAACCGAAGTAGCAAAATACCCGAACGGGTATTGAGTTAAGAGATTTTGGATATCCGAACCCGAACGGGTATTACCCGAACCCGAACGGATATCCGAAGATAACCGAACATATGTATATATACCTATTTATTCTTAGTTTATTTATCTCATTTTATTAAAAATATTTATATTAAGGTTATATATAATTTAAGATCAGATAATATACATATAATTGTAAGAAAATAATAATTTATTACTCATTTAAAATGCATATTAAGCTTCTTATTTCCTATTTTAAACAAAACTAGATCTCGACCCGCGCAACCGCGCGGGTATTTGTTTTCATTTATTTTTATAGAAACATTTTGTTTTCAATTTTTTTTAAACATTAGTTTTCAAATCTAAATTAATATATATATATATGAGGTGTGTATATCAATTTTAAAAAGATAATAATTTTATCATATATTAATTTTTAATCGAATATTTTGTTTCAAATCTTTACATATATTTGTATATTCTTCTATATATATATATATATATATATTGTTTTGGATTATTATTTCATTATTGAAGGCGTAAATATATGTAAAGATTGGTAAAATATTGTTTTACTCTCATCTTTAAAGATATTGTAACATTTCTAAAATTTAGAAAGTTTAACAAAAATAAAAATTTTAGCTTCATATTACGGAGTAAATAATTAGACATTTAGTTTTTTTTCTTAAATAAACTATATAACTTAAAAAATGTTTTCATTGGTTTAAGGTAGTATAGATTAATCAATGTTAGAAAATGATTATTTCTGTTATTTTAAAAAATAAACTATATGATTTTGAAAATTAACATCGACAAATATATGAATAATTAAGTTATGAAGGTATACTTTACAACACTAAATTATATATCTATTTAATTTAAACATGTGTTTTATTTTACTATCTATAAATTTAATGGGTTATCCAATTGTTGTTAGNATTAATCAATGTTAGAAAATGATTATTTCTGTTATTTTAAAAAATAAACTATATGATTTTGAAAATTAACATCGACAAATATATGAATAATTAAGTTATGAAGGTATACTTTACAACACTAAATTATATATCTATTTAATTTAAACATGTGTTTTATTTTACTATCTATAAATTTAATGGGTTATCCAATTGTTGTTAGCCCAATAAAAAAATTTGGTAAGCCCAAAAGCCCAAAATTATAGGTACTAATTTTAAGGTTATTAATTAATGACTGAATAATATTATGTGATAAATTTTAGTAGATGGTCCATTTTAAAATATAACACATAAAGTGAGTTATGACTTCTGTTTTAATATAATAGATTTGCATCCAAAATTCAAAAATAACAACCAAAATAATGAATTTTATTTTCAATAATTTATCTTCAAAATTATTAATCGTCTAACTTATTAAACATTTTTTAAAACAGTTAAGTTAATAGTTAAATTTTAAATACATGAAACTTAAGTAATAAAGAATTTGAAATTTTCTTTCGAAATCTAAATATCCGAACCCGACCCGAACTAAAAATATCCGAACCCGACCCGATATGTAAAAATACCCGAACGGATTCTATACCCCAATACCGAAAACCCGAAATACCCGATCCGAACCCGAACGGGTACCCGAACACCCACCCCTAATCTTCTGTATTAAATTAGTAAACTATGTAATTAGGAAACCAAAAAAAATAAGAAGCGTGTTTCCGTACAACGGCGCTCGAATAAAGCATGATGAAAGGCGTGGTAACATCTGGGTCCCACCGTATTAACAAAGTTAGTGATCCTATTAATTAATTATTTAATCAAACAAAAAAGGAAGCATCATGAGAGAGAGGGAGATTCTTCAATCTTCAATCATCTCCATTTCTCACACATCATCATCATCATCATCATATCACTTTATTATTTGAATAAACAAAAAAAAAACATAAATTCGAAACAACAAACAAAAAAAAGACGATTCTTTGCTTTGCCTTCAAATCTCATCAATCACCACCTTCCATCCTCGTTACCTCTTTCCTTTTTTTTTTTTTTTTTTAATTATCTCACTGTCTCTGCAAATCGCGAGATCTCGGAATCGCATCATTGATTGGCTCTTATCAAGGATTTCGCGTTAAATTGCCGTGATTTCTAGCTTCTAGAGCAACTGAATTTTGAACGACGAGGATTCGGGAGATTTTTTTTTTTGGTTTGCGTGTTTGTAATTAGGACTGTTTGTGTGTTGTTGAGAGGAGCGAAGATGGAGAAGTACGAGCTCGTGAAAGACATAGGCGCTGGGAATTTCGGAGTGGCGAGGCTCATGAAGGTCAAAAACTCTAAAGAGCTTGTTGCCATGAAATACATCGAGCGTGGTCCTAAGGTCCGTTTCACTTCGACTAGCTTTAGCTTCATAGGCATTTAAAAAGATTAGCTTTTTAGTTTATTGTTGTTGTTGTTTTTTTGGGGATACAGATTGATGAGAATGTGGCAAGAGAGATCATTAATCATAGATCACTTCGTCATCCTAATATTATCCGATTTAAGGAGGTTTGTTAGTTTTCCACATGTGTTCTCTTCGATATGATGAAAAAGGATATGTAATGAAGTTGATGATTTGTTTAATCACAGGTTGTGTTGACTCCTACTCATCTGGCTATTGCTATGGAGTATGCTGCTGGTGGTGAATTATTCGAGCGTATTTGCAGTGCTGGAAGATTCAGTGAGGATGAGGTCAGTTTGTTATTTAAAAATTGTGGCTTTTTTTTTTGCTACTATGCAAAGTAATATCTAGGATTAGTATTTTTTTTAGAGCTGTATGGTCTTTCCATTGATTAGGAAAAAGAGAAAACATGTGATTCTTCTTTATTTGTTATTGCGTGTTTAACAATTGGGATATACAGTCTAATCCTTCTTTCTCTTTTCCAGGCGAGATACTTCTTCCAGCAGCTTATATCAGGTGTTAGCTATTGCCATGCTATGGTAAGCCAAATATATTTAGGAAATTTCTAATCGCTTAGATGTCTTAGATCAGGACTACTTATCGATCCCTGTGGTCACTTTGTGCCCATTTTTTTATGCAGCAAATATGCCATAGAGATCTGAAGCTTGAGAATACACTCCTTGATGGAAGTCCTGCTCCACGTCTCAAAATCTGTGATTTTGGTTATTCCAAGGTCTGACTCTATACAAGAACTACCAAATTTCTGCATTGTCTGCGAGATCCTCTCTTGTTCTTTCCCACTGTCGCTGACAGGTGATTTGTTTTTTTCTTCTTTCTGTAGTCCTCTCTATTGCACTCAAGGCCCAAATCAACAGTCGGAACTCCAGCATATATTGCACCAGAGGTCCTTTCTCGTAGAGAATATGATGGCAAGGTAATCTTATTGCTATTTGAGTCTTGGCAAATCAAGCATCATGCTCAATGCAATGAAGTTTACCTAAACCAATGAGTTCTCATGAAACTGTCATGCTCACTTTTTTTCTTTCTGAACAATAAATTTGTGGATGTTGGTAAGATTTTTAATTTCTTTTCTCTTCTTCTTTCAGATGGCTGATGTATGGTCTTGTGGTGTAACTCTTTATGTCATGCTTGTTGGAGCATACCCATTCGAAGATCAGGAAGACCCTAAAAACTTCAGGAAAACAATACAAGTAAGGTTTCTCTTTTCATCCATGTGTCTGCATATCTCGCACCAAGTATGCTGCATCCTTCTCATCAGTGTATGATCTTGTTGTTATACAGAAAATCATGGCTGTTCAGTACAAGATCCCAGACTACGTCCACATCTCACAAGATTGCAAACATCTCCTTTCCCGTATATTTGTGGCCAATTCACTCAAGGTAATACATGAATCAATGAGCTCAAATGTTTATAAAAGATGGTGTTGTTTGACAATTGAGCTACGTTGTTGTTGTTTTGGCAGAGGATAACCATTGCGGAAATAAAGAAACACCCATGGTTCCTGAAGAACTTGCCAAGGGAACTCACAGAGACAGCTCAAGCTGCATATTTCAAAAAAGAGAATCCAACCTTCTCCCTCCAAACCGCTGAAGAGATTATGAAGATAGTGGATGACGCCAAAACGCCTCCACCTGTTTCCAGATCCATAGGAGGTTTTGGATGGGGAGGAAAGGGAGATGCAGAGGAGGAAGAAGAGGTGGATGAAGAGGAGGTGGTGGAAGAAGAGGAAGACGAAGAAGATGAATATGACAAGACTGTAAAGGAAGTACACGCAAGTGGAGAAGTGAGAATCAGTTGATTTTTTTTTTTGGTTTTTGTAAGAAAGAAAGTTGTCGTTGGTTTTGCTGAAACTTAAAATTCTCGTTTTTTTTTTTAATTTTGTCTTTGCCAATTACAATGCTTTGGCTTTTGGTTTTGAAGATTTGTAAAATTTGGTATAAGAAGAAGAAGAACAAACATAGGTTTGAGTATGAGTCCATTGCATCATTGACCTCAACTAAATATCTTTTATTTTTGTGTATTTCATGAAAGTTAATTTTCAGGATACAGAACTAGGGCTGGGCGTTCGGTGGTCCAATAGGTTTCGGTTCGGTTGATTCGGATTTTCGGTACTGTGCTCATAAGTACCATTCGGTTTTTGCTAATAATCGGATCGGATTCGGTTCGGATCGGATTATAACCAATGTCTGAAATCGTCCAAAAATATTTTCTTAAAACCTAAAAATTTGATAAAATTGTATTCAAAATATGTAAATTATTCACAAGTATACTTAAAAATTAGTTAAACTATCTAAATTAGCTAAGATATATTCAAAATAACATATAATATAGACTATTAAATATTTAGAATATTATAAACTATCTAAATTATCTTAACATATATAAAAATATTAACATATTTAACTAATTTCGGATACCTTGGGATCCTACTTCGAATTTTGGTTCGGTTCGGGTTATAACCAAAGTCCGAAGTACTAGGCTCATAAATCCCATTCGGTTAGTTTTGTATAATGGTTTGGATCCGGGTTCGGTTTTTTCAGTTCGGGTTTAGGTCAGTACTTCGGGTTGGGGTAAAAACGCCCAGGCCTATACAGAACCATAGTTATCACACAGCCTATTTGATATTGGAAAAAAAAGAATTAAAAAATTGTTTAAAATTTTGAAACAATTATAAATCGCGTTTGCGGATTGTGAGAAGAGGAGAGGGAGTGAAGCCTATCCCGCCACTAAGAAACCGCAAAATTCTTCACGCCATTTTGCTCAGTCGGCTCTTTTACGTCCTTGGCCGCGCCGGTGTCAGAAAGACTCCTTTCGTTCCAAAATGTATTTCCTCAGCTTTCCGATTAGGATTTTCGTTTTCTGTTACAAAGAGAATGTTCATAGCCACGAACATAGTCGATTCTCACTTAAGATTTTTTTTCACGTTTTTATCGTTTTTTTTTCAAATTGCTGGAACTGGTGGCTCGGATTCGTTACGTTTCACTGGAATTTTGTTTTAAAGACATTCGATTTTGAGTATTTAGTCAGTGATAGTGTGCAATTCTCTAAGTTCTTGTTGATGTTATCTTTCAGCTTGCTCCCACTAATGTGAATGCAACTTTATTTCTGTGTTTGTTGATCAAGTGACGACATTGTGTCAAGGGAGGAGAAAGTTACTGGAACCTCTTCAGCGTGTTTAAAATCTATGATTAGTGCAAATCAAATGAGGCAAGTTTGATCTTTTCCCTGTACTCTCTTTATCCCTATCGACGATTTTATGGCGGTTTCTAACTGTTTAATATTGCAGTAGGACTCATCTCCCTGAAGCTCCTCAAGTTAATTGGTCAGAACATGTAAAAGTGCTCGAAAGTCCATCGTCGGTGACTAAGTATCTGAGCTCCAGTTTCCTTTACGCTCTAGAAAGTCAGAAGCCCCGAAGAAACAGAGATATGGCTGCAAGGTATCATGGCTATATGTCTACTTCATCCTTTCCACAACACTCGTCTCCTTGTGTCTACTGCCGTCCAGCATTCTTTTAGAGATCTTTGTTCCAATGCGTGTTTTGTTTTCTTAGTATAAGTTGACTCTCATAGTTCCAAACTAGATTTTTCTTAGTCTTCTTCATTGCTCTGTTTACAATTAAGGGATTCATAGGTATTAAAAAAGCTTTGTTCTCTCTCTGTCTAGGTTAATTGCGTTTACCAGTGTTAATGCGCACACTTTGGCGCACCCGCAAATTGCCAAGGTAATATCCTTGAAGAGTAAATACTTTATCTCATTCTATTGAGCTTCCCCTTTTTGATGAACCTCTTTTTCATGAAATGTAATGTTACTTGTTGGTATCTTTTGTTGGCAGGCTTGGCGTGCTCTTTCAAGTCTCTCAATAAATAAGACCTACCTAAGACCTGGAATCACTCCCCCGGTTGAGGACAGTGGCACCAATGGCTCATATTCTGCAAGAGAGAGATCCACTGTGAAAGTTGCATCTAGCACTGATGGTTCTTTTTATTCGAACAATCAACACAATCAAATGAGTGTACCAGTAACTGGAAGATACTTGCACAGCTTTTCTTCTTCTGCCCCTGGTGATGATAAAATAGCTGCTGAAAAGTTTTCACGGGTGAATGATGAGGTCAGAGAACCAGAAACGAGTTGTACTCGTTTAAATGGTGTGGAGAAACCCTTCATAAATTCTGCACTCACAGCGGAGCAGTTGGAATCTGGAGAAGCATGTCTTGATGAGATTGATGATTATGACATACTTCAGGTAATGTTACCAGTTAAAGTAGCACATAGTTTTTCGTTATTTAGTACTCCGTGTGGAAGCTGTTTTTGCCAATCTCGATTTGTATTATCTGTGAATAGTAGCATGTTTCGATGACAGTAAAGATCAAAGTACGTATAGCTTACCTTGTAGGTGTAATTGTTACCCAGTTTGGATCTGCGAAGAAGTCTTTTCATAGATGCTTACGCAGAATAAGGCTTTGTGGTGAAAATATGTCAACTCAAGCATGTTAACACTTTGTGATGCAGATTGTTGATGTCGACCAAATTGTGATGGAACACTACCAATCAACAAGTACCCCACAACCATCTGTATCTAGTTTTCCATTGAGAACTCCACCTGTGAATAGAAGTGCTTCCAGTAGAGAAGAAGAGTGTTGTCTGCCTCCTGAACTATGTTCCAACTGTAGTCATGGAATAAAGGTATGACTACTCCTTTTCTCTCTCCTTTAATGTCTCTAAAATGTTTTTCTCATTTTCTTTGATGTTGGTATCTCCTCAGCTAGGGCTTTGTCCTGAAGCGTCAAACCATTTGGAACAAATGAAGAACGCGTTGATTGCAATATCAAATGAACTCCTTGACGATGATACTGATCTGAGTCCTGATCGTATTCAAGAGCTTCGTCAAGAGAGGTCGATATCCAAATCAATTTTGTTTCCATTTTCTTGGCTGTTAAATTTGCTCCGTTTTGGTATACTATCCTGCAAAAATCTATTGGGAATAATAATACAGCAAAAAGAGATAAGGGCTAAAGAAATAATGGACAATACATCTGTTTCTTGAGTCCGAGTATTAAGGGTGTCACAACTGTGAATATGCCTTGACTTTTGGTCAGTTCTAATGTATCACAATTTGCATTGTTGCTAGGTTACAGCTGAAGAAGCAAATTCAGCAGCTCGAAAACCATATCCGAGATAGAGAAAGGGAAACCTCTAAATTTGTGTCATCTACAGCTACTCGTACTTTCCAGTATGAAACACCTACCGCAACAAATCGCTATATGAATCATCCACAAACTGATTCTCGAGCACAATTTAGTGAGCAAGACAGATATGCATCTAATAGTTGGAACATGCCCAGAGATTCATCATTTTCTGTAGATAGGTATGGTCTTTCATCTGCTCCTGTAGATAGGGAACAATATGTTCCGAGGATTATCGACGTGACGTACACCGAAGGTTCAAACGACAAAAGGTGGAGCAGTCGTGATTTTCCTTGGACCAGAAAATTAGAGGTGATTTGCTGAGTTTCTTTTCTTTGTTCACTTACATTCCATGTATTTATGTGTTTCCTTGCAATGTTCAGGTCAGTAACAAAAAGGTGTTTGGAAATCATTCTTTCCGACCTAACCAGAGAGAAATCATTAATGCAACAATGAGTGGCTCTGATGTTTTTGTTTTGATGCCAACTGGAGGAGGAAAGAGTTTGACATATCAGGTCGATACTGAAAATGTTACTTTTTAATGTCGTTTTCGGTTGTTCAACCTATTTCTTGTTTTTCACTGTCGAATATGTCATACGCGAAAGCGATGGAAGTTTCAGGTTGCGTTCTCCAAAATGTTTCCTAACATCTTTCTTTTGCAGCTCCCCGCTTTGATCTGTCAAGGAATAACATTAGTCATTTCTCCACTTGTGTCACTTATTCAAGACCAGATAATGAACCTATTGCAGGTGAATATTTCAGCAACCCCCAGAGATTCTACTGTATCATCTGTTTCATTGATAATTGCTCTTATAGAGGATTATTTCAATTTAACAGTTTGATATCTGAATCATGGTTACAGGCCAATATACCCGCTGCTTCCCTAAGTGCCGGCATGGAATGGGCTGAACAACTGAAGATCTTTCAGGAGCTTAGTTACGAGCACTCTAAGTACAAATTACTATATGTCACACCCGAAAAAGTGGCACAGTGAGTTGTTATTTTATTTTTAACTATCGTTCCTTTTTTTTTCTGTATTCCTCTTTTACTATTTACTAGACTCTTGGTTAGGATATACTGTGGCCTATGATATATGCAGTTCTACCATAGGTCCATAGGTTTTTTATAATTCTAGATTGGTTATAAGCATGTTGTGGACAAGTGTTTAAGGCTCGCCTCACTGATTAATATTACTGGTAACACGTAGCTAAGAAGCATCTATTTCTTGACTACAGAAGCGATTCTCTTTTAAGGCATCTAGAAAGCTTAAACTCCCGAGGTTTGCTTGCTCGATTTGTTATTGATGAAGCTCATTGTGTGAGCCAATGGGGGCATGACTTTCGACCAGACTACCAGGTTAGGACATCAAAAGCTTCAATCAGGCACTTCTTTTACGTTTTTGAGAATCATCGTCGTCCTTTTACACACCAAGAATATTGTGGAATGTGCAGAGTCTTGGTATTCTTAAGCAGAAGTTTCCAAACATTCCCGTCTTAGCTTTAACAGCTACCGCAACAGCCAGCGTGAAAGAAGACGTTGTACAAGCCCTTGGCCTTGTCAACTGTGTTGTGTTCCGGCAAAGTTTTAATCGCCCAAATCTATGGTAAAGTAAACTTAAGTAAAAAGCGATGTCTATGCATATATTCCAAAATGCTGCTTACCCAGAAATTTGCAGGTATTCCGTTGTTCCCAAGACGAAAAAGTGTCTGGAAGATATTGACAAATTTATCAAGGAAAACCATTTTGATGAATGTGGAATTATATATTGTCTTTCAAGAATGGACTGCGGGAAAGTTGCTGAAAAGTTGAAGGTTGGTCATTTGTATATTGCAGCCATATCATGTCCTGTGCATACTACAAAAAATCATGATTGTTTAAACGTAGAATTGGATACCATTTCAGGAGTTTGGTCATAAAGCAGCGTTCTACCATGGCAGTATAGAGCCTACTCAACGTGCCTTAGTACAGAAACAATGGAGAAAGGACGAAATCAATATAATATGTGCCACTGTTGCCTTTGGAATGGGTACTGTTTTTTGCTAATGTTTCTTTTAATTGATGGAATTGTGTTGCGCATTAACATTTTTACATTCCAGGAATCAACAAGCCTGATGTCCGCTTTGTAATTCATCACTCGCTCCCGAAGTCTATAGAAGGCTATCATCAGGTATGTAATTGTATTGTAGAATCAGCCATGAAAATCTTGTTTAACTAGTTGCACATAGAGCTAGATACTGGTATTTCTCCTTGAAACTCACATGAGCTATATTTTTTTCGAATATCAAGGAATGTGGTCGTGCTGGCAGGGATGGCCAGCGGGCATCTTGTGTTTTGTATTACGGTTATGGCGACTATGTAAGTTGCATGCATACTAACATAAATTTTTTTTCATCGTTCATCTTTCTGGTCTTGGTCATGTTTCTGATCCACAATATTATTTCAGATACGAGTTAAGCATATGATTAGCCAAGGAAGAATTGACCAAAGCCCCATGGCAACTGGTTATAATCGAGTAGCAAGTTCAGGGAGGTTACTTGAAACGAACAGTGAAAACCTTCTCCGCATGGTACATAACGTGAAAATTCGTTTTATTTACTTTTTCGACAGTTCTACTTGCTGAGATATATCTCTAAAATTAATTGATTCAGCTTAGATACTGTGAAAATGAGGTGGACTGCCGACGTTTCCTACAACTAGTCCATTTTGGGGAAAAGTTTGACTCCTCAAACTGCAAAAATACGTGCGATAATTGTTGCAGTAGCCAGAGTTTAATTGACAAGGATGTCACCTTGATTACAAGGCAACTGGTATGGGCATTTTTTTATTGTTAACATGTATATCTCACTTGGTGGATGTGTTGTTTCTGATCACATATTATGTGTCTTGCACAGGTTGAACTGGTGAAGCAAACAGGAGAACGATTTTCTTCGTCTCATATTCTTGAAGTCTACAGAGGTTCCTTAAACCAAATGGTATGCACAAATAAAAATAATCCCCATCTCTTTCATGCTAAACCACCGTGGTCTCTTTTTGTGCTTGGTACTAACTGTTAATGATAGCCTTGCCTTCTTAACTCTTCAATCCAATCAGTGTGGCTTGATTTCGTGTAAAAAATAATTCTTTTTCTCTGCATGTAGGTCAAGAAACACAGACATGAGACTTTGCAGTTGCTGGAAAACAGTTATCAAAACTTGAAGTCTCTCGTATCCTGCACTATCTCGTTACAGAGGACATTCTTGTGGAAGACGTTAGAAAAAGTGATATGTACGGAACCGTATCATCGTTGCTCAAGGTATTGTAAATTTTCAACTTGGGACTAAGTCAGATTGTAAGCAATACGGAACCCTGGTTGTCTGTGTGTATACATATAGCATTTATTCTTGACGCTGTCACACACCTAACCTCCATTTACTTATTTGTATCTAGGTGAATAACTCAAAGGCTGCCTCACTCTTTTCTGGAAGCCAGACTATAATGATGAGGTTTGGCTTTGTACTTGAGATATATCTTTCTTTTAAGGTTCACATGAAATAGGTTCAAGCAAATCTTTGCAATTAGCTTTGTTTAATGTGTTACCGAACACGTTAAAGATAAATTTAGCTAACACTTCCATATTCTGTTTCAGATTCCCTTCTTCTGTAAAAGTATTAAAGCCGACTAAATCGGCGCCAACCCCTGCAAAAGCTCAGCTAACATCAGCAGATACTCCCTCAGAAGATTTGGTATATCACTTTGTAGTTTGATCTCCCTTTTCCTGTTGAGATTGATCTACCACTTTGAATTGTTGAGAGGTTGATTCAGTTATGTTTTTTTTCTTTAGAACCTCTCCGCCATCATGTACACAGCCTTGAGGAAGCTTCGTACGCTTCTTGTCAAAGAAGCCCCTGACGGTGTCATGGCATATCATATATTTGGATAAACCATTCCGCTTCCCATTTTCCATGACTCTTTTAAATTCTTTACCTAATCATCCTTTTGTTTTGTGGTGGCAGCAATGCAACGCTTCAGCAGATAAGCAAGAAAATTCCGAAAACCAAAGAGGAACTCTTAGAGATAAATGGCCTTGGGAAGTAAGTTATTATAGCTTTCAAAACCTGTAGTTGTTGAGGCAATGAAGAAAAGCATTCAAAGAGTTTGATGATGGTATGCATCTTTTAAATCTTTTCTTTCAGGGCCAAAGTAACCAAGTACGGTGACCGTTTGTTGGAAACAATAGAGTCAACGGTCAACGACTATTATGGAACCAGTAACAAAGACTCCATGATAAGTCCAGATTCAGGGAAGAGAAGAAGAGATGAGAATACTAGTCCGAATGTAGCCGAGGATGATGATTTCACAGAGAGCACAGTTAAGTCCTGCAAGAAAACAGCGAGGAACAAAAGCAATGAGGTTGATATGGTCAGTGAGAAGCTAGTTTTTGATTTTGAAGACGAAGATGGGTCGGAGATACGTCCTGAGGGAAGAGTGTTACCTTGGTGAAGTTGTAACCACTGTAAAAAGTAAAATTGTAAAAAAAAAATTGCTGTATTTTTTTTTTTTTTGTAAACAAACTCTCTATGGTCTACTTGCTGACATTTTTGTCATAAAACTTTTTGTAAGGAATATTTTTCTCGTAACCTTTTATATATGTTTTGTAAATGAGAAAAAATGCAAAGAAACGATTAGACATATTTACCTAAATAGCTAAATCATAGGAAAAAATAAAGCAATCAGATACTTTGCAATGAACTGTACGGCAGGAGACCGACAAGGAACAGCACAGCCCCACTTCCCTTCTCTTCATACCTTACGTGACATCCACTCCACCAATTTTTTCATATTTTAATCAACTTCTTAATCTATTCGAAGACTCTTTTTTTTGTTAAGAGACTTTAACAAGCAACGTAATAAGGGTCCATGCTTAGCCAAAAAAATGAAATAAATAAATGTAATGGGTCCTATCATGGTTTGTCTTCCTCTGTTGTGTTGTCACAGTTCACGTCTTCACGAAGGCACATTCGCTTTTGATAGCATTGCAGTATTGCTCAGTATCCTTCTTCTTTGTTCATATCTTTTCTAGTTTGCAACGTCAACATCGTCCATATATAAGTTCAGTTCATTAAAAACTCTCAGCAGATTTTGTTTATATGGTCGGGTACATAACTATATCAGATCCTGGACGGTGCAAAATATCTTTCTGACTTTCTTTTGATACAGATTTTATGTGATTTAATTGGGCTTCTTCTGTTGTGTTTCCCTTTTAAGAAGTATATAAACAGAAGGGAAATTATCTCTTTCTTCAACTTATTGTCAGTATTCCGCAAAACACAAATAAATCGCTAGGAGGGTTCTGCTTTAATAATTCTTAATCTATTTAACACATAAAGTACTTTCATGATGATAACCATAAATTTCAACGTAGAACTTCGTACTCGTAAATATGATCAAACATTGGTCGAGCCTTCTGTTTCTGCTTTGGCCATCTTTTTTTGGTCTTTGGTTGAACTTTTTCTTTTTGTCTCACATTGGTTGAGCTATATTATTATATCCTTAAAATATAATTATTGCTCAACTTTATATTCTATTCGAACATTTAAAAACAATCCGTTGAGCTTAAATGCCTTTATATCGTGGGAATAAAGCTTTTTATTCGGTCGAAAGCTCTGCGAGTATTATTAGTCAGATGAATGAACATTTAAATCTCACATTTTAAAGATGGAATAAAAATATAAAAACTCGTTAAAGCATGGAGGGCCAAATGATATTCTTCATACCTAATAATATCATAGACACATGTGATCAAATTAACAGAATTATGTTTTATAAGAACTTTATAGGGTAACATTAGCTTGTATTTCCCTTCAATTATTATTATGCGAAAGACGTATAATAGCTGGAATTGAAATTGTATATGAGAATATTAATCATCGAACGTTGGAATAAAAATATAGATGGACTATAGATTCGACACTCCTGGATGATTTGACAGTTAAGACATTTTATACGATAACAAAAGATTATCCCAAACTAATTATTGATCCGGCTTAAAACATTAGTTAGATTATCTCGATATAGTATATTACTAAGCAGTCTTCATAAAAAAAAAACTTCTATATTTTTCTTAAAATATGTGCCCATTTATGAACCAGTCAAAATATTAATAAAATAAAAATAAATTAAGGAAAAAAGAAAGAAAAAAAAAACACATGTCGCATAAATTCGATAAAAGAAAAGAAGAAGAAAGCTGGTTTGAATGGAACTTTGGTGCATGGGACAACATTCTAAATATTTTACAGTACAAAAAGAACAAATTCTCAGGAAGAAAAAGCTTCTCAAACCTCAGACTCTTATGTCTTTTCTTCTTCGGTGCCATCTCTCTTCTTAATTAGATTCTTCAAAGTTTCATTCATTTGGGTGAGTATGCTGCAAATCCATGTTGGTATCGGTTTTGTTGAGTTTGATTTTATTTTCACCAGTTACTTGTTAGAGTCATGTTCTGTGATTTGAGCTCATGATAATGGTTTCTTTGTATTAATTAATCGAATATCAGTTCTTTGTTTTCATTTTTTTTATATTTAATCTTGTTTTTTTCTTAGCTTATGCAGAAAAGTAGACCCATGTGCATGTGCTCAAGAACATCAACTGTGAGGCGCCGTAAAATGTTCTAGGATCATTAAAAAGCTAGCTGAGATGGATACAAGGTGTGTTTTGTCGTTTAACAAAAACAATTCCTGTATTTGAGTATATATTATAGATCCTTTTTCATTTCCTAGCTTGTTAAAAATTATTATACTATTGTGTAGCATCCTCAGGCCTGGAGAAAGAGAATTCTCAAATGGTGATGTATATTCTGGTGAATTTAAAGGATCACTTCCTCATGGGAAGGGAAAGTATGAATGGTCAGATGGAACTATCTACCAAGGAGACTGGTATGAAGGAAAAATCTCTGGTAAAGGGAAGCTTGTGTGGCCATCTGGAGCTAAGTATGAAGGAGATTTCTCTGGTGGATACCTCCATGGTATTGGCACCATGACTTCACCTGATGGATCTGTTTATAGTGGAGCATGGAGGATGAATGTAAGACATGGACTTGGGAGAAAAGAGTATGTTAACTCAGATCTTTATGATGGTTCATGGAGAGAAGGGCTACAAGAAGGGAGTGGTAGCTATTCATGGACCAATGGGAATAGGTACATAGGTAACTGGAAGAACGGTAAAATGAGTGGGAGAGGAGTCATGAGATGGGCTAATGGTGATCTTTTCGATGGGTTTTGGTTGAATGGGTTTAGACATGGCTCTGGAGTTTATAAGTATGTTGATGGATGTTTATACTATGGAGCCTGGTCTCATGGACTCAAAGATGGTAAAGGAGTGTTTTATCCTGCTGGAAGTAAACATCCATCTCTCAAGAAGTGGTGCCGCTCTCTTGAGTATGATGACACTGGGAAGTTTGTGCTTTCTCGTAGCTCATCAATAAACGTTGAGGAGCTAAGGAGTTTGAGTACTGTGACGCCAAGCCTTTCAGTGAAAACTTCGGTTAGTGGAACGTCTAAAACATTGTCTGAGAGGTTTAGAGATGAAAATTTGAGGAACTCTGATCCTCCTCCATGTGACTTCACATGTCATGGGCCATCAACTAAGTCTGCACGGTCTAATGGCTCAGGCCAGAGAGAGGGTCAGGACAAGAACCGTGTTGTTTATGAAAGGGAATACATGCAAGGAGTTTTGATTAGAGAAACTATTACAAGTTCTGTTGACAGGTCACACAAGATTAGACCTCCAAATGTGCCTAAACAAGTCAAGTCTAGGAGTTTCATGACGTTTATTACAGGGGAGCATAATTATTATCTAATGCTAAATCTCCAACTTGGTATCAGGTAAACTTCATTACAGCCTAGAACACATTGTGTGTACTACTTCCTGTTTGCATATTTATTATGATGGCTTTATGTAATACTTTGTCTTAACACAACAATCATTTGAATGCTTACAGGTATACTGTTGGAAAAATAACACCAGTGCCTAGGCGAGAAGTACGTGCTTCTGACTTTGGTGAGAAGGCAAGAACAGTTGTGTACTTCCCTAGAGACGGCTCCAATTTTACACCTCCGCACAAATCTATAGACTTTTCTTGGAAAGACTATTGTCCTATGGTTTTCAGGTAAAACAGCTTCTTCAGACAGATAAGATTAGAATTAGAGTATAGCATATCAATGTGTATGCTAGTTTTTAAGCACTTGTAGAAGCTATGCACTTCTTAGCTCTGCCTTATATCTCTGTTGTCCATCTTGATCTTATCTTTCTTAAGGATTGAACACTTATGAGTTAGATGACTGTTTGTTCATTGAACTGATATTATGTGGCTGTTTCAGGAATTTGAGGGAAATGTTCAAGTTAGATGCTGCAGAATACATGATGTCTATATGTGGTGATGATGGCCTGACAGAGATTTGTTCTCCTGGGAAAAGTGGCAGTATCTTCTATCTTTCTCATGATAACAGATTTGTGATCAAGACATTAAAAAAATCTGAGTTGAAGGTTTGAACTTAACTATAGTTTGTGGTGGTAACATACAGATACTGAGAACTAATATCATGAAGCTTTTTTGCTTTCTAGGTACTACTTAAAATGTTGCCTAAGTACTATGGACATGTAGGGGACCATGAAAACACACTTATAACCAAATTTTTTGGAGTTCACAGAATAAAACTCAAGTTGGGGAAGAAGGTAATCAATCCTCTGATCCCTATGACAACTTAGTTTCTATTTGGTGTTACCCCTTAGCATGAGCTTTTTGGTCTTTTTCGATAGGTACGCTTTGTGGTCATGGGAAATATGTTTTGCACAGAGTTGAAGATCCATCGTCGATATGATCTTAAAGGATCAACACAAGGAAGAATCACTGAAAAGATTAAAATCCAAGAAAAGACCACCTTGAAAGATCTTGATTTAGCTTATGAGTTTCATATGGACAAGCTGTTAAGGGAGGCCCTGTTCAAGTGAGCTGCTATACAATAATGACTAAACAGATGTGTGTTTTCATTTTGAAAGTTTCTAACTGTTTGTGGTAACCTTCTTGTTTTGGCAGGCAAATATACTTAGACTGCGCGTTCTTGGAATCTCTTCACATCATCGACTATAGTCTTTTACTAGGAGTACACTTCAGAGCTCCAGGACAGCTTAATGATATCCTTGAGACTCCTAACGTAATGTCAGATCAAGATAGTGTTTCTTCTGTAGACGGTAGGTATCAGTGTTTCATGTAGAAATTTTTTGATGGTTTCATGAGCTTACACCACATGATGCCTAGCAATGAACTTAGTGTCTCATATTTTGATTTGCAGTTGGTATGGCTCAAGAACTATCTATACCTCCAAAAGGGTTGCTACTGGTTACTCATGAACCCAATTCAGTGAACACTGCTCCAGGTCCTCACATCAGAGGAAGCACACTCAGAGCATTTTCAGTTGGAGAGAAGGAAGTTGACCTTATTCTCCCCGGAACAGCAAGGTTGGTTACTCATCTATGTTCTTGCTTTCTTCATTTGACATGTGCTTATAGCATAACAATGCCATTGTATCTACTTATTTTTAGGCTTCGGGTGCAATTAGGAGTGAACATGCCGGCTCAAGCTCATCACAAACTTGTTGAGGATAAGGAAGAGTCTGCGACTATTGAACTCTTTGAAGTATATGATGTGGTCGTATACATGGGAATCATAGACATTCTACAGGAATATAACACCAAGAAGAAAGTGGAGCATAAATGCAAGTCTTTGCGGTATGATCCCATCACAATATCTGTGACAGAACCTAAGGTTTACTCAAAACGATTTGTCGATTTTCTACATAAGGTGTTTCCAGAAGAATGATAAGAGATCAACATAATCATTTGTTTCCTATTAGATTATCTAGTTTGCTGTCAAAACTTTATAAACATCCTTTACGTACCTTGACATTTAAAAAATCACAGTGCATGTGTTTTGTAATTTTTCATGAGGAAATTTATTGTATTATCAGTGTGCTTAACAAGAAGCAACCAACAATAATAATTATCACAACAAAATAATTCAAAATGTTACATTACAATGATTCATCAAAGAAGACAAATTTAGAAAGAGAACAAACTTTCGAAATAATAAACAGAACCTATGGGTTTAGTAGGTTTGAAGAGTAAATCAAAAGATTTGGTATGAAGATCATATACAACCAGTGTACGTAAGTAATCATTACCACGAAGCAATAACTTATTCTTATCCAAAATTGCTATTGGCGATAGCCCGATTGATGAACGCGCAAAGCTACTTTCCTTAAACAAAGAAGCACTTTGGGTGAAATCAATCGAACACATTTTCGTCCATGTCTTGTTGGCGCCACCATCGAACGACCATATATCTTGCGTGGGCCAGCTTCTCTCAGACACGCACAAACGATCATCGAGGATGCACATGTTGATGTTGAAAGAGTCAGGTGAATGGGGATGTGCAACGGGAACTTTACAGACGACGTGAAACGTTTTCGTGTGAATAACCATAGATAGTAACTTGACCTCAAAAGGTAAAACCTCGGTTTCTTCTTTAGTGAGATAATAAAGTGATCCATCTAAATACACGGGTTCGCAATGTCCAAGAATCCGATAAGGAGAAGAGGGTACAACGTACCTCCAAGTATTGGTGCTAAAATCAAAAACTTCACAAGTTGTAACGTTATCTCGTTTAAATTCAAATGAATTATATAGATAAACCGGTTTGTACTTGCCACCCTTGACTTTTTCTTTACCGAATCCAAGCCGAGGAAGCGGATAAGCAGCTAACTCACTTCTATTCAATTTCTCTACTATGAGGTGTTGAACGTTGGACATAAGAAAGCTTCGACACCATCTAGTGGCGGGATTCACCACGACGCTGGCACACTTTTCATATAGAGAGTAGAGGCATAAAAGACCGTCACAACTACCATAGCAAAAAAACATTCCAGAAACATGGAACCAGACTGTAGAAGCTTTTGATGAACCAAACAAAAATCTTATAGCATCTGTGTCCTCATCCACCAGACCATCTTCACTACCGTAACCGAGGGGAACGCAAAGAACATCAGGAGCTCGTAATTGTCTGCGACGGGTAAATTGTCTTTGTTGGAAACGTGGAGACTCGATTGTTGATTTCCACTTCTTGGATACAGAATTGAATCTAAGCAGAGAATCCACGGGAAGCCTCTCGAGGATGAGCTCGACCACATCGTGGGGTAATAGTTCCACACTCGAGCCATGTCTTTTCAACATTATAGTACTTTGATCAAGAACGACAATAGAAAACTTTATGTGCACATATATAATATATATACTAGCATCCTACTCGAGCCAGGAATCGGAAAACAAAAAGAAGGAAAACTTGAGAAAACGAATTAAATCTGTAAGTAGTATAGAATACTATTGATAAATATTAATCTAGCTTTAAAAACAAAATTTATAATATTTTATATGGAGTTATTAAATTAAAAGAAAAATGGACTATCATTCATTGAACGAGTTGAAATTAAACTGTAATATATTTAAACAAAAGAAAATGGTCAACACATTTATATTTTACATAGACAGCTATATATTATCAAAAGTGACTAAACAAGCAAAAAAAAATTAAAGCCGAATATAGCATGAGATTTACATAGTTTAATTAAAATATAACAATAGTTTGTGCTGGTAACATTCAAAATGTCAATATTACAGATACTAAGAACTAATAGGTACGCTTTGTGGTCATGGGAAATATGTTTTGCACAGAGTTAAAGATCCATCGTGGATATGATCTCAAAGGATCAACACAAGGGAGAATCACTGAAAAGATTAAAATCCAAGAAAAGACTCCTTTGAAAGATCTTGATCAAGCTCATGAGTTTCATCTTATTAAATCTGATTCAGATATATTCGGATACCCAAAATATTTTGATTCATATCAGATTTGGTTTCAATTGTATAAATACCAAAATTTTGAATCCTTTCAAATATTTAACCAATTTTAGATTCGGTTCGGTATTACTTTTTTGAATTGTATTCAGTTAAGTTTTTCAGATTTAATTAACTATAAAAAGAAGCACCAACAATAATAGTCCTACACGCGTGCTATGTCTTGTCGACATAGTGTCGTCTTAACCAATATAATAGCCTTCAGCAAAACATAGAATATGGACCCCTTTTAAAGATTTATTTGTATTATTTTCACTGTATTTTTTTTAACTTGAGCTCTAAAACCTGAAACAAATATAAAAAAATCAATTCTTTAAAAAGCAAAAAAAAAACAATAACATGAAAACGTTTTTTCTAGTTTTAGTTGATAATGGTAAGAGTACAAATTTCTTATTGTTTTTTCTTTTAATAAAAAATTAAGTTTACTTTATTATGAATTTTTTGATAATTTAATAGATTAAAATAGACCTATAAAACAACAACAAAAGATTACGGACCCATGGCAAATGCCAATATTGCCATGGGTAAGAGCCGGCACTACTTGGATCAAGAACGACAATATAGAGAACTTTATGCGCATATATATACGAGCATCCTATTCGAGCCAAGGCTTTGTACTCCTAACTCTTTTCCTTGCCATATTTTTATTTTTGAAAGACTGTGTTATAATAATTAATAACCATTAACAATATATACCATAACCTTCTTATGAATGGTTTGGTAATAATGGAAAGTTCGGTTGCACTAGTGAGATTAAAATGTCCGGTTATGTTAGCCAGCTAATTATGATTTACTGTAAACAGGGTAAAACAATTTCACTTATAGGATAGGGTAATATCATGAACTGAATAACAAAAATGCTATAAAGCATTCAAAAGCAAATTTCATACCAAAAGTTTATGGGAAGACAAAATTTTGCCTCTTTCGTATAGTAGACATGTTTATATGTATAAAGAAAAGACACTAAATGGTGCAATGGGTAATCAAGGCGGTGCCTTAGAAATCGCGATTATCAGAAGTTGACTACTTCGGCGATTGTGGTTGGGCATGGCAGTGCTGCAAGTTTTTCAAACGGTACAAATGTAAGCAATTTAGAATAAAATTAAATTATTAAAACAAATTGTAATATTGCAAAATTTAGTTACCGCATGAGATGAGTATATTTGGATTGGATAGCACAACAATGAGGTAGACAATTGTTTAGAAAGAGATCATGCAAAATGGTGGGAACTTACTTCAACCAGCATGCATGTGTTTACTAAAAACAAAAAAAAAGTAAGATATAAAATTCACTAAATATTAAAGCTTTTTGTAAGAATATAAAATGATTTAAATAATTGTAACGTTAAATTCAATCAACTGTTGATATGATATGAGTATTTAAAACAAATATAACAACATTGAGGTTGACGGTTATTGAGAAAGAAATTGTGAAAGGTGTTAACACTGTCTTTGAGCATCACATTCTTGGAGAGCTCGGACATGTGCAAAAATAGACCACAATTAAATAGTCAAAATAACATATATAGTTAAAAATACAAAAATTAATTGATTGCTTAACTTTGGGGTTGGATGCATAAGATAAATTGTTATAAAAAGATGTACCATGCTACTAAGACAGTGATAAGGAAGTCTTTCACGCTCAAGCAATGTTAGATCCGTAGACATGAGTAAACTAACCCTAGTTAAAAACTTAATTCAACACTGAAAATGATACATATATTTAAATAAAGTTAACGAACCAATAGTTTCTTCCAGAAGATAAAAGATACTGCCAATTTAGCATACATCGCTAGTTTTAATATTTTTATTCACACTAGTGATAGGTAGAGCAAGAAGGTATTTGCGAAAAAAAGATAATAGTTCAAGCAAATTTAAATATTTTCTATAGTAAAAAAAGAATTAATAAACTTTGAATATATATATATATATATATATATATATATATATATTTAAACATATAGAAACTAACTCATCCAAATGGAGATAAGTAATGCCGGTCTTCAATAGAAAGTTTTAGAGTTTTGTATTAAAATTACAAATCTACCAATATAAAAACATGAGTTTTAAAAATTCGTTTAAAATCTTAGTATTATTGATTTGTTATTTGATAAATTAACAGCTCTTGAAAATATTTTTTGTGAATTTTAAGATTTTCTAATCATTATAATGCGTTATAATATTTTTTAAGTTAAAAATAAATATAATTAATTTTTATATGAGTATTTAGAGTGGTATAATAAACAAATATTATAAATGTTTAGTTTAAATAAAATCATCTAAAACGTACTAAAAATTCAAATGACTTCATATTTTAGATTGAATATACCCCTAAACCTATTATTTTAGGAATTACATTGTATACTAAAGTATACTAGGTGATTTTCCCGTGCTCATGCACGGGCATGTATATTTATAAAATAAATATACAATAATAACTAATTGATATTTACTTTAATTTTTAAATTAATTTATAGTTTGTATGTCTAATTTATATTATAATATTATATTACTTTAATTATATATATAATTTTAGATATGTTATATTTAGTCTGTTTTATTGTTTTTACGGTCGATTTAGTTATCATTTAGATATATTGGATTCTATATATTTCTCTGAATTCAAAAATTATATTTTATATTTTTAAATATTAAATTTTTGATTAATTGTCTTATTTGCATTTATGCTGGTTGTTATCTTAGAAATATAAGTATATTTAGTAAGATTATATATAACTTAAGATTTTTTTGTGCTTAGAAGGAAAAAAAAATAAAAACTAAAGTTTCTGATTCTAAATTACATACATAAGTAACTAATGAATTTTTAGAAGATTTTGAACACATATCAATATTTACAATAGTTAAAATATTTTATAAATTCTAAATAAATTTATGCTTTAGATTGTTTAGATGGTAAACTGAAATTTATTTTAAATAATTTTAAAAATAAGGATTCTGATTTGCTTAAGTATTTGACTATGGTTATATTAAGTTTCACAAACATAAAAACAAAAAATTAAAAATCAAAAGATTATTAAGAAAACAAATAATTTTAACTATTAAAATATAATACATCTACCTCGTTAAATTATATAGTGTTATGGTATTTTAAAATAATTGTAGTTATTTTCTGTTTTTATGTTTGTGAAACTTAATATAACCATAATCAAAATACTTAAGTAAATCAGAATCTTTATTCTTAGAACAGATAATTTTAACTATTAAAATATAAGTATATATCTACCTCGTTAAATTATATAGTGTTATGATATTTTAAAATAATTGTAGTTACTTGATCAAAAGATGTTTATCATTAATTTTTTTTTTAGTTTTATTTTTAGTATCTCTCAAAATAGTCAGTAAAAAGTGATTGTTTTAGAGAAATTATACTATATAAGTAAAATAGAATTTATATTTTTACTTTAATTGTAAGATATTATAGTCAAATAAATATACTAAAAAAATAATTCCAATAATACTAATTATAAAAAAATGTCAGTTAAACATATATCAGTTTATGTTAGTTGATTATTTTATGTAATCATCTAACAAAATAGATATTTATATACAAAAATAATTATTTTGAAAATAGATATATTTTATTGTTTAAAATTATTTTTTAAGGAAAAATAATTTCTTTTTCTAATAGCAATATTTTTTGTGTGAAATTTATTTTATGAAATCTCATTATATACAGATATTGTTATTTTTTTATCTAAGAAGATATAGATATAAAGTATTTTATTACTTCAAAGGTATATTTTATGTTATTTAAATTAATTATTACTATTTTGTGAACTTTCCTTTTTTTAAAACCATATTTTATATACTTATATTTTCGTTTTTAAATAGTTTTGTAAATTTTATGAATGTTTCATTTTTATTTTATATTGTTTTTTGGAAATTTTAAAAAAGGAAATAATATTTAATTGTATTTTTTATTCATTAGGGGTATCATAGTAATCAACCATCGTGAAAGTTAACGTGAGCGCGACACCTAAGAAAGTGACTTCTCAAATAATATTATAGAGATTTTTATTTGCAATTAATCACATCATTTTAACGAACCGAAGATAAAATTTAAATGATAACTTCAGTAAATAAGAATGCCTCATCCAACCTAATTAAACCGGAACACTGGCTGAAACATTGAATCAAAATTTGGTCAAGACAAAACATCTAAAACTTACTAGAAATCAAATGACTTCAAATTTTGGATTGAATATTCGATTACTCCTATATTTTAGGAATTCTATTGTATAGTAAATTAACAATTATCACATCATTTTAACAAACTGAAGATAAATGTAAACGATAACATTCAGTAAATAAACCAATGTTCTTGAGCCTCTTCAAACCTAATTAAACCGGAAGGGAGCTGAAACATTGAATGGAAATTTGGTCAAGATAAAGATTATTTCCGGTCTCTACTCGCTTTATAATAAAAAATAAAAAAATAAACCGAACCAAAATAGACCGATGGACAGGCCAACCATTATTCTCCCCATAACCAAAAACAGAAGAACCCTTCGGTCTTCTTCGGCGTTGATCCGTCTCTTACTCTCCGTTGCCGGTAAAGTCGATAACCCTCATCGTCTTCCTTCTTTAGATCTTTTTGGTTGAATTCTAAGTAGTTGATTTTCAGTTATGCTCTTTTGAATCGATTTTAATCTTTGAGTGAAGATGGAGATCTCTCTCGTGGAGATAAAGGATTGATTTTTATGGGGTTTTTCTGGTGTTTACCTGATAAGTTTGAAGCTTAGCTTGCACATGGTTAGTGTTACACTAATAAGTAAAAGCTGAGTTTGTATTTGTTAAGTAATAACAAAACTCATTTCAAAGGAACATTCTCTCATGTATCTCTGTTTTGGAATTTTTTTTAATCTATGTTTTGTTTGTATCCGTTGAGTGTTACACTAGAGCCAATCTCTTGAGTAAGCATCACAATATCTTGAAATATCATTTGTTTGGAACATGGTTGCCTTCTTTGCATAGGAAACAGTTGAAAATGGCGAAATCTTGTAAGGGTCTTGCTGAAGAGCTTGTCAAGTGTCTCAGTGAATCGATCTGTGTTAAGGTAAATATTTAACATATGGATACACACTGATTTTGCTATATTTAATCTCTCTCTATAGTGTATTCGCATCCTGTTGTTTAAATTACCACTTGGTTTCATTCATTTTGTGGGATATTTTTGGTGTAGGATGAGAAACGGTCAATAAGGGACTGCGCTGGTGAGAAAAGCCCATGTATACCGAGTGAATGTGTTGGCCTACGGGAAACCTACTTCAATTGTAAAAGAGGACAAGTAATGTTTTGTTTTTCTCCACTTACAGAGTCTCGTTTTTGTGAACACTTAAGAGATTGTTATGTTCAACATTGTTTTTGTGTGTGTTTTCTGTAGGTAGACATGAGAGCCAGGATTCGAGGAAACAAAGGCTACTAACACAAGAGATATATGCTGAGCACCTGCTTGTTCAATACCGGATTTTCACACTGTTATTTTTTGTGTTCTTTTGATCAATTCCTTTTGTTTTCTGAACGATACTAAAGGGGACAATGCAAGGTCTCACAATACTTTCAAGTTAGGCTTGTTCCTATATACTCAAACTTGATTTCTTTTCCTTCGAAAAAGTTGTATTACACGGTACTTGATGTACTGGAATGTCTTTATGTAGCTTAAAGAAAGAGTAACAATGAAAAAACATGCTTACTTTCGTCCAATTTCTCAATGCCCTCATCTCACAATCAACCATTTCGACAGATTTTATGTGTAAGCCCTACAAAAGAAGAAAACAGCTTCACACTGTGAACCGAGGCATCTTCTCTCGTGCCCCTATTTTTTTTAAGCTAATCTCTTATGGGCTCACAAGATCTCTTATACCCCTATTTCATAATTCTTGTTTTTGATCAAAATCCAAACCCCCAATTAAATCATTCCCAATATTCAAAACTAAACAAAAACCCCCCCCAATGGATTAGTGAACCCTTGGGCAAAGATTTAAATTCTATAGTGATCAAATTTCGAAAAAAATATATTTTAAAATCGTTTTTAATCATATTTTGATGATTTTCGTGAAAATATCAAAATTTAATTTTTTTGAATTTTGAAATATTTTTATCAAATTCTATAAATCAAATAAAAAATATTCACATTTTCAGATTAATTTTATGATTTTTCGTTTGACATACAAAATTAAAAGAAGAAATGTGTCCTAGAAAAATTAGAGAATGAGATTTAGGGGCTATAGAGGAGATACCTCCTGTGGACCACCCTACCTCAAGACTCATATTCAAGGAAATCAATAAAGAAGGCCCAGGAACAATATGGTCTGGGCCTTCTATACAAGAAATCCTAGGTCCATGGGCTGGGTCTTCAATTTGTTTATAAAAATTATTTTGGGTCATCGACGGACATAATCTCAAACTTGAGGACTGTTTTGCAAATTTGTCTCTAAAATAAAGTTCGAGGAAGCTCTATTACATCGTCTTTCGCTCTCTCACATCTCATCTCCGCCGCCGGTAAAGACACACATCGTTAGGGTTTCACGTCGGAGAATCTTACTCCTTGACCTCAGAAGCTTACATCAATGGCAACCAGTCAGTAAACTCCTCCCACACCGTTCTTAACGTACACATAGAATCCACTGTAGCTCATCTGAATTTGCTCTCGTGTTTATTTTGTTATGCAGTGGCTAGATCGTTTTTGCAGGCGATATCGAAGGATGAGGCGGTTGCTCCTCCTCTCAGAGTTGTTCAGATCGAAGGACTGGTAAAATCCGGAGCTCTCTCCCTATGGTGTGATTGATCTCGTTGTTCTATAAGCTAAATTGCTCAATTGCTCATTGTTATCAAGTAATGATACATGCCGAGGATTTTGAATGTGTATATACGATAGGCTGTGCAGCTAATGATAATCAAAACATTGCAAGGAGTTTGCACTTGAAGCTAAAATTGCTCGTTGCTCATTAAACGTTGTCGTTTTAAATCTATAGGCTGTGTTAAAGATAATCAAGCATTGCAAGGAGTTTGCACCGACGCTTGTCACAGGGCAGCTTCTTGGACTTGATGTTGGTAGTGTTCTTGAAGTCACTAATTGTTTTCCTTTCCCCGTAAGTTTGATGGAGTTTCTCACTTTTGTTAAAGAGTGTTATAGCTTGTGTCTGGTTGATTTATTTTTGAACGAGTGTAGGTGAGAGATGACGATGAAGAAATTGAAGCTGATGGGGCTAATTATCAGCTTGAGATGATGAGATGTTTGAGGGAGGTTAATGTTGATAACAACACTGTTGGCTGGTAGGTTTTTCATGTCATCTGATTGTGGAATCGTGCTGAATTGTTTTGTGAGTGTAATAAGATTTTAGCTGATTTTTTTTTCAGGTATCAATCCACTGTTCTGGGGTCCTATCAGACTGTAGAACTCATTGAGACCTTCATGAATTACCAGGTACTGAATCATGTGTACCATGTCCTTATCTTATGATACTCTAGATTCTGGTTTTTGTCAATTCATATGTATGCACGTCGTTCAACTTGCCTTCCTTTGCGTTTAATTACTTGCGATAACGAAAAACAGAGTTGGGGATATTCTTATGTATGTCATGGTTATTCTAGTGTGTAATAGGCAGATTGGTATCTGTTTTGGTCAAAGACTTGATTGGAAACTGAACCATGAGAATTCTTGCTGAGACTCTGTATTGCAAATCTGTTACAATAAGAAGCGAAATTAAATCAATTATTTCATCTGCATCTACAGGAGAACATCAAGAGGTGTGTTTGCATCATCTATGATCCCTCTAAAGCTGACCTAGGCGTCTTAGCATTGAAGGCTTTGAAGCTTTCAGATTCCTTTATGGAGTTGTACCGCGGGGGAAACTTTACAGGCGAGAAGTACGTATCCTGATTTAAGTCAAGGTTTTATCATGATCTACGTGGGATAATTGTAGTGTTCTAATCACTTTTTTTTTTGTCAGGTTGAGAGAGAAAAACTTCTCTTGGATGGACATTTTTGAGGAGATTCCTGTAAGTTCTAGAGCTTGCCTGTCTATCTTACTAACTTATCTTTTAGAAAAATATGTTGGAATATTAGTGTTGCCTAATTATAACTTTTGCTGAGAAAAGATTTTGGTTTAAATGTCGAGTTCTTCCTTTTGTCAGATCAAGGTTTCAAACTCTGCACTTGTCAGTGCCTTCATGACCGAACTGGAGACTGATGCACCTGTCTCACAGGTACATTATTAGCATCCGGACAGAGATTCTCACTTGCTGCCAGTGTTCCAGATTTTGACTCTTGTTTCTTTGGCGTTTTTTTTCTTTTCTAGGGAGATTACGATCGTCTGCACTCATCAACCACTCCTTTCCTTGAGAACAATATGGAGTTTCTGATTAAATGCATGGATGATTTATCTATGGAACAGCAAAAGGTTTGGCTTATTCCGCATATTTTTCTTCAATTCTCTCACCCTTCAGAACTATCTTAATACAGTTTCTTATTTTACACTTTCAGTTCCAATACTACTACCGGAACCTGTCTCGTCAGCAAGCACAGCAGCAAGCCTGGCTCCAGAAGAGAAGGTAAGTAGCATTATTGGTTCTGGTTCAATTTCTTTCATTCCAGTCTCATGGTTTTGTGGCAAGAGTTAACATTTGTCTCAAGCCTTTTACTTCTTTCTCGTGTTGATATTTACTAACGAAGAGGTTTGGTTTATAGGACGGAGAATATGGGTCGTAGATCAGCTGGGGAAGAGCCTTTGCCCGAGGAGGATCCAACAAACCCAATCTTTAAGCCAATCCCTGAACCATCAAGGCTAGAGAGTTTCCTCATCACAAACCAAGTCTCAAACTTCTGTGGCCAAATCAATGGGTATGTTCTCTCGTGTTAATTTTTGTATAACCACTTTTCTCCATCTTGACCGTGGAAAGAGACTTTAATGAGTCAACCCCGTTGCTATGCAGAGTGGCTGGTCAGAACTTCAGCAGGCTCTACCTCACCAAAGCGTTGCACGACAACTGAGTAGGAGAAAGTGAGATTTGGTGATAGAACAGATCCTGTATTTGTTTTGCTGGAAGTTTTTCAAGTAGAGTAATAACTTTTTTATATGCACAAGGAAATGGTCATTGTAACCGTAAAAGATTTACTCTTTTCTTTTATAATATACTTTTGGAGTTTGAATCAGACACTGGTGAAGATTACTACAAAGAGTTTGTTCGGTTGCCTTATATTGCAATCACGGCGTTAACAGTTGGGGCCTATTTTGCTCACCCGTTATTGCAAGGTGCTAGCTTCAGGCTTCATTGGTAGATTCTGTGTCTTAATGTCTTCTTTCCTTCAATGTTCATAGGCGAAGATCATAAAAACCCCTCAAGGAACTATGAGAGTTGAAAGGATAAACTTATAAGATTGGATATAGTGTTTAACAATATTTACAAGCTTCTGTATTATTCGTTTCAAACTGCTAATTTAAAACAAACACAAGTAATCCATACTAGTGTGTGGGTGTTTAGAATATTTAATTACACCCTTTTTGATATAATGCCCCCACTCAGATGTTATGGGGACTATGATGGCGACCACCACCACTAATAAGAATTTTTTTTACCATTGTTATGCAAAGATGTTGATTCAAAATATAGATTGATATCTAGTATCTAAGATATTGATGCCCTAGATATCTCCAAAGCTAAAGGTCATTGACTCATTGGTCTGAACTATCTTTTATATATATAGAAATTTTTTTTTAGAAAAAAAATCATAAAGTACTAAAGTATTTAGTGAAGGGCCCCTTTAGTGAACTTGTATTGTTTTCATCACTATAGCAGAAGAGAACAACTAAAAATAAGAAACGTCCAAAGAGAAGAGGAAAGGGGCATATGAAGACAAGAAAACAAAGAAGAACCAGACACCAACACTTACTGTACTTATTACTAAACTCTCTTTCTCTTCTCTCTCTCTCTCGACTTTTCTTCCGTTGGAGTTTGCAATTTGCTGTTATTGAAGATATCTATAGCTTCCAGAGTGCTTTGTCTTTTGTCAAATCTGAGGTGAACTGCTCATCTTATGCTCCTCTACTGTTTTTTGTCTTCTTTTTTTTTGTTTTCAGAGCATAATTAATCTCATCCTTGGGGCATTCTCGTAGGTTGTAGCTGGAATCAGTTTTCATTCAATAGCATCTGAGCCACCACAAGGATGATTCCAATGCATAATCACTTTGTGCCGCCGAGCACTAGCACCACCGGTCTTGTTTCTCCAGCGAATTACGCTATTTCCAGGTTACATCCTTCTGTGGATGATTCTTTGGTGGCTGTAGTGAAACATGAAGCTGCTTTGGTCATGGATTGGTCCCCTGAGGAGCAGTATGTATTGGAGAACAGCCTTGCAAAGTAGGTATCTTATATGGATCTTTCTTTCCATTTGCTATTTGTTTAATCTGCAAATGCAAAGTTTATTGTTAGTTCTTTGGCTTTTTCCGTACTATGATCATATTTTCAAAACAAAATAATAAAAGCTAGATCAAGAATAGTTTTTTTGACAGATAGTAGGCACATTATATTCTTCTCCATGGTGGACTATTAAAGTATGTTCCTTTGGAATAAACAAGTATAGCTTTTGTGTTTCATGAATTGTCAAAAAAATGCATATTGTTATCTTGGACTTGTGACCATTAGCCATTTCAGGTTGCTTCTCTAAGGAAGACATTTATCCTACATCGGTTTATTATGAAAACTAGCTGATGTTTGTTCTTTTTCTACATGTTATTTTGGGTTTCTAGACTATGTAGGTTTTTGCTTTGTATTGTTGGTTACAATGCATGACACTTTGTTTTTTTTTTCGATTGTAGTTTAACAAATGAACCGAAAATTTCAAAGTATGTAAAGATTGCTGCAACACTACCAGATAAAACTGTGAGGGATGTAGCATTGAGGTGTAGATGGATGACGGTATGTTCCTAATGCTCTGATGATTTCAGCTTATGTTTTCCCTTCATGTTGCTCATGTGCATTTTGCTTATATGAGAAGAAATTTTACCACTCTAGCGTCTAGACTTCTACCAAGGATATATCCTAATTAGCAGTTTCTAGCATTTCTTTTCCAAATGGTATGTGGCTGTCATGGAAGTAGTAATCTGCAACTTTGGGTGTGTGCTTTGCGATAAAGGTAAAGTCCTACAAAAAGTTATAGGTTTTATTGGTGAAAAGACACCCTGCCATGTCGTAAAGATTGTGTAAAGGATGAGCAAAAAGAGGAACGACAAGTTTTGCTGACGCTATACCTGTCTTTCTATTATCTTTGATGAGAAGTTAGGTCACATCATATTGCTAAATGTTTGCATAATAAAGTGAAACAAAATGATGTAATGGAATAAAATGTTTTATTATCATTATGTTGCAATCTCCTTCATGTCTCTGTCATGTGAGTCTTCAATCAGATATATGATGCAATCAAACATAAAGTTCCCTTTTCTATTCATTAGTGCTTGTCTGCCTTTTATCCTTTTATCCTTTCATCTTTCATCATCTCTAAATTTGTTGGCTAAGACGGTCGTTTATTCTCACAGGGAAAACGGAGAAAAAGAAAAGAAAATAGTGCTGGGAAGAACATTAGCAATAGAAAGGTATGTGGCACAATAAATATGCTTTCGAACTTGGTTCTAAAAACCATGATTCTTCTTGGTTAGGTGGTGGATACATCCCCAGAATTGAGCATGCTAGCCAATGTGCCACAACAAAATGCTTTATATGTCATTAACAATATGTGCCACAGTTCACACATGCCTCGTGAAGGTTTAGTACTCTTAAATTATTTGCTAATATAAAGATATATCAGTATTGTGAGTGAGGTACATTTGTTGAACTCTTCTTCTCAGGTTTAAGTGATGTGGTAATGGATCTTCTACAGCAAAACGCTCAAGTTTTTAGTCAAATTTCTTACAACCTCTCTGTGTGCAAGGTAATGTAGTTTTTTTGCAATCCTTTGTTGCGTGAGAAGACTATCCTAGCTTTGTGTATACAGTTGCAGGATAACATCAAACTCTTTTATCAGACAAGAAATAACATCAACGCCATTCTGACCAAGTATGTGGATCTAATAGAGTTCTTGCAATTGAGACATGTCATCTGTCCTCTTTTCCTTTTTTATGATTTTAAAGCTTTCAGTTACTAAACTCTTAGTTTCTGTTGCAGTATGAAGGAGATGCCAGTTCTGCCTGTTTCAATTAACGATGATCTTGCAAGCCATTTATTCTCAAGTATAACACAGGTGAGATCTATTGTGTTGGTGCTATATAAAAGATTTGCTGATAGGATGGAAAAATTGAAATGAAGCTAATCAAAGTCTCTACACTTACCTCAAATAATCAGAGATTTATGATGTTAAGTGGACTCTTTTTCTTTGTCTCACAGCCAACATCGTACACCATTCAACCAAGCATCCACATGAAGCAAGAGCCGAGAAGATGATTGGGGGAAAGCTGGATTTTGACCGTTGCTAAAGAAAGTAGCACAAGTACCTGGCAAGTGGAAATGGCACAGACACAAGGGTTATCAACTGCAGACACCGCTCCAGAACAAACACGAGATTAGACTGAGAAGAATACGGTGTGCTCTCAGGTAATTTGACTGAGAAGAACGAAAACTACAGGCTAAAGTTAGAACATAGGAGATAACTTGGAACTCATAACAGAGTTCAGAAATGGGTTGTTGGAACTCCAAAGCCCTTTTGCTGTAATCATGTTGATGCGTAAATTAGTATACTGAACAGTTCGTGTGAGTTTTGTCTTCAGAGGCCGCTTATGTGTAATTCTGATTCATGTTTAGGTAATATTTTGTCATTCACGATGTAACATAGTTTTCATTTTCATAGCTCAAAAACCTGATGTCAAACAACATAAATTGATTAATATAGTTTCAACCTAGACCTAATAATTTTGAATTTGGATTTTGGGATGTTACAATAACATTAAAAAACTGGTCAAGTGATCAATCCAAAATTGAATTGCTTGTTAGAACTCCTCAGAAACTTTTACTTTTTCTTTGGGTATCCATCACTTGAATGGTCCACATTATAGTTATATGAGTATAAACAAGTTAGAAAAGTTATCATATAGTCCAAAATATCAAATGTTGAAAACAATTTCATTGTAATAGTAAACAAGTTATAATATAATTATTTATAAACGGCGGGAATATCCAGAACCTCCACATTTCTTGCAGAAAATCAAACCTACAATTAACCAAGCAAAACCAATTCATACATTGTAAAAAGAGTGTTGAGCACAAAAAGGATGGTTTAGTTAGGTACCTGAACCTTTGCAGACTTTGCAGTCAACCATACCAGAGTCTACTTTCATCTTACCTTCAAAGCAGAAGACACATTTGGTTCCACCTTTTTTGATCAAACCCATTTAACACACAACAGAAAAAAAAAGGAAAACACTTCAAAACATAATCATCTCAAGTAGTTTAAAAAACACTACAAGTCTAATGTCAGAACTTTCAACGTCATCCACTCGAGTTTGATAAATTTATGCATATTAAAATGCAAAAAAAAAGAGTAAATATAAAAAAGAGAGTCACCGTTTCCACCACATCTCTCGCATGGAACTGGATCTCCCTGTAAGAACCAACAAGTTTTTAATAATCAGTGATATGGATTTAAAGAATCAGAGATTGATGGATAATGAACCTTGAAGCCGAGGAAGAGAGAGAGAGCAATGGCAACGACAAGACTGATGGTCACAATGAAAGTCTGTGTATCAACGAATCCACCACCATCGAAGCTGCTACTTAAGAAGAGAAGGGAAGGGTGGTGGGTGATGATATTAGCCGAGCAAGAGCAATGAACACAACTTGTCCTTAAGAATCTTTTGGGTTTTGTGAAGTTGGGAAAGAAGAGAGATTTTGGAGTTGGGTTTAAGGAAGAAGAGGAAAAGAGTTGCAGAGAGATGAGAGGTCGAGTGGCCATGGATTGTTGATGAGCTCAAAAAAAAAACATAAGAAGAACATGTGGAGACAGAAGGACTTTAATTTATAAAATTAATTTCTTTTTCATTTTTCTTTAAATAAAAAAAAAGTATGGAAGCTTCTGTCCTAACAAGAGACTTTCTTTAAAAAGGTAATTTTTTTACTTTTAAGACAGAAACAGACAAACAACAGTGTATATGATATGGCAGAGGAAAACTATTAGAGCGGGTTTATGCAGTGTTCCAAGAAGACAAAGGTGGAGTTTCAGAGTTCTTGTAGGTAACTATATAAGTGGCTGATCTTTCCCCTTTCACAGAATCAGGACGTCCCATGGCTTCAAGCTCAGCCATCTCTTGTGTGGTGAGTTTCACAGACAACGCTCCAATGTTCTGATTAAGGTTTTTGATCTTGGAGGTTCCTGGGATTGGGCATACATCATCTCCTTGGTGGTGAACCCATGCAAGTGCTAGTTGTGCAGGTGTGCAGCTTTTCTTTTCTGCCATTGCATTTACTTTCTCATATAGAATCTTGTTGTGGTCTAAGTTCTCTTGTTGAAATCTCGGTAAACCCTGCAATAGAGCAATACAGTCTTAAGTAACATTCATAATTAGATAACGATGTGCAATGAATCCATGTACTACTTGCCTTTCTGTAGTCACCATTGTCCACATTCTCAATGAGTTTTGGGCCTTTAGCAAAGAAGCCTAGTCCTAAAGGACTGTAAGCTACAATTCCAATCCCAAGCTCCCTGCAAGTAGGAATGATATCTTCTTCAACGTCTCTTGACCATAAAGACCATTCTAACTGCACAGCAGTGAGCGGGTGAACAGCATGAGCTCTTCTTATAGTGGAAGCAGAGGCTTCAGAGAGGCCTATGTACTTTATCTTCCCCTCTTCAACCAGCTTCTTCAGCTCTCCCATCTTTTAAATGACAGCACAAGAGATAACTGTTTAACACTTACAATAGCAAGATGAAACAAAACAAAAAAACAAAAGATCTTACTGTGACTTCTATGGGGACAGTAGTATCAATCCTGTGCTGGTAATAAAGGTCAATGCAGCTAACACCTAAACGCCTTAAGCTCGCTTCACATGCAGCTCTGACATAAGCTGGATCTCCTCTATAACACCAGTTCCCATCTTCATAGAGCATCCCAAACTTGGTAGCTAGTTGCACTTTCTCCCTCATGCCATCTTTCAGAGCCTTGGTTCAGATCAACCAAAACAATCTCAGTCAATCACAAGAGAGAGTAATGAGTATAATAAAACAAAGATGGGAAGAAGAGTAGGAACCTTTCCCAATAGCAACTCATTGGTCTCGGGACCGTAGACGTCAGAGGTGTCAAGGAGCGTGATGCCAGAGTCAATGGCGTGGTGAATGAGAGCAACGTGTTCTGCTTCAAACTTGTCAGCTCCTTCGAAGATGGAAAGTCCCATACAACCAAGACCTTGCGCTGATACCTCAAGTCCTTGGTTTCCTAGCTTGATCCTCCTCACTTCACTAGTAGCCGCCATTGGTTGATTGAGAGACTCTAAGAATGTGTTGAGTTTTTATTTAAATTTGAAAGCAGTTTCTTGAGGGATTTATAATAGCGGATTGGTAACTTGAATCTCTCCATTGCTATCACAGTCAATGCACAAAACGAAGTACAAGTCTTGAAATGGCTTCAAGAACTAAGTTGTCAATCTTGAATATAAGACTAATCCAATATGGCAAACAAGGAATATAAAAATCTTGTTAACGTGTTCTATTTTGATTTGTCTGAAAAAATAGATTTGCAGTGTTAAAGTTATTTTTGTATTTGAATAAAAAAACTCTTGTGATACACGTAGAATCGTGGTATAAGCTCCTTTAAACCCCTAGTTTCAAAAAAAAAAAAAAAACCCTAGTTTTATCTTGTTGATACTGTTAATATGATGACAACTTGAAGTCCATTGCCTAACAGAGTCCAATGCACAAAACGAATTACAATTGTGGTTCTATTAGAACGTCTCTGCACTATAGGCGTCAAAAAGGAATATAAAAGTATTGTTAGCGTGTACTATTTTTTATTTGTCTGAAAAATACAGATTTGCTATATTGAAGTTTTTTTTTTCTAGTATATTATGAAAAAAAATTGCGGAGAATATAATAAGCATGTCAATAAAAAGCATAATAATAGATATGTATTCTTTATTCACTTCAATTTTTATGTATTAGTATTTTTACCATTTCTTAAAATTATTTAATTATGTATTAGTATTAGAATATGCCATTTCTTTTAAGAGAAAAATTAAAACGTTTTTTGGACAAATCTATTAATAAAATATTTTTAAATTTATAAAAATAGCTTTTAATGATAAAAATCCTAAAATAGCACTTGTTTAATTAAAAAAAACAATACCCTACTCTTTAACTCTGATTTAGTCTATACCCCTTAAATACTAAAACAATAATCAGTAAACTTGAAACCAAATATAAGAAAGAATTTTAATATTTAATTAGTATTATTTAAAAATTATTTTCCTTGTTATTTTCTGAATAAAATATGCTTTATTACTACCTTAAGATATTTTTCATATTTTATTTGTAACAAATCAACCATATGCAGTAACTCAAGCTGCATCTCATTTTAATATGATATCTTTTTCCTAGTTGTTGGTTGCATATTTTATTTGTTAATTTATTTATTTCAAACTGGATTGTTTGTGAGAGATTAAATTATACGGTTTGGTTTCAGATTGGATTCTGGTTTATCAAACCGAGATACCCTAGCATGATTAAATTTTTGTCGTTTCCCGTTTGAGAAAATAAAATAAAAATATAAATGAAACAGTACGTAATAAAGGTGCGAAATGTATTTGAAAACTAAAAAGAGAAGGAGATCTGTGTCTGTTTTTTTTCAAAATTTGAAACTCCGCCTTTCCTCACGCGCCATCTTCTCCCTCTGCTTTACAAATACACTCCAAAAATCTCTCTCTCTCTCTCCATCGCTCTCCAAACAGATCCACATTTCTCCCGTTGTGTGTTCGAGAGATTCTCATTTCTTTTCTTTGACACAACACTAATGCGACGCAGATTCAGATTCTCATACTGTAAGAAACTCTCTTACACACATAATCTATCTACATTGCTTCCTTAAAATCTACACTGTTTTTGAGTTTTGCTTCTACATTCATTACAACTATGGTCGATTCGTTACACCCATTAGCTCAATTTCATTTTTTTTGTTTTGATTAACTCAATTTGATAATTACACTTACACAAATGTTAAAGATGAATGTGGTTTTGTCTATCATTTTATAAAGTTAGTTGCTTTGATTCTCTCTGATGTGTGGGTATCTCAGATTAAAATAGCTAATAGCTTTTTCAGATCTCAAAATGTGAACTTGTGTTAGTTATTGAATCTTCTCATCTCAAGATCCATACTTTTTTTTTGATAAGATCTGTATGTTGATTGAGAAAATACCTCTTTTAATTATTTACAATCTATTAGGGTATGAATTATTTGATTTTTAGTAACTGACCACCAAGTGTTCGATGAAATGTCTCAGCCAACATGGACTCTCTCCCCGACGCTATCCTTCAATACATTCTGTCAAACCTCACCGAAGCCAAAGACGTTGCGTCCTGCAACTGCGTTTCCAAGCGATGGAAAGAGTCTACAGACTCAGTCAAGAGCATCAAATTCCCAAGAAACTCATTCGAAAACATCTCAGACGTCACCGTCTCCGACGCCATTGTTCTCAAGATGATCTCTTCTTTTCACCGTCTCGAGGAGCTTGTCCTCTACTGCCCCTTCACCAGCAAAGGCCTAGCGTCTTGGCTGGCGCATGTGTGTCAATCTCTTAAGCTTTTGGAGCTGAGAATGGATAATCTCGCTAGTGAGGAGGTTCTTGTAGAGGGACCCTTGAAGCTTGATTGTATTGGAGTGGCGAAGGGTTTGGAGACTATGAAGCTTTGGGGTGTTTTGATGATGAGTCCTCCTAAGTGGGATTTGTTTCCAAATCTTCGTTGTCTTGAGATAGTTGGAGCTAGAATGGATGATTCTGCATTGAGTAATGCTTTAAAAGCTTGTCCGAATTTGAGTAGCTTGCTTCTTCTAGCTTGTGAAGGAGTTAAATCTATTTCGATCAATCTGCCGTATTTGGAGCATTGTAAGCTGGATTTTTACGGACAAGGGAACACCTTGCTCTCCCTCACGGCTCCGTTGATAGTGTCTCTTGATGTACAAGGCTGTAGCTGGATCAGTGTCCCTGAAACTAGTTTCTTAAAGAACCTATCCATCGCCAATGTTTCTGGTAAACAGATCGTGTTTTGAGTTTATAACTAGTTTGGTCTGTAGATGTCATTAGTCTTACTTTGTCTTCTTACTTGTTTACAGGGAGAGTTTACATGGTACAGTTCCGTAACCTTTCATCCCTTGAGTCCTTGTCAGTTCGAGGCGTGCAATGGTGTTGGGATGCACTAACCACAATTCTGGAGCAAGCAAGAGACGTGAAGCATCTCTTTATGAAAGTTGAATTCACAGGCAATGAGGCTCTTCAACCTTTCCCTGAGATTGATTTTGTTGAGTTCTTCAAGAACCATCCAAAGCTTCAAAAATTCGACATCCATGGAGCAATGTTCGCTGCACTTTGCCAGAAAAACAGCCTAAAGAAGGTAAACAACAAAACAAAAACCTTCTTGCTTCATCAGAAACCTTCTCTATAAATCAATGTCTTGCGAATCTCTATAATATTATTTGAGAAGTCACTTTCTTGGGTGTCGCGCTCATGTTAACTCTTACGCTGGTTGATTACTATGATACCCCTAATGAATTAAAAATACAATTAAATATTATTTCCTTTTTAAAAATTTCCAAATGATAATATAAAATAAAAAGGAAACATTTATAAAATTTACAAAACTATTTAAAAACGAAAATATAAGTATATATAATATGATTTAATAAAAAAGGAAAGTTCACAAAATAGTAATATTTAATTTAAATATATCTCTATAATATTATTTAAGAATTCAGTTTCCTACGTGTCGCGCTCACGTTAACTCTCACGATGGTTAATTACATAGATACTCTTAATAAACAAAAATATTAAATAAGACTGATATTAATAATGTATTTTCTTTTCTCATAATAAGATTTTACTTAATTTTTTAATTTATGTTTACTTTTTAAACACACATATACAAAAAAAGAAATATTTCTGAAATAAAAATGTTTATATATAAACGAAATTAAATATTTTTTTCGAAATTTTCATAAAACAACATTTTTAGTGTTTATTTAAGAGATATTAAAAATAAAATATTTTTTTTAACACAAATAAATATTTTGATCAAATAATTTCAATTTTTTTTAAATAGCGTAGCACTATACACTATTAATGAAATGAAAATATAATATTTTATCATTATTAAAAATTCTTTTTAATATATAGTTTGCTTTTAAATTTTTTTGTTTTTTATGTTTATGGAACTTAATAGATAAATAATCAAAATACTCAAGTAAATCTAAGTTCTCATTTTTAAGATTGTTTAAAAAAATTCAATTTACCTTTTAAGAAATCTAAGGTATAAAATAATTTAGAATTTATAAATATTTAATTATTGTAAATATTAATATGTTCTCATGAAATTTCAAATGTTTATCTTTATACTCATATTTATGATTGTAAATTCTTCTTGATCGTCACTTTATTTTTAATATATCTTGAAAATCAACATATGTCCAATTATTAAAAATCTTATAAATACTTGCATTAAGCGGTAAATAAAACTATGTTGATTTAATTTAATTAGAAAAATATATATAACTCAATATATTCACAAAACGAGTAATGGAACGAATCTAACTTATATCAAAAATAAAAGATCTAACTACAACAATAACATATAATAATAGAATAATTATTTATTTATTTTTATACATATAGATTACAGGATGACTCAAAAATATCAATATAGAAAAAAAAATTATTAACCAACTGTTATAATTCAGTTTTTTTTGTAAAATTTATATATATATGAATGAGATTTCAGAATATTATCATTATATTCATTTATATAATTTTGTGTCAAAATTTCAGTTTATTTTAAATTTCATTATAAGCATAATATATATTAAGTTATACATAATCTTATTAAAATATATTTACATATATAAGACGATAACCAATCTAAATACAATAATAATTAAAGTTTTAGTATATTTAGAAGGAAAATATTATAGTTGAATTCAGAAAAATAGATGCAATCTAAAATACACAAGTGTAACCAAATCGAATATTGACAAAAAAAAGCAACCTAACCGATTAAATATAACATCTACTAAATCATATGTCTAATTAAAATAATCTAATATTATTAATATAAGTTATACATATAAATTATAAAGTAATTTATAATTAAAAGTAAATATCGATGTAAATTAATAAATTAGAATATATTACAATATATTTACTTGATAAATATTCATACCCGTGCATGAGCACGGGAAAATCACCTAGTAATCTAAGATTTTGATTCTCTTTGCAGCTTGAGACTGGATTTGCAATACAGTGTTTGGAGGAAGTTGTAATCACAGTGAGATCTCCACTAAACGCAGAACAGAAGATGAACACTCTTGAATCACTTGTGAAGTATGCTAAAGGTCTGAAACGAATGGTGATAAGGGTTCTTCGGATGAAGAGCAACCACAGCAGTGCAGATGATTTCTGCGATGATGTCTGCAAGTTTCACCACATGAATAGACATATTGTTCACATTGAGTGACATATTGTTTTGGCTGCTAATCAATATTTCAACCTTTGATTTCTGTATTTCTTGTTCTGTTTGTTGAAAGCATTTCTAGTTTTTGAACTCTTGAGTAACTTTTTGTTTCTCTGATTCATTGTTAAGAACTTGTGACTGTAATTCCGACAAAGGTTCGGAACTTTTACCAGTTGTCTTTAAATACTCATACTCATCATTATAGCACTTCTTAAAATTTAAGTTTTCAGTTGTTTTCTTGTTTTGACATGCATTAGTAGCACAATTGTTTTCTTAAGCTGGTTTATATCAGGTGGTAATTAGGATTACACTTTCTTGATACAACTTGTTTAAGAAATAGCCAAATTCTGAATTAAAAATAGAAAATGATTACAAATTAGAAAAATGTATTTATCTAAGACAAAAATCCTAAACTTGCATAAAAGTTTGGTTGGACTAAGATTAAGAAGATAAAATAGTCTCCTAAAAACAAGATAAACCTCAGATTATATTTAACATTTTCATACACTACCAATCAAAGACAGGAAAAAACGCACCACCAACAATTTCAAAACCAAAAAAGATTCTCTATATAAACAATAAGAGTCCCAATCCAAAAACCTCACCAGCTAATTTATTCTCAACTAAACTTATACATATATTTTTTTAAACACAATAAAATGGCGGGCCGTGACATTTTCCAGCTGCGTTTCGTAGCTGTCGCGGTATCCGTCGCCGTTTTGACCTTCCTCGCCTCCAGCCAAGTCACAGAAGCGGCACGTATGATGAGCCTCTGCTCCCACACCGCGTATCCATCTCTATGCCAACCTTTGGTGAAACGTATCACGAACCCAAGACGTGCCACACACCGAACCATTCAGGCTTTGGAAGCTAAGACAAAACAGGCTTTAGCTGAAGTTGCTAGGTACAAAGATGGTAACCAAGCTATAGCCACGTGTTACGCGACGTTTAGCGATGCGGTTTATAATTTGGCGAACGCGAGGAAGAGTATAAGGAAACGTGATGTGTTGGGGATGAACACGTTTTTGACCGCGGCTGTGTCTGATTATGGTGTGTGTGTTGAAGGGTTTATTGACTCGAATCAAGTTAATACGGTTCAGAATGTAGCGGTTGACTTGAGAAAAATTAGCAGCAACTGCTTGACGTTGTCTACATTGGTTTAGATGATCGATTTACAAATAACCATTTAATTCATTTTTTTTTTCTTCTCAAAACAAACAAAAAACTAATTAATTTTGTCTAAATGAATAAGAAGGGAAAAAATTCTTATGTTGCAACTTTTGTTTTGAGGGGGAGATGTTTGTTGGATCATCATTTGTCATGTAAAACGCCACTGGGTGTTATTAAATTATATTTTGGTTTCTTGTAAATTAATTTTAACAATTTTCAACCATTATACTTGTTGATTTGGTGCAAAGATCATTATATACTTACTGTTTAACATACATCTTTTGACAATGTGAAGAAACTCTACGGAAAAGAATACAAAGACTGAACAAGTGGGCTTTGGACTCTACTACAAAGCATAGAGATGGATAATGAAAGCTTAAAATATCTTCTGTAATTCGTGGTTTGTGAGTGGTAGAAGAAAAAAAAACATGTCGACCAAAGAAAAAAAATACAAAGAGAAAAAATAAAGCTTAAAATATCAAAACAAAAAGACAAAAACAGAAAATTAAATAAAAAATAAAAATTAACTTTTTTTTTTTGAACGACGAAATAAAATAAAAATTAACTCTGAGAAGAGATTCTCTTATTAAAATATCACAATGTAGGGCCCATGGATACAGACTATCAACGGGGCCCAAGAAGATTCACACGAGACTGGGCTCTCTCACTCTCTACCGTTCCTCTTCCTAGCTCAAATCACGAAGCGCCACGTGGCATTATCGCAGGATAAAGTGTCCCTCGTCTTACTTCGATTACACGTGAGTGTGTGGAGTGAGTGAAGAAGAGGCGTTCACGAACGATAGAAACCTCACTCTCTCACCTTCAAAGATCATCCAACTTTTCGAGAACAGGTGAATTTTTCTTCAGTTTCTTTTGAATTCTGCTTAGATTATCACTTCGTCCGTTTCGATTTCGTTGATTCGGTTGATTGAAGTTGCTGTTGAGATTGCTTAGTGACTCTTGGTGTATAAATTATATTGAAACTTGTTCTTATTAGCTGATGAAGTAACTATTACTATCTTCAAAGTCGAAAAAAGCAAAAAAAAAAAAATATCTAAAAGAAGAAAAGTGTGTTTGGCTTTGTGACTTTGTCTAAGTCTCTCAGATTCTACCTTTGTTTAGTATAACTTGTTTAATCCATGTTTTTTTGTTTGTTATTGTATCGTTTTATATAATTAATACTTTACTTAACAGATCCGGCAAGCTTTGATTCAACTGTGACAAGGAAGCATGAGTAACTCCGTGGTTAATCACTTACTTAACCGGGGTTTTGTTCGTCCTGTGAGTTTTGAACATCGTAACAAGCTCAACTCGTCGTGCGTTCCTGCTGTGAGGAAGATTGGCCTGGGTACACAACTATACGGTAAAGGTATTAAAAAGACAGGACGGAGGCTGATCACTGAGACAGGAAGACCTGTCTCTTTTGTTACACGAGCTGTTCTTGCCATGGATCCTGCTTCTCAGGTAGAATATTCTTTTTTTTTTTGTGAAGATCATGTGGTATCTTGTTGCAACTGAATGATATGCACTTCTGTCTGAACAAAAATAAGTTTTATCTGCTTGTTTATGTATTGATTTTGTCTTTTATTAACTAAGTAGTAACTGCAAAAACAGATGCTAAATGTTCATGAAATGTGGAGTGCTTGTACATTTCTCTCACAAACGAATGCATAAGATGGTTTTCATATTGATATGTTCTGAAAAGTTTCATCCTTGTACAGACAGTGGAGAAATTTAATCTTGACGGAAACATTGACTTACTGGTAAGTCTATCCTCACAAACATGGATTTGATTTTGTAGCCATAATATTTTTATGATGGTAAGTTCAAAGCATGTAATTAAATAGGTTGAGGTCACTTCTACAAATGTGAGAGAAGTAAATATCCAGATAGCTCATACGAGTGACTCATTGCTTCTACACTGGGGTGCAATACGTGACAACAAAGAGTATGGTCTTCAGCTTTGGGTTTTTCAGCTTACTATGGCACATTGTTTTATTAACGTTCTTTCTTATTTTCCGTGTCAGAAAATGGGTTCTACCATCTCGCTGTCCGGATAGAACTGTAAACTACAAGAACAGGGCGCTTAGAACTCCATTTGTGAAAGTGAGTTTTAGAAACATTCCTCGACATACAACATCACATCGCTACTTGTGATGTTATGTTTTCCAGCTGATACCATTGTGACTTAAACATTTTCAAATGATGCTTTGGGTTCCTCATTCACAGTCAGGTGGCAACTCTTTCCTTAAACTAGAGATAGATGATAACGCCATACAGGCAATCGAGTTTCTTATATTTGATGAAAGTCGAAACAAATGGTGAGCTTGTTTTCTCTTCTTCTTACTGTTTAAATTAGAACAAATAGCTACCTAATTTTAGTGTCGTTACTCATAATCTTAACATATGCAGGTACAAAAGTAATGGTCAAAATTTTCGTATAAACTTACCCATGGAAAGGAATGTGGATCACAATGTTTCTGTTCCTGAGGATCTTGTACAGATCCAAGCATATCTTAGATGGGAGCGTAATGGTAAACAAAACTACAGCCCTGAGAAAGAGAAGGTAAGACGTTGTACCTATATAAGCGTATCTCTAAGGATATTTCTCTTTGATATCATTTTAACTTCTTCACCTTTTATGTTGTTGTGTGTGATTCACTTTAAAGAGGAATCATCATTCTCACCAGGCATTTAGGGTTGAGTTCATTGGCTGTAAAAAATTTTCACAACTTTTCAGTTAGATATTAAGTGTTTTATATCTGACTGATCAGCAAATGATTGATGCCATGATGGGTTAACTTTGTTTGTCACTAGTGGTTCTTGGATCATAGTGGAAAAAAATACTTTGTTTGAATTATATTACAAAAATAACTCTTGAATAAGCTTGGCTGATCTCTTAAAATATATTTTGTTGCTTTATCTGGTAAACCTGTATAAAACTAGTTGCATTTCTATCAAATATTCTACATTGTGTGTATATCCATTGTATTATAGTTAAGCAGAGTAATTATTCTCTGGTCAATAGGAGGAGTATGAAGGCGCCCGTACGGAGCTACGTGAGGAAATGATGAGAGGTGCTTCAGTGGAAGATCTCCGAGCAAAGCTGTTGAAGAAAGATAGCACTAGTGACTCTCCAAAATCTAAGGAGACTTCATCCAGTGAACAGAATTCACAGAAAAAAGTTTCCAAGCAACCGAAGGAAAAAAAATATTTTAGCACTGAGAAGATCCAGCGCAAAGGAAGGGACCTGAATAAGCTTATATGCAAGCACGTTGCTGATTTGGTTGACCCAAAATCCATATCCTCAACTGAACCACGGGCCTTGACAACTCTCGAGTTATACGCCAGAGCAAAGGAGGAACAAGAAACCACTCCAATCTTTAGCAAGAAAATATTCAAGCTTGAAGGCAGTACGATTTTGGTCAGTTGATAGCATCTATCTTGCTTTCTTTTGTATTTCTATTTGGGTTAGATATACATCTGACAAGTATATTCTAATGGCAAGTCATTATTCCCACTATGTAGGTTCTTGTCACTAAACTTTCCGGAAAGACGAAAATTCATGTGGCAACTGATTTCAAAGAGCCAATTACCCTTCACTGGGCTTTGTCTCAAAATGGTGGAGAGTGGTTGGTAAGTTTTATTTTAAAATTTCTCAAACAAGACTACAAGAGCATACTTTTCACAGTGATCGCATTTTTGTTTTCTTTTGGTCTGATTTTATGAGTCATTGACACTGCAGGACCCACCTTCAGATATACTGCCACCAAAATCTTTGCCAGTACGTGGCGCTGTTGATACACAACTGGCTATTGCTTCAACAGATCTTCCTAGTCCGGTATGACTAGTGGAATATATTGTACTATTAGCCGAGTAGCATTTGGATCTAGAGATTGTATATTATAACCTCATGTTAACCAAAACTGCAGGTACAAACTTTTGAGCTGGAAATAGAAGGCGACAGTTATAAGGGCATGCCATTTGTACTCAATGTTGGTGAAAGGTGGATTAAAAATAATGACAGTGACTTTTATGTGGACTTTTCTCAAGAAGAAAAACATGTTCAGAAGGTTACTCTTCCTTCTTGATCTGAAAAGCTTTTTCAGTTGGCTATATTGTCTCCTAGATACTTAAATTTGTTCCATTTGAAAGGATAATGGTGATGGAAAAGGTACAGCCAAGAATTTACTGGATAAAATCGCAGATCTGGAAAGCGAGGCCCAGAAGTCTTTCATGCATAGGTCAGTTTTATGGTCAAGCATTCTGGTTCTTATTTTCGTGTTTTAGACTTGAAGAAGCTTAACTGGCATTCCTTTTCTTAAGTATTTTTCTGCTTTAAGTCCCTTCCAAGCCGGTGATCCAACTTTAGCTGTTTTGTTAGTTTTCTTGGGTCATCATCACTTGTCAGTTTTTTTTCCGCCTATGAGGTTGAAGAGACTGACATTATATTCTACAACTTATAGTCGATGATCCATGTTCCACAATCACTAAATTTTTGTGCATTAACTGATTTGCAACATCCGGAAAACACTGACTTTAATGATGGTACTTTTTGTATTTGTAGATTCAACATTGCAGCAGATCTTGTGGACGAGGCAAAAAATGCTGGTCAACTGGGCTTTGCAGGGATACTAGTTTGGATGAGGTTTATGGCTACAAGACAGCTTGTGTGGAACAAAAGCTATAATGTTAAGCCAAGGTACAGTTCAAAGAATATGATTCTTATTCTGCCGCAGGGGAAATTATCATATCTTATGGGAGCCTTCTAGTTTGTTCTGACGTATACAAGTGATGCTTTCGTTTACAGCGTCGTTCAGTAAATTACACAACTCACTACTTTATTGCAGGGAGATAAGCCAAGCGCAGGATAGGCTGACTAGCGGTCTACAGGACGTGTATGCAAGTTATCCAGAGTACAGAGAACTTTTGCGGATGATCATGTCTACTGTTGGTCGCGGCGGTGAAGGAGATGTTGGGCAACGAATTCGAGACGAAATTCTAGTCATCCAGGTGGGTCTTTATATTCTCTATCTGTTTGAAACATGAATGAGATAATTTGTTGGTTATACGATTGAGTGAGTTTCTTGTTTGCAGAGCAAAAATAAATGCAAGGGTGGAATGATGGAGCAGTGGCATCAGAAGTTGCATAACAATACTAGTCCAGATGATGTTATCATTTGTCAGGTATTTGACCTTTAACGCTAATAACATAATGGTTCATGATTTCGGCTCCAATGTTAATCTTTGTCGACGCTTTTCTCGCTGCAGGCTTTGATGGATTATATCAAAAGTGATTTTGACATGAGTGTTTACTGGAAGACTTTGAATGACAATGGCATAACCAAAGAGCGACTCTTAAGTTATGATCGTGCCATACGTTCTGAACCAGGTTTTAGTATAGAACAAAAAGATGGTCTCCTCCGTGATCTTGGACACTACATGAGGACTTTAAAGGTTGATTCCCCAACTTTCTGTTAGCCGCTTTTTACGAATCTTAGCTGCACCTTTCTTCTGCAAACTTGGTCTAATTTCCTATTTTTCTTGTTTTTAACTAAGGGATATCAATTAACTTGTGGTCTTCTTTACTTTGTCTAGGCCGTTCATTCAGGGGCAGACCTAGAGTCGGCCATACAAAATTGTATGGGCTACCAAGATGATGTAATGCCATTATACTAAAATGTTACAGTTAATGATTTTTGTTGGAATTGGTAACTGATCGTTTTTTTCATCTTTCAGGCCAGAGGTTTCATGGTCGGGGTGCAGATAAATCCTGTATCAGGATTGCCTTCGGGATATCCAGTACCTTTCCTCTCTATCTTCCTTACGCATTCCAAGAATTTAATACACCTGTCAAATCAGTACAACTTACATTGTGTTGGCACTTTCCTCAACAGGACTTGCTTCGTTTCGTCCTAGAACATGTTGAAGAAAAGAATGTTGAACCACTTCTTGAGGTGTTACAGTTTTCTATCTACTAGTTCAATATTATTTTTATTACTGATATGACCTCTCTGGGAATACATCGTATACTTACTATGAGAAGGATTATTGATGTAGGGTTTGCTCGAAGCTCGTCAAGAGCTAAGGCCACTTCTGCTGAAGTCTCATGACCGCCTCAAGGATCTATTGTTCTTGGACCTGGCTCTCGATTCTACTGTCAGAACAGCTATTGAAAGAGGATACGAGCAACTGAATAATGCTGGACCTGAGGTTAATGGATTCATTACTCGTCATGATAAATTCTTCTTGAACATCATGTGTCAATAGTTTCATTAAAGATGATCTCCTTTTCTTATGTATTGTTTTTATATTGCAGAAAATTATGTACTTCATTAGCCTCGTTCTTGAAAATCTTGCCCTTTCGTCAGATGACAATGAAGATCTTATTTACTGCTTGAAGGTGAATATTCAGTGACTTTGTCATATGCTTTTGAATTATCCATAAGACTGGTTTCACCAAGATCTAGCTTTTTGTCTTCCATAACTAGTCTAAGTTACATTTTCCGCTAGTATGGCCATGTGTCATATAGTATTTAGATCCCTCTAATTTTTCATAGTGGCTAAAGCTCCATGGTCCAAAATGTGAAGAATTTAGACAAGATGCATGATTATGTTCTACTGGTTTTGCAGGGATGGCAATTCGCCCTCAGCATGTTCAAGAGCAAAAAAGATCACTGGGCTCTGTATGCAAAATCTGTTCTTGACAGAAGCCGACTGGCACTTCAAAGCAAAGCTGAGAGGTACCTTGAAATTTTGCAACCATCGGCTGAGTATCTTGGATCTTGTCTTGGAGTCGAACAGTGGGCTGTAAGCTACCCTTCCTGTATCTGAAACGATCGTCATTTTTCATCCATTACTTTTATATCTCTCTGTAACATGAGATGCTTCCTTTTAACCACTCTACCAGATTAGCATATTTACTGAAGAGATCATTCGAGCTGGATCGGCTGCAGCATTGTCGTCACTTGTTAACCGACTTGACCCAGTTCTTAGACAGACTGCCAACTTGGGAAGGTAAAATAGCAAACAATTATGTAACTGATTAATATGATTTTGTAGTAAGATGCATCTAATGTTGTTTTCTCTTGATCAGTTGGCAGGTTATTAGTCCTGTAGAGGTCGTTGGATATGTCATTGTTGTGGATGAATTGCTCACTGTACAGAATAAAACCTACGACAGACCTACGATTATAGTTGCAAACAGAGTGAGAGGAGAGGAGGAAATTCCTGATGGTGCTGTTGCAGTACTGACACCTGACATGCCAGATGTGCTATCTCATGTTTCTGTTCGAGCAAGAAATGGAAAGGTAATAAACTGTCACCATGATGCCAAACGGTTATTGATGCTCGTGGTCTGTTCATTCAACATTGCCTGGCTTTCACTTGCAGATCTGCTTTGCGACATGTTTTGATTCTGGTATCTTATCTGATCTCCAAGCAATGGATGGAAAAGTGTTGAGCCTAAAACCAACCTCTGCAGATGTGGTCTATAGGTGATTATACTTGTTTGTTGATTTCTGAAAAAAACTAGCTGAGATGTGCTTGACAGATTATTAAGTAGAATTCTCTTAATTCATTATGAGATTTTTGTTTGGGGATAAAAAATGTTCTTACTTATTGTTTCGTCTTACTCAGAGAAGTAAACGATAGTGAACTTTCGAATCTAAGTTCGGACAACTTAGAAGATGCCCCTCCAAGCATCTCTTTGGTCAAGAAGCAGTTTGTGGGTAGATATGCTATATCGTCTGAGGAGTTCACAAATGACTTGGTTAGTGTTTCTTTTCGTATTATTTCATCTTTGTATAGTAAGATCATACTACATGCATTTTGTGTATACATTTACTCATGTTTGAATAACTGACTTCACGGGTGCAAGTAATACAACCCATTTATCTTTATCTTTAGGTTGGTGCTAAATCAAGAAATATTGGATATCTGAAAGGGAAAGTTCCATCTTGGGTTGGTATCCCAACTTCAGTTGCGCTGCCATTTGGTGTTTTTGAGAAGGTTATCTCGGAAAAGGCGAATCAGGTCTGATAGCAAACTCTTAACAGATTCGGGTTTAACAAAACATGCAGATACTTAGGCGATTTTTGGCCACATGTATAGTTTAGCTGTTCTTTACTGGTGCTCTTAACCTGGAAATATTTAGAGTAGAATAAGTTCCAAATGCTTCTTGGGATTTATAACCATGGTGTCTATGTTCATGACTAATGACTATGATGAAGTTGTTGCTGTCTAAACCAATATATCTTGAGACTTTGCTTTTTTCATGATTACTTTCACCCAACCTCAGTTCCCAGTCACTCACTCTTCCTCTGGATGTGGCAGGCGGTGAGCGAGAAATTGCAAGTATTGAAGAAAAGTCTTGATGAGGGGGACCAAGATGCTCTCGGAGAAATCCGTAAGACAGTGTTGGGAGTAGTTGCACCTGCTGAACTGGTATGTCATATTGTTTTTTTCTTTGGTGAGAAACTTGTGACACAATCATCTATCCTTTGACCCCTTGCTCTTCATTGATGCGTCTACATTGCTTGAGTTTTGGTGTTATTTTCTGTCATTGACCAAGCTTGATGCTTTTAATTGCCTATATTCAGAAGGGCTAAAAATGTAAAGATTTGCTAAGAGAAGTGTGCCTCTGTAATTGTTGTGGTGCCTAGGTTGAAGAACTGAAAAGTACTATGAAAAAGTCCGACATGCCATGGCCGGGTGATGAAGGTGAACAGAGATGGGAACAAGCTTGGGCAGCCATTAAAAAGGTCAAATCTCGGCGTAATGTTCATTGCTGCTAAACTTTAATATGTTAAATCTCACTAACGGGCTAATTTAAATCTCAGGTCTGGGCTTCGAAATGGAACGAGAGAGCGTACTTCAGCACGAAGAAAGTAAAACTGGATCATGACTATCTTTGCATGGCTGTTTTGGTCCAAGAAGTCATCAATGCTGACTATGCTTTCGTCATTCACACAACCAACCCATCTTCTGGAGACTCATCAGAGATTTACGCCGAGGTAAAAAGATCTTTACTTCTCCGTTCAATGCATCTTTCAACTTCACCTGACTATTTTTGGTTTCAGGTTGTCAAAGGCCTTGGTGAAACTCTTGTAGGAGCATATCCTGGTCGGTCTCTGAGTTTCATCACCAAGAAAAACAACCTCGATTCTCCACTGGTACTAAAAGCTAACCACTGGTGTTTTTGTTGTCAATACCGTTAAATAATTCCCGCCAAACTTCATTATTTCAGGTGTTGGGTTACCCGAGCAAACCGATTGGACTGTTCATAAGACGTTCAATCATCTTCAGGTCTGATTCTAACGGAGAGGATCTCGAAGGTTATGCAGGTGCAGGTCTCTACGACAGGTAACATAAACAAAACTCAAAACCTCTTGTCGTTGTCTTTCAACAACACTTGCCGAACAATGAAACTTCTCCTTTTTTTTTGTTTGGCAGTGTACCAATGGACGAGGAAGACAAAGTCGTGCTCGATTACACAACAGATCCTCTGATCACGGACGAGAGCTTCCAGAAAAAGATCCTCTCAGATATTGCACGCGCTGGAGATGCCATTGAGAAGCTGTATGGAACTGCTCAAGACATTGAAGGGGTGATCAGAGACGGGAAGCTCTATGTTGTCCAGACACGACCACAAGTGTGATCAAATTCTCCGACCACTTATCAGTGTATACGTCACGTTCTTTGTCCAGTGAACTTATTATTTGCTCTATAAGCAAAGAGTATATATCATAAGCATATAGATTAAATTGTTTAGTACGCATTACCACTAAAATGTAAGCAAACATTTTCTGGTATGTATGACAAACTCTACGCAATAACTCTTTACCTTCGTTATCAGTTAAAAAAAAAACATTTATACTGGAGTTGGAAGCTACTTCTTGCTTTCTCGTGGTTTCTTCAGAGTAACGGAAACTGCTTGCCGTTTCAGTGGTCGAGCAAGAGACTACGTGACGTTTTTCCTTTATGGTTTTGTGACTCAAAGGTGTCATTACAATTCTAATTAACTTAGGCAAGTTATAGACTGCAGCATACAGAGTCAAATTATGATAAAGTATACAGATAAATTTTAATTTATTTTCTCATTAAGGTTACACAACAGAAACTTGGGAACGTTCACGAAATGAGATGCTATTCTATGTTAAGTTAACTGCCAAATGATAACCACCAGCTTCTTTGACATTTCTGTTTTCTTCTCTATTTCTACTTTTTATTTTTTGGTTTCTACTAATTTAATGTATTTGTATTGGAATCTCACGAGTGGGTTTCTCTGAAGCCAACCACCATCTCAGACTCTCAGTAGTTCAAATAATAGAAATGTATATCCACATTTAAAGCACACAAATCCAAATGTGTGCACGTAAATAGAAACCACAATAATATGTAGAAATCACAGTACCAGTTTGACCAAATGATCCCAAGTATTGCGATTTGTGTATATATCTCTCTCACACAAAGAGATATTGAATTTGTGTTTTCAAAATCTTGGTTAACATAGAGTGTCAATCAAGGGACTCACTTTAAGTGGTCTAGGAAAAATTCAGATGATCCGTAAAATGAACGTAATCATATATTTAAAGATTGTGGTATACTATTCACGATAAATACTAGTATGAGGTGACTAATGAGTAATGTGTTGGTTTTGAGTTTTACGCAAAATCAAAGGAAGGATTAGTATTAATTGTCGTACTCAATGCTTAACTAACAAGTTTAAGGTTTCTTTCTTCATCTTTTAAGAATCCATTTTAATAGTGGAACTGTGGAAAAATCTATAGCTTGGTACATGAATTTTTTTTTTTTGATAACCCATAGCTTGGTACATGAATTAACAGATTTATATCTAATAATATAGTTTAGGGGTATATATCTCAAACTATATAGCGTGTGTAGTAGCTCCCGAATCTCAGCTTTTCAAGGTTTCTATGCCTATTTTCAAGCTATGACGACAAGTATCAAAACTATGTTTGCCAATTGCCATATATTTTATCATGTCCATGATTTGAACATCATGTGCATGTGTATATTGTTGGTTGAGTAAATTACTGTGACCTTATCTACTAGACCCGTTAACTGCGGGTATTAATTATGTCCATTAATGCTGACACAAACTAAGATTATATATCTATCATGTAATGGACGGAAAAAAAATACTAAAACTATGAAGCACAGAACTATATACGTATTGTTTTATAGATATATTAGTATACAACGGTACGTACATAATTCGATGTTGTTTTACAATAAAATAGTTACAAATAGAGAAACAAGTAATGATAATTGGAGGGAATAGATTAAGGGTGGCATGCATGGATGGGTCCCCAACATACGCACTCACTCGAGCATGCATTGCTAATACCCAGCCGCGCGTGCCAACTAATAACTGTTTTATTGTATACAACATGTTGATGCTGTTTAACTTTGTTTCTACAACGGTTACACATTACTAAAGTAGGTTACGTGACTTCAAATGTATTGAGCAACGTATCCATGCTGCAACAACGCCATTAATTACGCTAAAGTCCAACAAATTCTTAATTTGTCAAACTTGAAATCGAGTATTCCGATTTCTAAATGCTTTTTTTTTTTATGTTGATTAATGAAGAAATCGATTCATTAATGCTAACAGAATCATAGTTTGGACAGAGTTGAGACTAAAAAGCATTAAAATTCTGCATGTATTTGATAACGAAGTGCAGATTAACTTTCTTTTGATGTATTTTGTTGGAAAATAGAAATACTTAAATGTATTTTCTTTTCTAAGGCTCTCATTAGACGATTATATTTCTAGCTTTTTAAACTTTGTCGAGATTTTTTTTTTAACTTAATTAAGCTCACATCTTTTATTCCAAATATGACATATTGAGTAAATAGTGTTTACAAATATCAAGACGTCAAATATTTATTTTTTATTGTCTCAAAATATATAGTGTTAAGTATAAAAGAAAAGGAGGAGATGGAAGCTGACAGGAGGAACATATAGGGAAGAGAGAAAATATAAAAAAGAACTTCAAGAATTAACAATAAAATATATCTAATCTATTAAAAGGGAAGTACATTTTGTACTTAACCCTGAGTTTTACACAATAATTACATACTCATGCCATTGGATTATTAATTAAAAATAAATATTAAAAACTGAAATTCTCTTTAAGGATGTTTTTGTCTTTAGACTTACCCTAATCGAACCAGCAAAATCGTAGGTTTCTATGGGAAACGACACTAAGATCTAAGATCAACAAGATTTATGGCTTCTATGAAGAATGCAAACAGAGATTCACCTATTGCGTCAATTGTGTGCATGTTGCTGATCTCATTGACGAAGAGAACTTGTGTATGCACGGAGGATTGTCACTGGAACTGGATATTTGGGGTAGACCAGAGAGATTTAAAAATCTACAAAGGTTCTAGACAACTGTCTTTTTTGCCATTTACTTTGGTCTGATTCTGATTAGAAGAGTGAAGGATGGTCTGATAGTGATCAACGTATTTCCTGCACATTTGGAGTCGATGTAGTCGCTGAGTTCTTGGATCAGAAGGATCTTGACCGCAGGTTAAAAAAAATCTCCCAGAAGCTAAACTTATAACCAATTCTGAGTTTTTTAATTCCCTTTATGAGTTGTATGACATTAGTTGAGATACCTTTATGGTTTACTTTGCCATGTTTGCAAGTAGTGGAAGATTGGTACAAGTTCTTCTCAAAACAAAGATTAGTCACGATATTCTCTGCGTCAAACTATGGTCGAGAGTTATCATTAAAGGTATTTTTGGTTCCTAAAAGTAGGATTCATAGTTAAGAAACTAAACCTGCATTTTCATTGCCAGAAGCTTCCATCAACTCTCCTCTTCCATATGCCTTTTTACTACTAGCTGCAAACAAAATATTGAAAGTCTTTAGCTTTACCTCTTTTGACTGTTCATTTTTCAGTCAGGACTATCCACGTAAAAGTGCACATTGTTCATTAAAACACTGGTGGGGCCTCAAGATGAACAAATGTGTTCTTCTAGCTTACGTGGTGACTTTTCTCTCTCTGTAAGAATCACCACAAAATGTAACGAATCTGCAAATGCTTTCTAGGCTTCGTGTAGGAGTGCAGCACAAGTTCATTATCATAAAGAGAAGCAGAGGATCTGACTCATTGGAATTGTTATGACTGTGATGAAAGAGGGACTTTTACCGGCAAAGTTGTGGCTGATGAGATTTATCAGATTGTGTAATAAAGTAATGACAACAATAAAACGACACTGATTGTTTTTACTGCGATATGCTTAACAATCAAATCTCACCTGAAAACTTTAAAGATAACAAAAATTTGTCTTCTAGACACCAACTCTCACTATAAGATTGATCTTTACAATTAACTTGGTTTCTACAAAAAGAAATACCAAATTTTGGTAAAATGCAAAATGCTTATCAATCAACCATGTCTACGAACTCTTTCACACCACGTCTTTGGGCACCTGGTGGAAGCTTTCCTAATACCAGCGAGAAGAATAAAATGATGAGAATAAGCTATAACAACGAAAGGATTGGTTTAATTTTTGGTGTGCCTTTGATCAGCAAAGTCTCAAAGTTTAAATTACGTGGAGAATATAATAGCGAAGGTTGTTTCCTCTGACTGTCTGATACTTGTGTTCTAATGCAATTGGAATCTTTCCTTTCAGAGTGAGTTTCACGGCTTTAACTAACATTTACACCTGGAATAATAAGTCATTGCAGGTAGATACAAGTGGTGATTGAAGACTGCATTCTAATTTCTAAACAAAAACATAACAGTAGAAACCACTTGTGTACACAAGCAAATTAGTTAGTATATGAGACTAAAAGTCATGCAGACACAAGATAACATAAGCATAGCGAATAATACACACAAAACAGTGTTATAAAATTACACAGTATAAAACAGAAATTATAAATAATACTTTTTATTTTATAAATCAAATATACATAGCTATAAAAATGAAAAAATAACCGCGCGGGCGCGCGGGTCAAAGCACTAGTTTATAATTATAAATGCCTCGATTTGTCTCTTAAAAGATATGACGAAAATGTTTTCTTAAAACAAAAAGAGAACGCTAACTAACAGAAAGTAAAACAAGAAGAAGAACACAAAATTTTGACTGTCATTATCATAAGGAACATAGCAAACACAAGACTTCCCTTTATTTTTGGCTATATACATATTTACACACACACACAAACATACAATTTTCAGGCTTTGTATTGCTGCTTGGGAACACTTCCTCTCCAGTCTCCCCCAACATTTTTTTTTTATCTTTTGACCAGCTTATATTATATTAATTTGATTTCACTTGCAACGGATATTTACATTTAAGAGTTTGAGAATAACAACATAATATATCGTATCAGATTGATACTATGTTATTTCTCTTGATAATACTATTTGAAAATACAGTGGAGACACATAAAATAGAGCATAAATCCTAAGGTCAAAACTAAGGTTCAAGGTCTAATATTAGAGTATGGTCCATCTTCACACTTGCTAGTTTACTGTCGTAAAATTGACGTCTTAACAAATCCTAGGGGTAAAAAACAGATTTAGAATAGTTTGAATCACATAGTCCCCAAAACTCGATTTAAAGTGCAAACACATACATACCTTAAATAGGATTATAGTACTGCAAACAATTTTTGTAAGATTACTATTCGAAAGCTCTCTCATTAATCAGACTAAATAATCTCTTGTGAAATAATCTTCTAGTAAGCTTATCTAATCTTATTTAAACTATGCATACTCATTTTATTCAGCCATGGACCAAAATAAAAAAGCATTGTAGTTAGATTTTGTTTATTCACTTTATGTCGTCACTTTATGTCTGTGGATTTTATGATTTTGTCACAAAAGAAAAAAAGTTTGGTTCCTTAATATTCTTGGAGAGGTTAAAGAAAACAAAGGCATGAATGATTTCATCACTACCCAAAGTATTTATATCTCCAAGACATATAAACACTTAGACTATTACTTTGAGGACACCACAATTCCATAAACCCCTTTTAATACTCTCTCTACTCCTATTTCTCTCTCTCTAACTCTTTCTTTATTGACATAAGACCTCAAGAAGACAATGAGAGTGTTATTGATCCTTTGTTTGAGTTTGAGATGAAGTAATAGCTTTGGTAATGGTGAGAGTTTGAGAAGATTATAAAAACAAAGTTTTTTTTTTGTCTTTTGTGCACTTTTTTTAACTTCTTTTATATCAAGAACACGTCTTGGGGTTTGATGGGAGGAGAGTTCGTGTTGAGGAAACCCAGAAACGGCATTAAATGCCGTCGTTTCGATCGATGCAATACAATGAGACAAACAGAAACAGAGTTGTTCTCAGAAGAAACAAGAGAAAGAAGACGAGGAAGAAGAAGAAGAAGAATAAACGGAAGCTTCTTCTTAGATATGATCATTTTCTTTCGTCCTTGTTACTTCAACTTTCTCTTCCTCTCTCTCTTTCTTTTGTCTTCTTCTTCTTTTTCCTCTACTTTGTCTTCGGAAACAGAGAATTTCTCACCGAGAAACCAAACTCTCCGGCCACTCGAGGAGCTTAACAAGCTCAAAGCCATTAATCAGCATCTCAGGAAGATCAATAAACCTTCCGTCAAGACTATTCATGTAAGTGAGATAAACTTCTGCTTTAGAAGTTAAAAACACTCTCTTTACTCTGTTTCTTGTTTTTGTGCTCTGTTTCAAGAACCCACTCTGTCTCTGCTTCTATGTTTCTTCTTCTTACTGATTCATGGTCCCCTTATTGTTGCAGAGTTCTGATGGTGACATTATAGATTGTGTTTTATCACATCAGCAACCAGCATTTGATCATCCCAGATTAAGAGGACAGAAGCCACTGGTACAAATTACATATGTTAAATCTTAATTACACAGTTATTATATCGTTAATTATAAACTAATTAATCTGTGAAATTAATTACTGAAGGATCCCCCTGAGAGGCCAAGAGGGCATAATAACAGAGGACTGAGACCAAAGAGCTTTCAGTTATGGAGAATGGAGGGGGAAACATGTCCTGAAGGAACAGTCCCTATCAGAAGAACAAAACAAGAAGACATTCTCAGAGCAAACTCTGTTTCTGCCTTTGGCAAGAAACTCAGACATTTTAGAAGAGACACCAGCAGCAATGGCCATGAAGTAAGTTTTTCTCTTCTTTTTGTTTTGGTCTTTGGGCTTTTTTTAAAATTACATCACTTGAAAAAAAAATTCAAAGAATTTTAGTAACTCATATGAGTTTAATTTGAAAATACAAAAGATATAGGCATATATATATAATTATATTTTCAATTCAAATTAAAACTTGTATAGATCTTTGGTCCAGCAGCTATAATAATAAGCAGAGTCTAAAGAGAGTATTTATTTTTTCATGATTATTTATAAATTCAAAATTCGAATTCTTATTAGTTGGAAATGTAAGATTTTGAAATCCTTGGAATTTAAATTTTTACTATCTTTGGAAGATAAGAAAAAGTGGTCAAAGAAATTGGCAAGTGTTTTCAACTAAATTTTTTGTTTATCCTTAGAAAAAAATCATCTTTTGAGAATTGTAGAAAAAGTAAAAATAGACAAGCTTGTCGGTAGAAAACAACCAAAAAAGGAGAGCATATTGTGTTACACACACTACAAAGAAAACTTCTTTTGATTAATGATTAAATCCTCTTCTACATTCTGTCAGTAAATTACTTTTTCAAACAATATCATTTAATATAAATAAATCCTTAGTTTCTAGATTTGGAAAACACAAACTCTCACGAATTTAAAGCTCTGCCAAGTTTCTACTATATCCATTTAGTTTTAATGACATCAGCTACATAACCAGGAAAATGCAAAACAAGTACTAGTATTGAAAGAGGATTAGCAACACTGTATTATTGTTAATTAGTGTAATTAATTACTTGGTTATAGCACGCGGTGGGATACGTGAGCGGAGAGAAATACTTTGGAGCAAAAGCGAGCATAAATGTATGGGCTCCACAGGTGCAAAACCAATACGAGTTTAGTTTATCTCAGATTTGGATAATCTCTGGTTCTTTCGGTAATGATCTCAACACCATTGAAGCTGGCTGGCAGGTGATTATTTTTTAATACGTACATAAGTAACACTTTAACTTTCACTAGTAAGTAGACCAATAGGTTAAAATTTTAAATTACCAATTGCTCTATAGTATTTTAATATAAAAGTTATTTCATTGCTAAGAGGTACTAATTGCTAATCATGTATAATTATCTGCCATTAGGTGAGTCCGGAGCTCTACGGAGATAATTACCCAAGATTCTTTACTTACTGGACTGTAAGTAATACCAAAACTAAGCAAGTTTTACCTTTGTATTGTATAAGCTTAATTAAGTCTATAACTATAACTAATAAGCTCTTATGTTTTTGGAAACAGAACGATGCATATCAAGCAACTGGCTGCTACAATCTCTTGTGTTCCGGTTTTGTCCAAACCAACAGTCAAGTTGCGATTGGAGCTGCAATCTCTCCTTCATCTTCATTCAAAGGTGGACAGTTCGATATTACTCTCCTAATTTGGAAGGTACAATATTATAATATATTGTAATATATATATATATATATTCTCTTATAACCACACTTTAGTTACAATATTCATTCAACCTTTGAAAATTCAGGGCATATTAAAAATCAATCTATGGCATGACTTTAGGTAGAATATGCTTTTCCTTTCTCTTTTTATCATTTCTAAGAAAAAGGAAAGTATACTTGAGTATCATACCACTTATTACATACACTCTTTACTTTTGTTCCAAGTTATTCCTTTTCATTTCTTTGATACATTTGTCCCCAAATAGTTCAACATACCAACTCTCAAAGCAATGCTATGAGCGTGGCTCATGAGTTACATAAACGATAGTACTATTTTTTTTTCCCTAGCCTCACATGGGTCATAATTAAAGGTGTGCATTTTTCATATTATATTTTTCAGAAGACAACATGCAGATTAAATAAACATTTTATTCTTCATTTTGTGGTGCATTAAAATTCATGTACAGTGAAAATATATGATAAATAATTGACTTCATTCATATTTCATGTGATGTATGTAAGTTAGATAGACTACTCCTCGGCCAGGTATATTTGCTGAGAGATTATATCTTCTCCTCTCCTGATCTCTTTGTAATAAGTTGTGGCTAAAGCAGTCTGATTTTAAGAACTTAGATATGTCTTTTCAGGTTTTCATGCAAAATAGATGTGAATTATGAAAACAGATGATTTATACGTGTTTAATTGTTAAAACTAAAATTAATGTTCAGGATCCGAAGCACGGGAACTGGTGGCTGGAATTCGGGTCGGGTATTCTAGTTGGGTATTGGCCATCTTTCTTGTTTACACACTTGAGGGAGCACGCGAGCATGGTCCAATACGGTGGCGAAGTTGTAAATTCAAGCCCATTTGGGGCCCACACTTCGACACAGATGGGGAGTGGACATTTTGCAGAGGAAGGGTTCACAAAATCTTCTTATTTCAGAAACATCCAAGTAGTTGATTGGGATAACAATTTGGTCCCTTCTCCAAACCTTCGAGTACTCGCAGATCATCCAAATTGTTATGATATTCAAGGTGGATCTAATAAGGCTTGGGGTAATTATTTTTATTACGGAGGGCCAGGAAAAAATCCTAAATGTCCTTAGAATTATAAATGTAATTAGGTTTAGGGATTTAATTTTGAGAAAAAGTGAAAATTCATATATTATGGTCATTTATAATTTTGAGTAGTGTTCATTTATGTATAAATGTGAAAACACATTGGATGAAATATAAAAACTATATTAAAAATAATATTTGTTTATTTGAAGTAATAGTGAAATCAAACATGTACAGTTTGAGCAATGTGGGAATGATTTTGTTCCAAAATTTGAATACAAATTTTTATTAAAAATAATGATTCAATGAGTGTTACATCGGTACCGTAGAATCACTTGAACCTTTAATATAACCAACACAGATTACCAAGTTCAGTTTTATCACAACACACTCTTTTTATACCTTATTCAAGAATCAAGATCACACACACCCTAATGGTTGAACCTTCAATCTGAATAACAATCAGCCTAAATTACACAAATTCAATCTATCACAACTCTTTTCCCTGATTACAAAAAGAAAATTATTGATCACAACATGTTGTCCATCTACAGATAAATGAATCAATATCCATATCATTGGTCAAAGGACAACTTCAATAAAAGATTGTTGTCAAAAGTTGAATCCGCAAAAACTTAAATGCACTTGAAAGGTCTTGCAGTATCTTTGATTCGACGAAGAAGGAAAGTTATATCAAGTGGTAGTCCACATTCGCCTAACATTATTTCTGATACTCCTAAATTTCTTGCCATAAAAGAAAAAAAAACAAGAAGTTCTGTACATTAATATTATCATCCACTCAAATACCACTTCTGTGTTCAGAATATTGTTTTCTTAAAGAACCGGCAAAGCAAATGCCAATAATGTTTTTTTTTGATGTGGCAATAATGTTACTTAATAAATTCCACATTACACATAACAAAAAATAAACTTCTCTATTGCCAACAGAACCCAAAATTATACTTAACCTCCACATGAGACTACGTTTCTGTTAAAAGTTTATCTACACCACATCTAGGCCTGGGCATATTATCCATAATCTGAAACCGAACCCGAACCCAAACCGAAAAATCCGAATCCGACCGGTTATGGATCTTTCAAAATACTCGATCGGGTTTGATATGCTGATACTTTGGTTATCGGGTTCATGTTCAGTTTATTCCGATATCCGAACTAAAACCCGAAATAACGAATTATATGTATAATGTACAGTAAGTATATACACGTATTAATCATTATTTGATTTTGACAATTTCCGAGAAGGCACAACCACACTTTGTTATTTTCAATTCTAAGACACAACTAAGTCTAGACACAACCACACATTTCATAATAATCTTAGGGGCGATTCCTCTTCTTCTAGTTTCAAAAACCTAATCTCCTATTAAAATAAGGTGTTTGATCGAAGAGTATGTTCAGAAACACAAACATGCAATTCTCTCTATCTCCTCCACCATCTTTGATTTCAAGAACTCAATCCGAAAAGGACTTGATTTTCAGAATTCAATCTGAGTCTTCTGTGTCATATGAATCATAGTAATCTGTTTGCGGTTTTGTCTCAGTTTGTTTTCCATTTTAAAACTTTATATTGTTATTATCGGTATTAGTGTGTTGTTGCAAACATTTTTACTAAGTTTGAGTTTATTAATTTTGAGAGACATGTTTCTTCGTTCTTATCTAGTCAACTTATGAGTGTTTGTTTATTTGTTTTCTTTGAATTTTACTTTAGTTAATCCGAAACCGATACAGTAAAATCCGAACCCAAATGATATATGGTAACTTCAGTATAATCCGAACCGAAACCGATGTGTTATATCCGATCCCGATCCGAATTTAAGAATTTCTTAAAATGAGACCTAAAAGGTGTTACAAAAAAAAACTGATATCCGATATACCAGATCCGAATCTGAACGTGTACCCGAACGCCCAGTCCTAACTACATCTAACGAGTAACGCCACCAAAAATATTATGATTGATGATATCATTACATTTCTATATAATTAGCCTTCTTATAAATTCATAATTTTTTAAAAAAATATTAATGATAAATAATAAATACCGATTAGTGATTATAAATTTATATACAACTTAATTAAAATTTAGTTTGGATTATATGATTAAACAAGATAAGGTTACATCAAAGCAGAAGATACATTTTGATATCATGAACCAATCTTCCAGCGCCGATCCAGCGTGCTTCGCCGTTCCTCTCAACCAATCACAATCCACCAAAAAACAATAACAACAATTAAAAAAACAACAAAAGTGGGCCTTAAATCCATTACAATATTTGCGGAAACTCGAGGAGCTTTTGTAAGAGAGAGGTCAGGATTCATTCACACATGGCATGCTTCAGCTAAAAGGATTGGCGAGAGGTGGGCAATAGATACAAGTGGATGCCAAAATAACATTTGGATAATATAAGAGAAAGAGAGAGAGAGACGTTGCCAACTTTCTCGGGAAAATTTCAAAGTTTTCTCCTTTTTTTTTTTCTGGGTTTTTTTTTTCTTCGTCAAAGGAACATCCTTTTAATGTTGTTTTGAAGAAACCTCACAAGGGTCTCTCTGCATTTGTCTCCCCTGTTTCGGGGAGTGTTTCTTTAAGATAAAGGAGATTCCTTTTTTTTTTGTGTTTTTTGAGGGAAGATGATGATGAAGTTGTGGATGGTGGCTTGTCTTCAACTCGCTGAGCTTTTCGTGAGCTCTGTGGTGCATTTGATTTATGGGTTTTATATATTCAGCACCGCCGTGGCCGGAGATGTTTCTCAGAAGTTGAGTGATTATCTGTTCAAGTCAAATGTAGGAGGAGGAGAAACAGATCAAATAAGTCAGAGCAATGTTGATGGTCTGCCTCCTATTGTATTGGTTCATGGGATCTTTGGATTTGGCAAAGGGGTAATAATAATGCAAAAGAAAAAAAAAACTTGAAATTTTGTATTATTTTTATTATATTTTTGTGGGTTTTGATTTTATTGATTTTGAGCAGAGATTAGGAGGGTTATCATACTTTGGTGGTGCTGAGAAGAAAGATGAGAGGGTTCTTGTTCCTGATTTGGGATCCTTAACAAGCATCTATGATAGGTATTGAAATGCAAATTTTTTTTATCCTATTGTGTAAATCATTATGCTGATGTGGTAACAATGGTTTTTTTCAGAGCAAGGGAATTGTTTTATTACTTGAAAGGAGGAAGAGTTGATTTTGGTGAAGAGCATAGTGAAGCTTGTGGACATTCTCGGTTTGGAAGAGATTATGGAAATGGTTAGGTTTTGATGTGAAACTCTCATTCAAAGACAGAAGAAAATGTGCATCTGATTTTGGTATTCTGATTTTTGGTATGTGTGTGTTTTTAGGTCAATACCCTGAATGGGATGAGGATCATCCTATTCATTTCGTGGGGCATTCAGCAGGTGCTCAAGTTGTACGCGTGTTGCAGCAAATGCTTGCAGATAAGGTTTGTGTTGAATGTACTATTGGTTTAAAAGCTTTGTTTGTTGATTGCTAACACATATGTCTCAAACTGGTGATGGTTAGGCGTTTGAAGGGTTTGAAGAAACGAATGAGAATTGGGTTCTGAGTGTGACATCATTGTCCGGAGCATTCAATGGTACTACCAGGACTTACTTAGATGGCATGAGGTTAGTTTCCTTCTTGAACATCTCAATTCTTTTTCTGCATTTTGAGATTAAGGTTTGATAATTTTTTGAAGCAAATGTGTCTTCTTGTTAATACAGGACAGAAGATGGAATAAGCATGAAACCGATATGTCTGTTGCAGATATGTCGTATAGGCGTGATAATGTACGATTGGTTAGACATTTCATGGCTAAAGAATTATTACAACTTTGGGTTTGATCACTTCAACATCTCTTGGAAGACGACAGGAGTGAGAGGTTTAGTTGATTGCCTTGTCGGAAACACTGGTCCTTTTGCTACTGGTGACTGGATCTTGCCTGATCTCACCATCCAAGGGTCCCTAAGCCTTAACTCAAATCTTCAGACGTTCCCAAGCACTTACTACTTCAGCTATGCCACTAAACGCACTCGTAGAATCATGGGGATGACAGTCCCTTCAGGTGTTCTTGGCATCCATCCTATGCTCTTCCTCCGTGTCTTTCAGATGAGCCAGTGGAGGTTCCCACAAGATGTTTCTCCTCCTTATAAAGGCTACAGGTAAAGACATTCAAATTTTAAAAACCTTTCATTCTTGAAGTTCTTGATGGGATCTAAAAATGTTATTGAATGGAAGGGATGAGGAGTGGCAAGAGAATGATGGTGCAATGAACACGATATCAATGACCCATCCGAGGTTACCAGTTGAGCATCCAAGCCGGTTCATAAGGAGTGATTCGGAATGTCAAACGTTACAACCTGGAATCTGGTGAGTGAATCTCAATATTGTTATATAACATATAGTCCATAAGAGTGGGAAATGAATGTTGATGGGATGAAAAAATGGTTTTGTTTCTGTGTGCTTGCAGGTATTATAAGATTGTGGAAGCAGATCATATAACGTTCATTGTGAATAGAGAGAGAGCTGGAGTGCAATTTGATCTTATATATGACAGTATCTTCCAACGTTGCAGGAAACATGTTTTTAGAAAGATTCCTCAGACTCTTCCTAATCAATCTCCTCGTGCTCCTAGCTCTCCTCATTGGTAGTCCAAGAAAAACAGCTTTGTACATTGTTCATTTTTTTTTTTCATTTTCAAGTGTTTAGGGGACGTTGGGCCTTAATTCTTTAGGCAATTCATCAGTTCAGATATGTTTACTGTTACTATGCTCTCTCGTTTTGTTGTAAACTTTCGTTTTAAAAATGTATAATACATTTGTTGTTTTGTCATGTTGGTGGCCTACTAATCTGAATCCCATTAGGGTTTAGGATGATACAAGTCATATTATATTTTCCGTGTCATTATCATCCTCAAAAGTAACAATCATTAGATTGTCTATGATTATGACTAAGTGGCAAGAACTATCAGAAAGAACTCGGTTGGCCACTAAAAGAACAAATCAAAATTGTCTGTTTAACAATTTTAACCAAAATAAAAGTGTCATAAAAAGATTACATGAAAAATAAAGAGAAAAGACCATGAAACAATTCACAAGAATTATGGGCTTCTAGAACAACCTTCACTGTAAATTTCATCAACTACAAATTTTCAAATCTCTTTTTTCTTTTTTCTTTTCATCTTCCTCTGTTTAGTTTTGCTGACAATGGCGTAAATAAAAAAAACAAAAACAACACAGATCTCATATTACACGAGTCTGAGTTCGTACTCACCAGCCATAGTTATATATCTCACCCACGGAAGAGCTTGGTACCCACTCTTCTCAATGATCTTCAGGTAACGAACCTGCAATACATACAATAAACAAATATCAGGATGCTTCGATTATAAGGTTTGCCTTCAGATTTGAGTGCAGAAACATAGAAAATCCCCAAACTATTACATACTAACTAACCTGTATTCCTGAAACAGTGAAATATGGGATCTCAAATTTGACACGGATAGGAGCTTTTCTCTCAGGTGTGGCTTCCTCTGCGGTTATACTTGGAAGATGAAACTCTGCTCTCAACATATACTCCTACATTGTTTAAAAGCTTTAATGTCAAGGCACTCAACATTATATGATCAATGATTACATTAAAAATCATGCACACTTACCTTGTTCCCAGGAAAAGATTTAATTTTCCAAACCAATGCATCTTTTTCGGGAGCATATGCGGCAGACCCTAGAGATGTTCTTACGGTGGGGTTGGATGCATCAGTTGGTACAGGTAACTCGATCTCAACATTCGTTGCAGTGCTGCAAAAAAGGTAACTCTTATTGAAACGTTTTATGGTAAAAGCGTAAATATCAAACAAAGTCACCCAAGGGTTACTAGTTACCTCCTCTCCTTGAACTGGCTTCTAGCTTTTACTAGCATCTCAACACGACTTCTGGAATGCCTCTCTATCTGAGCTTCAACCCATATAAGAGGCTTAACCTGAACAAGTATCATGTATAAGAAAGAACATTTCATGAGATTTGGTATTTTATAAGGGGAAAAAAACATATGTGCAATTATTCAACATTTCGAACCTGGGTACTGAGTCTATATGTCATTAAATCAAAAGCCCCATCAGGTGGTATGAAAGATATCGTCCTGTCATTCTCAAAACGTGCCAATCGAACACACCTGCAATTTTCAAGACCCATGTAGAAACTCAAGTATTGTAAAACAGTGGTGGGGATAAGTAACTGTCAAAGATTGTCTTGGAGTTAGCATGAGGAAAGCGTACTGATGAAATTTGATGTCCTCCAAATCAATTGCTTTTCCTTTTGTCGCTCGTCCCTGTGCTTCCAACAGTACTCTATCATTCAGACCTAGCTTACACTCTGGCATTCCACTGTAATAACCATGTATTAAGAAGCAGAGAGTCAATGAGGAGGGCGATTTGATCTAACATGCTTTGGATGATAACTTGATGGAAGAACAGTAGAAAACACACCTCAAGTATGTTCGCATCTTCAATGCTCCAACGACATCAGACCTCACAATTTGCCCATTACTGTTCACAAGGATATTTACACTCTCTATCACGTCTAAGAAAACCTGGAAAACAAGACATTAGTCTATAAACATTTGGAAACCTTAACCAACTAAGACAATGTTTCACCTACTTCGTTTTTCTTAAACTGTAACCCTTCACTCCTCCAAGAAACAGCATTAGTGACAGCCATCGGAGGTCTTTGAGTAACTTCCATCCTATAAGCATCAGTCTTGATGAACTCACTAAGGATCCTTGCTTCAGTATACTGAGGGTAACCAAAGTCCATCATCTCATCAAGTAACTCATACTGCCACCAACACAAGTCAACTTCAGCCTCTAATATTTGTTTCGCCCCACACATATTCATCACGAGAGTATTTTACAAGATCAGAAGGGAGAAGCAGTAACATACCACAACCACAAAGTTATCCCTCAATGATTCTTCCTCCAACTCCTCAAAGTAATGCTTGAAGACCTAATAAACACGGAAATGATCACTGATCAGTATCAATTGAAACAGTTAGTGTTATTTTGTGAAAAAAAAACTGAATAAGTAGGGATGCTTCATGCTTACATCGACAACGCGATGCAAGAAGGAGATAAGACTAGCGGCGTTACAGTTCTGCCTAGAAGCAATCATGAGGTAAATGTTACTATGCTGTACAAACATGTAGGTCACACCATTATCGTAAGCAACCGGATCATTAGACTGTGAATCACCCTGAAAAAGATTACAACAAATCAACCAATGAGAAGAGTATTAAATTGTATTGATACTGATCAAATCCTAATCTAAATATCAATCGTGTAACAACTAATCAAGCTTTGCTCATCCGTTCCCAATGTTTATTCACGAGAATCTCAGAATGAATGAAAATCTAAATAGAAATCAATCATGGGAAGAGTAGTGAAACCTCTTTTTCGATGAGTTTGGTGAAGAAACGTTCGGCTTGAGCAGAGGTGACATCGCCACGGTAATCGCGCCATACGAGGACACGGCCTTTGATATCGAGCAGAAACAGCGCGGAGGCCGCCCCTGCCATGTTTTCTCAAGGATTGCGATATCAGATCCGATCAAACAGAAGAAGTTAATCCACGAGATCTGATGAATTTATGCTTAGATGAGCTAACGTAGCTCGAGTGGTTTCGATAAAATGTCTTTATTCACGATCTGACGATTTCGTTCTTGCTCCTGTGGGTCGTTGATTCATAATGGCTTAGAGAGAGAGACGACACACAACACATTAAAATAAAACTCATGATTTTACTCCGTCGAAACGGCGTCGTGTTTGCTGTGTTGCTATAACAGCTTAATATTCTCCTCTTTGATCATCAATAGTCTAATTTCGTAGCTTCTGCAAATTTTGATCTTTGTCAATGGTAATTGAGATCTTTGACATGTAATCAAGTATCATCAGATATTAAACACGTTTCACATTTTTTTTATCACATGTTTTCCAATATTTCATTACATTGGTGAAGAGGGAAGAAAACAATACAATGCAATTCAAGTGGTGACCCAAGAAATCTTCTGTACATGTTTCAAAACCTTTTTTTTTTTGCATTTGACAAATAATCAAACTCACCCAAAAACTCACGCTTTGACTCGGTACTAATCCTTCTATGTTCAGTTCCATTGATTCAACCTCGAGGTAGAGCAAAGCAACAAGACCGAGATGATGGTATCATGTTCCTTTTTGGTCTGTGCTCTTTGAGGTATTCTTAGACTTGAGTGCTAAGCTACTTATATCATCGTCACCTTCGAGATCACTGAAAGAAACATCATCCTCATTCCCTGTGAACATTGGAGCCCAATCATGAGCATCATCTTCCTCTTCTGGCCAATCATCATCGTCATCATCTTCGTTGAGTGTCACGCTTAGGCTTTCACTCTTTTCGTTGTTCTTCTGGATTGGTTTTTCCTCGATAACAGCTTTATCAATGAACTCTGCATTTTCAGAACCAGAACCACGATCTGCCGTTTCGAAATCACGATACATGATTGAAGGAGGTTCAAAGGCGTATATTCTTGGAGACAGAAACTCAGGAGGAGCATGGTTGTAGTAACTTGAAGTTGATGGTGTAATCTCCTCTTTAAGAATATCTCCATAATCTGTTTTCGTGGAACTGTTTTGACTCTGAAGCTCTTTCATCCACAATGCTCTTGCTTCCATTACCTGAAAACAAAACAAAAAAGGGTTAAATCGAGTAACAACAACAACAATCATGTTGGATTGAAGAAGATTTGAGTAGAGTTTAACCTGTGGCGAAGACAAAAGCTGAGCATCGTGTTTATTAAGCCTTGAGAGGAGAAGAACGAAATACACTTTCCAAAAGTAACCAACAGTCATATGGCATGGACAAAGCTCTATTCTTAAAGCAGCTAACCTCGGAGCAAGACGTTCTATAGCTAAAGCATGACCTCTTTGTGCATCAGACATTTCCAAATCTACAACCAGATACAAATTGACAAAAAACAACAAAACTTTGATATGCTAAATGCCAAAAAACTCTAAGAATCTTTTTCGATCAAGTCCAAAATAGAGTGAGTGTAGGTTAGCGTTACCATCAAGGTCTTCTTCGGGGTCGAGAGGAAAGTCTAACCACGTTTCTGGATGCATTGCTATGTTCCTCGCAAATGCTAACACTTCGTCCGTGAGAGCAGCTGCATCCATCTCTTCTTCTTCTTCCTCTTCTTCTTCGTCTTCTTCATCTGTTTCCTCTTCTTCTTCTTCTTCCTCCTCCTCCTCCAGATCATTGTGTAAATCTTCTAACCTTTTATCTTCTAGAGTATCCGAATTCCAGCTCTTATCTCTAATCTCGGTCTCTCGCGTATCAATTCCAACACACGATTCAAGCCGATCTGAAGACGAAGATTGATTTAGCCTGGGATCGAAAGACGACGATTGATTCAGCCTCGGATCGGAAGACGATTGATTCAGCCTGTTATCAGAAGACGACGAGCGATTCAGCCTGGGATCGGAAGACGACGATCGATTCAATTCGGGATCTGAAGAACGAGATTGGCTCAATCTGGGATTCGATAGATCGGAGGAAGATCTCTCAGGTAACGGAGCGAGAAAGTTAGCGACGCCACGAAATTTACGCGAGAGGGTATGGCTGAGTTCCGACAGGTCATCTTTCACGCCGCGCGCTTGAGCCTCCTCCTCTTCCGGTGACATCGGAGGCAAACGATCGGTGTTTCTCTCAGGGACGTGTCTCTCCGTTGGAGTTTTCGGGATGTTCTCGTCGTCGTCGTCGTCGTTGGCTTCATCGTCTCCGATGCCATCGTATAAGCTTTCGAGGAAATTCGAAAACATTATGATTGAATTCCTTCTTTTGCTTTTTTGGTCGTATTCATTGATTGACCTATTGATATTTGGATACTCGCGTTGAGTCCAAATTAAACTTTAACGATTTTTTATTTATTTATTTTTGCTCAACAAATCCCATACAAATTATCAAATATTATTGTATAGCTGTAATTTTAAATTCTAGATTACCACAAAAAGAAAATATAGACGGAAACCTGATTTTTTTTCTCTCACCAACTGTAACCGGTTTAACACCCAGAAACTTTAACCACAATTTAAAAAGAAGTTTACTTTAAGTGAAATTTCATATTCAGATATTGCATTAAAAAGGGACTTTTTTTATAATCTATAGTATTTGACAAGAAATTTGATTATCAGAATGTTATAATATATAGTGTTATAATATATAGTACTTGACAAGGAAAATGAAATGACATTTGATATAACTAAGAAGAATTTAGGACTTAGGGGTGTGCATTTGATATTCAGAAATGTTCTAGTATATAGTGGTCTCATTCACAAGTTGAAAACCAACAATGTCTAATATATGTTCAGATTAAACCATATATGTTTCATCAAGCACAATACTGGATTTGGAATGTAAGATTGGGAGTACCTATATATATATATGAGATGAAACTCAGACAATCCAGTTACCTCCTACTTCTTCCATAATCCTCTCTACTTTCTGCAGCATATCTGGATAATGAGGAAACAGTTTGTTACATATTATAGACGGTAGATTTTTGAAATATACTAAGTGAAGTTGAATCTGAAATCTATTCCCAATGTAAATGGGTTATGATTGTCTCTATAGGCGTTAGAGAGAAAACACACCTTGAAATGAAGAATCATCCATGTACTTCTGTCAAAACAAAAGGTTGGAATCCCAAAAACCAGAAGAAATCATTAGAACAGTGTTAGTGTGTTAGAAAGAGACGAAATTCGAGCTGTTATGCTATACCAGTATCTGTGACTTTAGATCAGGATCCTGCTTCACAGTTGTTTGGCCTGCATCTATACCCAGTTTCATGGGAAAAGAACTTGTTAACAAAAAGTATGAAACAAGCTATATACGTTAAACCAGAACAAGTAAAGATCAATTGTGGAGATTACCTAGAGTGGAGTTAGGGAAGCAACCAGAGAGTAAGGTGGTGAAACTTGGAGGGAGGTCACTGAAAGGCTCGTTACGAATTTGACTAAGCGTGGACTGTTGTGGTGGGTATAAGATTTGTCCAGTTTGATACTCCAGCCTTGGTTGCATTTCAGGGGCATAGCTACCAAGATGTTTAACCATGCTCGGCTCTTCCACAGTGGCGAATTGTGGCGGGTATATGATTTGACCAGTTTGATACTCGAGCCTCGGTTGCCTTTCAGGGACATAGCTACCAAGACGTTTCACCATGTTTGGCTCTTCCACAGTGGCGAACTGTGATTGGTAAAAGGTTTGACCAGTTTGATACTCAAGCCTTGGTTGCCTTTCAGGGACATAGCTACCAAGATAGTTTACCATGTTTGGCTCTTCCTCAGTCGCTCTGCAAAGAGAATTTACTATATCGACATTGTTGGCAAAAACACTTGTAAGATTTTGCAACATTGTAATGTGATATATAACCTGGGGATAATCTCATTTCCAGGGTTGTAATCTGACTGGAAACTAGTATCGAACTCACGTTCCTGGATCCCAGCTTCCTCAAAGCCCTTGAGTTTCTCCTACAAACAGAACAACAGTCACAGGAATCATTGGCTATAATTTAAAGAAAAGCAGCTTATACACTGAAGTAAGGGTAACGATATATCATCTCTATCTAAATCAACATGTATAAAGCAGCTCTTTGCAGTAAATAGCTAACCTTAAGAGCTGCCACAAAGGTCACCGCTGCATCACATGAGGAAAACCTTAAAGCGAACTTTTGAATCTGGAGGAACAACAAACAATAGATTTCGATCACAACAGATAAACTATCTAACTCGTGAACAATGATCAAATTCTTCTTATATACACTACATCATCAAGCTTTCAAAAGAGATTCTGAGTGTTAGGAGGTTGCCTCGTTTGAAGAATCCATGTAGCTAACGAGAATCGCTCGGCTACCACGAGATGGAAACCCCGAAACACACGTCATGTGAGGCCACGAGAAATTCAGCTTCGAAATGTAGTGCTCTTCCTGTATAATTTGAGATACAACAATCAAACAACAGAGAATCCAAATTAATCCATGAAACTACAATCAAACGCGGATAGATCCGATTCACGAAATTCACGCGGATAGAAACAACCAATCCATGAGTCGCAACTAACAAATCCGATCTAAAGAAATTTAACTCACGAGGATTTTTCCGGAGAGTTCAACGGAGAGAATCACATCGGATCTGTCCACTTCGTCCACGAGAGTGACATACACCTTCGAGAAAGACGTCGACAGCCACGTCCCATCGGGCGACGAACTCAGCTCTCTCTTTCCGAGAGGAACGAGTCCTGGATAAGGAGATGGAGAACACGGAAACGGAATGAAACGAGCGAAGCTGATTAACCATCGGAAGGTTTCTGAAGCCTCCGCGTTTCCTCGGTGGACTGATGCAGTTAGGGATCCCGCCATCTTCCTCCCGATCTTTCCTCCGATTTGAAATTTCATTTTCTTTTTCTCCTCTAATGAATAGAATTTGAAAATCGTACGAAATTATGGATTTTCTAAAGTCCATGGGCTCAGATAATCACAAATGGGCCTAAAAGCCTAATATATCCCACTTGAGTGTTCGAGAAAAAACGTTTCCCACTTGATCACTTTATTTATGTAAGTGTTGTTAGATAATTAATTTTTTTTTTCACACTAATATATATATATAACAAAAGGTTAATACAGTGGAGAATCCATAAGTTATGGATGTGAGAGTGGATACAAATGAGATAACCAAGAAGGAGAGCCTCTAGAAATGTAAGATTGAAACCGATTTTGCTTGGTGACACTTTCCGCAATGAGCTTTGTTCCTTTGATATCCGTCGGAGAGTGGAAATCAATTTTCCAAGCACAAAATCTTTGAAGCATAGGCAATAGTTGGGAAGAAAAATACTTGTGAGATGGCCAAGAAGATGGCTTCTTGAGAGCATTGATAAGATCTGAGTCATCTCCCACAAATAAGATGAAATCGTAATTGATTGTTTTTAAACAGTCAATAGCCCATTTCCAGCTTTCAAAAGATGCATCAATCTTAGTATAAATACCAGTAAATAGATAATTACATATTGGCTTTCTTTTATTAAACATACATATTGGCTTTTTCTTACATAAAAAAAATCAGAATACTTATAAAAGTCTGCATAAATTCATTTTTTATTTTGAGTTTATATCTAGTTTTATACAATGATATGATATTGTTTGCTTTAGAATGAACTGATAAAGGTTGTATAAATTTGTTTTTGGATCTTTTTCAATTTTACTCATATTATTCATGTACGTATATATTACACAATATATTTATAAATTTTAAGTGTAGGAATTTAATATCAAAACAATAATCAGACTCTTATATTACAAATGAAAAGCTTATCTACATAATCTAATAAGAAAACCTTTTAAGGTAAAATGTCTACATATAATAGCATATGATCATGTTTCATAGCAATATGTAAAAGTCTAAAACGTCTACACATATAAACCTCAATCTTTTCTCCTATATAAACTATCTAGATCCTAAAGAAAAGTCTTCATTGTTTCCTTCTCGCAAACCTTGGTGATCTCCGAACATATCCGCCTGATATAAATTGTGCCAATAAACGAACAATCAAAATAAATTATCTTCATAAGCCATAAAGGAAAAGAACAAAACATGAAGTGTTTTTTAAAAAAACATGAAGTTTTTTTTTAAAAAACATTTAACGTGCTTTCTTTTAAAAAAGTTTGAGAATTTCATTTTCTTTTAGGTCAATTCTCTCAAATAGCTTTTCTTAAGTTTTTCTCACAAAAATAGATCTCAAAAATTAAAATGACCAAAATATCACTTTTTATTTTGAAAATTTTAAGTTTTATTAATTTTTTTTAAATTCGAAACCTTATCCCCAAAACCTCAACTATAAACAAAAAAATCTAAGATAAGTTAACCCAAAAGGTATAAATGTATATTTGAAAAATATTTAAATGTTATTTTGATCATTGTCTATATTTGTGATAAAAACTTTTTCAAGTCTATTCTACTCATTTTCTCTTTCTTTTAATGGAAATGTTTCCTTTTTATCAATTGCTTATAGCTCGGATGCACTGCATATATTAAAGCCACCCTCTAATCAATAAAATGAGGCGACATACACAATGTTGAAAAGACATGGCTCTGAGATTAGGCGAGATAAGAAAAGACATGGCTCCAGCTTGAGTGTAGAATTTGAATTTCTACCACACGATGTGATAGAGCTCATACTCGAGAGACTTCCCGTGGAATCTCTGCGGAGATTCAGGTCTGTGTCCAAGAAGTGGAGATCCACAATCGATTCCCCTCGTTTCCAGGAAAGACAGTTGAACCTTCGTAAGCAATCACGAGGTCATGATCTCCTTTTCGTAGCCATTCACGAGGATCCTCCTGATGATGCAGCAGCTCCACTTGTGTTGGGGGCCTCTTCTTGCACATTCCGTACGGTCAAGTTCCCTTTTCCCAACCTCTTGCTTTGCTATGGTAGTTGTGACGGTCTGGTTTGCCTCTTCTGTATGGACACACCAAACGTCGTGGTGAATCCCGCCACTCAATGGCATCGAACTTTTCCTTTTTCCTCCGTGCAACGCCTTATCATCGACAGATATAATATTAAAAGACGCTTTTACCCCCTAACTTGTCAGCTTGGGTTTGGTAAAGACAACAAGTTGAGTAGTGGTGGTACGTACAAGTACAAGCCAGTTTGGTTGTATAATTCATCCGAATTTGGACTAGACAACGTTACCACTTGTGAAGTTTTCGAATTTAGCACAGACACGTGGAGGTACGTTGTCCCTGCTTCTCCTTATCGTATTCTCGAATTCCAGAAGCCAGTCTACTTTGACGGGTCACTCTATTGGCTCACCGACTGTGAAGAAACAAAGGTTTTGTCTTTCCATCTCCACACAGAAACTTTCCAAGTCATCTGTAAAACTCCCTTTGCTGATGCACCAGCTGACACAGGATGCGTCATCTTGTTCATCCTTGATAACTGTTTGTGCGCTTCCGAGAAAAGCTGGCCAACCCAAGTCATATGGTCCTTGGATGATTCTTCAAAGACATGGAAGAAAATGTGTTCAATAGATCTCACCGATACTTTGCCTTGGTTCAACAATAGTTGCCCTCTCGTGCCTTTACCTGTAGCAATCCTGGAGAAGAATAAGTTATATCTTCAAAGTCGTAGAGGCTTGGAACCACTCGTGCTACATGATCTCCATACCAAATCTTATGAGGTAGTCTCCACACCTACCACCCCCGGAGATTGTATTTATTATTTCGAAAGTTTGTTCTCTGTTTAATTAATTTTTATGGTTTTTTTTTTCTTATTTATGAGTATCATCAGTGAACCATTTGTATTTGTAACAGTTTTCTTAAAAGATTTACATAAGTAGTTGAATTTATCTGTTCTTTTCTATAGTAAAGAAAATCAAACTAATCTTCTAGTCTTAAACTGCAACATCACAAACTCTCCCCATGTTCCAAAGTCACGCAAGTCCTTGTTAGTTTTTGTCTCATCCAACTCATCCATTCCTCTTTGGAACCTTTGGTATAAGTTAGCTTCCATGTAAGCATTTTCTTTTGCTGCAAAACAGAGAGTAGCAATATGGGATTAATGGAATAACACTGCAGAATCGCATGTTAACGATCAACCCCTACATGTATAAGATCTAATATGCACAGATGAAGACTTACCCATTCACGTATAATGGGTCCTCTGTCTTGTTTTGCGGTAACCAGTCCTTCCTTTTGAACTTCTTTAATGATCTCTTCTCCATCCATCAGAGGCTTTATATCCCAAACGTTATCAAGACCTGTGATGTTAAGCAAGAAACATAGTTAATGTAAACACATTCTAATACTTTGTTCTGCCTTGTCTCACAATTTTTCCATTTTCAATGCTATCACTTAATCACATATACTTACTCAGTTCACGGATGTTGTCCTGAATTGTTAGATAAATTTCTATTTTCTTGTCAAGATCAAGATTCATGCCATCATCATCCTTATACAGCAGTAATGATACTAACAAGGCAACACGCCAGAAATCTTTTATATCTCTAAGAAGAAACCCTGGAGAGTATGACCAAAACACCCCGTTATAGTACTATAAAGTTAGTGATTTCATGTGGTCGTAGTACACTACTATAGAGACTATTGAAGATTACCTGTGAGTACTCTTATTTTAGATGTTGCGAGGACCTTTGGATCATTTAAGGAGATGGATTCACAGAGCTCAAGAATCTCACTACCCCAATCAAGTTTATCCAGATGTACTGGATTCTTCAACTGAAGAGGAAGAATCAACGACTTGAATCTCTCCGCTGCACGGTGTATACTGATAACCTGAAGGAAGTAAATGGATTTTATTACCATATAATAGTGTTGCAATTGGAGATTAAGACACTGAACATTAATAAACAAAAGCTCACTGTTTCAGCGTCCTTAAACTTCCGCTTCATAGAGTTCTTCAAGATGTAGTTGACAACAGAAACCTAGACAGGGTTCATGTTTCATTTGCTTAGAGAATCAAACTCAAGATTTTAGCTAAGAGCACAAAATACTTAGTGAACTATCAGTACCAATTTTTCTTTGTTTTCCTTGTAGACCATTCTCCTAAACGGCAGGAACAGAGCTGCGTAAAGAGCAAGCCTTCTTTGTTCACTCTACAATTTGACACCAGTAAAGATCTTAACTAAAAACAAAAAAAACAAGAACCGATGGTGACAGGCTAATGACTCACACTGAAGTTAACGAGCCCATGTGTCTGAATTAAGTTCCACATAGCTTCCATGTAGTCTCGGCAGAGACTAAAGAAGCAATACATGTGATGGCATAATAAGACTATCAGTGTTAAGCTCTGAATGTGTATAAGAGTAGAAAAGAGACAAACCTGCCACAGTTAGTTCCCGGTGAGGGCTCAGATGAAGAGGGAATAGCAAAGACAACCCCAAACAGTTTGAAATCAGACAGATAAGTAACTGCTGATACAGGTCCAGTCCCAGTTATCATCATATCAATCTACACGAGAGAATCAAGTTGTGTAACAAAAAAAAACATCAGCTAAATGCAGCAATGCAAGAATTTTACATCCTTACTTCGTTTCCTATACGCTCTCTGCATATTTTTCTTTCAAGAGCTACTCTAACTTCCTCACTTGAAGCAGCTTCTTTCAGCTCTTCATCTAGAGTAAAACAAAACTTTGCACCTATTATACATTTATATGTCAATCTGTTAACCAAGATTGACAAAAACCATTACAACAGAGATGACAGAATCACAAATACCAAAGCGAATCGCACGAAGAACTCGCAAGGGATCCTCCAGAAAAGTAGTTTTTGCAGGTAATGGAGTGATAATTCTTCCAGACTTGAGGTCATCAATGCCTGTCATTGCATCATCATCATCATCCCTTATAAACTCTACTAGTTTTCTCATCAGAGTAAAAACTACTAACTAACCTCTTCCTGTATGATCTTCTACTAAGCCAGTGTGAATATTGTAGAATAAACTGTCAGATACAAGACATCAGAAAAGATTGTCACAGTTTGAACTAAGTGATACGCATATAACATTAGGATATGCAACTTCTTTCTCTGGACAAAGATAAAGGAGTACCTATTTATAGTTAAGTCTCTTCTATAAGCGTCCTCTTCTGGAGTTCCAAAAGCCTATAGGAAAGGAAAAAAAAGACTTAAAAGAGAGGTTATGTGTTCTTCAAAACCACAAAGAGAATGAATAACAGAGCAGGCACCACTGATTTAGGATAACGACTGTTCTCATCAGCTTCTTCTTTTCTCAACTGTACAAAATCTATCCACTGGTTAAAGAGACGCATCTTCCCGGTCTCCAAATGTTTGAATTTCTTAGGGTTACTGAGAAGTTGCAAGCAAAAATAAGAAAAAGTTAATATCAAGAAAGCTTTTCATCCGATTCAGAAGGGAATCTCAAGAAACCTTTTAATGATATGGATGTTCACAACTTCTCCCACTTTATTAGAAAAATAATCCTGAAACGTTTCAAGAAATTCACTTCCTGTCATGTCATCGATGGCTATGTCAATATCATCAGAATCTTTCCCCAGAAGCTGCAAACAAACTCAAAACAAAATCAAAACTCTTGGTAGTAAAGCATAAGCGCATCAGTGTTTACGCAGTTTGAAAAAAAAAAGAAAGAGAAAACTTTAGGAAGTGAAGGAAGAGTAGTACCTTGTCGCGCACCCAACCACCTGCGACGCGGAGCTGCGTTTTGAGGTTAGATTCATGGAGAAAACCTAAAAGAAGGTCGAAGATTTTTCGTTCATTGTCCGTGAGATCTATTGTTTCTCTCAGCTTCACCGTCGTCATGATGGCCTTCGCCGTCTGACACAAGTCAGTGAGTTTAAAACCCTTTTAGAGGGTTTGGTCAATTTTCGAAACCGAATTTTTTGTTAAGTTGGTTTTATTTCCGGTTTAGCTGCTAGACCATAGACTGGCCCAAATCGAAAATCAAAAGAAAAACTGGGCCAAAAGTGTCTAAGCCCAACTGATAAAGCTTCTTGTTTTGATATTCGCTAAACAAAAAAATTTGCAATTTCAGTGGGAAAATCCGATAATAAAAATTTGTATATGCAATTTAAAAATAAAAAATAAAAAAATTGTATATGCAATTTCATAATAATCTTTACAATCAATCAATTTTGACTAAAAGCATATTGTTTGAACTAAATATAAATTAACTGAATGGAATTAATGCATTTTAAAGAAGAATTGATTTTCTTTGACAAGAAAATTTTCTAGACCAGTGGCAAAGAGGAAAGAGTGTTTGGTACAAACTGCTAGTTTCCAGGTAATACGCAAAAATAGTCGAGAATCAGTGGCTGCTTGTATGACTCAACATAAATGATATACATGTGATCATCACTGACATTAGTATTTAATTTGACATACACGTATAGATATATGCATCTACAAATATCCACATGTTGAACGGTGATTGGATGATAGTCTAATGTATAATGAGAACAAATTGGTTTGGTCACGGGAAGAGACAAAATTTGTCTCTGTGAATTTATGAAGCAACATAACAGTAAATACCCATGATCTCTCTATCATTTGATTCATTTCACACACATATTCATATGAAATCATATAGTGTTTATAACTCAAACACAGTCCATAACTCGAATTATTCGAAGTGGATATTACAGGGACAACCGAATTTTATAATAGTATATAAAATTAGATCCTTCTGTCAAATTTATAAATCTATACATGTGACTGAATTATAAATCTAATATATTAGAAGAAATTGAGCACATGGAATGGAAAGCACAAAATGAATGAATTAGAGAATAAAAAGATTAGAAAATAACCATTGAAGGGACGTTGGGGGTAAATTCTAAGACGTTGCATGGAGTTCACGGGGAAGCTAACAAGAGAAAGAGGTTCACGAGCGGATCTGCACTTGAAGACAGCATATATAACTGATCACACTCGTAAAGCCAAAAGATAAAACAAACTCTAATTAATCCCGAATCAAAGAAATAATATCCACGTGACGTAAATAATGTGATCCAAGTATATATAAACTGCGCTTTAAACAGCTTATTAAAGGGTTTTCCTAGCTGTTGAATTGGACTCTCTCCACTAAAGTAGATTATATATATAAGATGATCAATATGGAATCGTATCAAGTCTTGATTAACACACTAGATAATTTAGCTAGGTTTAAGGTCAAAGTTATAATACAGATCGAATTACGGATGAGCCGAAGACTTTTGTTTATTTTTAGATATGCTTATATCTGTTTAGCAAAAATAATAGATATGGTTATATCTGATATACTGTAAAAAAGAATATTGTAAATTTCCTATGAGTAAGTTTATTTAACAAACGTAGAAGACATATAACTTATGTTAAATATTTGATGCCGTATATCTCAGAGAAACGGTACGGTCCATAAAATATCGTTAGCTTTACCAACAACATAAAAAAAAGAGATTGGCACGAGATCTTGAATAGTCGAGCTGTGAAGTCAAAGGGGATACATTTTGTTATTATTATCCAATAATTACAAAACTCTCGTGCACCTTACAGATTTGTCCATATTATTAGCTATATCTAATAGATAATAGCGCATCGAATTTTGGCTTATTCGATGTATGAGTTGTTGTATCGTAAAAGTATCAAAGAAAACAAGATCTATAACTCTAAGCATCCACGTATATAATATTTTTTGATGATTTAGTCAATATATATAGAAGGGAAATATGTACATTGAAAGTCTTAATAATTTAATTAGATCTTGCGATATAATGCACAATTAGTAGAGAAATGAACGATTGTTTTTAACCGGCTCGTAGCTAAGAGAACCACCAAAAGATAGGCAGCATGTTTGGTCCACCTATGAGTCTTCGATTTTATAAATGCAACGTTAGCTTTGGGCTTAGATATAATAAATGTTTTGCCTGACACATTTCTTGATTCTTCAGGATCCTTTCCTTAGTTTTAAATTTTTAATAAAAATAGTTTAAATAAATAGAGCATGTTTTGTACTTATTTGTCTCGTGCAACAATGAACAGTGGTATTTTCGATAATTTTAATGAAAGAGAGGGTCATATAGATGCATCTGTTTGGACCTATATATCTGGTGCGTAAGTTAAACTGAAACTAACTGCAATATCAGTAAAGAAGCCATTGTCTCTGGCTACACATTTTTTTGGTAACAAACCATGGTCTCTGACTATCTTCGCATATTATAATCCAACTTAACGAATACAACAGACTAAATAGCATTGTTTGCTTTCTTTTGAAACTCAACAGTAACATTATTGTGACAAGTTGATTATCGCTAGTATACCTTATCAGGAATCATGTGTGTGTGAACACAAAAGATCGTATTTGAGGCAAAGGGCAACACAATGAGGCGTATAGTTTCTCCAGGGTTTACAAAAACTAAACCATAACAACGGTTAAAGATTTATGATCTCCCACGAATTTTCAAAATTTAGGTTTAAGAAAATACGTAGCTATTGTAGTTTACGTTTATTATTAATAATAAAAGTATCCGAATGGTTTCTCAAAAAAAAAAAAAAAAGTATCCGAATGATTTCTCAAAAAAGAAATGTATCCGAATTAACTATGAAGATCAATCTTTCATGTGATGATATTCTTGTCACGATAATCTCATAATTGTTTTTGTTTATTCTAGGCCAACAGCTTTTTGGCTGTCAAAAAGGGGACTGTCGAATCACATTTATCATATACGTGTGTTCATCACATGATACTTCACTATTTGCAGAATAGTAAAACAATACTCCTTTGTTCTTAAAAGATACATTTATAGTGTTTTGACACACGTTAAGAAAACACATTAAATCACTATTGTTTTCAGTAATTTTTAATTTTCAACAACTTTTAGCCAATAGTAATCTAATAAAACTAATTATTCTTTTTGAAACTTGTAATTTTCTCATAGAATATACATCTTTTTGAAACAAAATATATTTCCAGAACATGGATCTTTTAGGAACGGAGGGAGTATAATTATTATTTGTAATAATTATAAATTCTAAAAAACATAATGGCAATAAGATATCCATTTTTCTTTTACCTAAGAAAAAACAACTTACATTTTTACAGCTTATAACAGTTGAATTGAACATTCTACTGTATTTATATGTTAATTTTTGGTTTTATTTGATAGAGAAGTTGTTCAATACTAAAAAAAAAAAGCTGTTCAATACTATGAGCGCACAAAGCTCTTTTCTGAATCCCTAAGATGCTTTCAAGTACATATATATTTATTTAACGTCTTTATTAAATATATATGATAAACTATTTTTTTTCCTTACAATTTATCTTCCAAATATTTTTGCATGATAGAATTCTACAATTAAGACACATTTTGTATTCCAAAAATAGCTGGAGACGAACAAATAAATACTTCATACGAGAACTGAAACAATAGTACTATAATATATTAAATATGTTTTAACTTCATTTGGAGTCCATCTCCCAAACCCTGATAATTTCGAATTTCATATCACCTAACTAGACTAACCAGAAAAATATTGACGATTTACACATATGCTCATTATTGATTAAGCTTTTCTAAGGTCAAAAGGGTCATCAACCACAAAAAATGTCTGTATAGCATATTGTGTTCTTTTGTGTTAATAACTCTATATAGTATGTGATATAATAACACCCGTAACAAGAGATCTTTAGGAGAAATATTTAAAGAAATATTAATTTTATAATCAATGGTTTCCATGAACAGTTAATGATTTTATCTTTAAAATCTCTATTTAAGGATTGAACACTATTCATGGGCACCACTACCCACGTGTCAGCCTGCACATGGTAACTTTTTTTTTTAAAAAGAAAAAGTTTGAAATATCCTTATATAATTTGAAATGCTTTTTTTTTTCTTTTTTCCTAAGAATTTTCCTTAAGGACTCCTTATTGCGGATGCTCTAAATTGGTCTTTTGACTATACAACTAAAAATGTGTGCTAATACCAAAAAAATTCAGCTAATACGATTTTAAAACGTTATACTAACTTAGCCAGAACCGAGGCTCATGTGTATTTTGGTAAACTTCGCATGAACTTCACAGAAATCGCCATCTTATTTCGTTTGTCTTTTGTGTAGTTTCTTTTACTATATCATCGAATATATTTGGTATGTTTCACTTAGTTCGAACACAATATTTCACGATTACCGTATATAGACAATATTGCATATTCACGTCTGAAGCTATAAATCTGATTTAAATAAAACAGCTTAATCATTCTCAAACAATGCCGACATCTCATGATGAGAAACAAGAAAAACAATGCCGACATCAATTTTGTTTCGAACTTTTTCATCATAGTCAGTGTATATATATACAAATATGAGAGAAATAGAAGAAAATAAAATACTGAGGACCTAAAGAAACAAGCTTCGGTTACTTTCTGTTTTCTGTTTCTGCTCTTTCCTTAAGCAGCAAGTCGTTTTTCATGAGTTATAATTGAACTATTAATATATAATGGATTCAACATGCAATAAATAAGAAGATAAGAAAGTAAGTAAATAATAATTGGAGGAGTTGTGAATACAAAAGCAAATCCCGTGAAGTGGTGCATGTGAGTAATAAAGAGATGTTATAATCAGTGCCCCATTGACAACATATAGACCCACTCACGATCTCTTTCGCTATACAATACTAGTTGCATATTCCCCGCGCAAGCGCGAGGCCGGGATCATTATGTTTGCGTGTAATTTTTTCGATTGTTGGTTTAATGGATTTTTCTAATGACACCAAATAATAATGAAACAGAAAGAATGTAAATGAAAATATTGTATATCTAATGTGTTAAATGTTATTTATATGCGAAATAAGGTTTATAGGAATAGTTAGGCTATAATATAGTTTTTACTATGTAAAAGTAGGTGTCTATTTTTTATTTTTCTTTGCTGTAAATAGTTTTTATATTGTATGTTAAAATTTGATATAATTCTATATTTTAAGTATTTATATTTGTATTAAACGATTTATTAATTTGAAAACAACCTTAACTAAGTTAATATTCGTTGTTTAAGTTTTATTATATATTTTTTTATATATGGTTTTTTGTAAGTTTGGGTTTTTTTCATAAATGATGTGACATTTTTATCTACGGTGTCATCAACTGTAGGAATCCATTCGCCGAAGTCTGGAGTTGGTGGTGAGGAATGATTTCAATGAAATTATAGTAGTTATTAAAATGTAAAAGAAATTACATATTCATTTAATAAATAACGAAAAATAATTAAATTTTGTTGTTTATTTTATTTTTTTTCACATAAATTTTTTTTGAAAATATATTAGGAATGTGTTAAATGTTATTTATATGTGAAGTAAGCTTTATAGGAATAGTTAGGCTATATTATAGTTTTTAGTGTGTAAAAGTAGGTGTTTTTTTTGCTGTAAATAGTTTTTATATCGTAGGTCAAAACTTGATATAATTCTATATTTATAGTATTTATATTTGTATTAAACTATTTATCAATTTGAAAATAACCTTAATTCACTTAATATTCGTTGTTTAAGTTTCATTAGATAGGTTTTTTATATGGTTTTTTGTAAGTTTGAGTTTTGTTCATAAATGATGTGGCATTTTTATCTACGGCATCATCGACTGTGGGAATCCATTCGCCGGAGTCTGGAATCGGTGGTGAAGAATGTTTTCAATGAAATTATAGTACTTATTAAAGTGTAAGAGAAATTACATATTCATTTCATAAATAACACAAATAATTAATTTTTGTGGTTTTTTTCATTTTATCTCACATACAAATTTTTTGAAAATATATATTAGGAAATATGTGCAATGATTTAACTTTTTGAGCTCGTAATATATATTATTCAAGTCTCATTAAGCCATCCACATAGGCAGCCGCGTGGGATTCACTTTTTATTTTTGTTTTTGTTTTTGTTTTTTGGTCTGTTTGTTTTTGGATTTATTTTTTATTATTTTTGGGTTGAGCTGTATTATAATAGAATATTTTAAGGTTCTTTAAGCCATCCCTGTAGGCAACCGCGTGAGATTTGCTTCTTTTTTTTTATTGTTCGTTTTTTGGTCCATTTTTAACTATTTTTGGGTTTGAACTTGTTAACCTTTAGAATTTATCCAACTATATTCATTTCATAATAACGAACATAATTAATTTTTGTTGTTTTTTTTTATTTTATTTCACATACAAATTTTTTGAAAATATATATTAGGAAATATGTGCAATGATTTAACTTTTTGAGCTCGTAATCTATATTATTCAAGTCTCATTAAGCCATCCACATAGGCAGCCGCGTGAGATTCACTTTTTGTTTTTGTTTTTTGGTCTGTTCGTTTTTGGATTCATTTTTTATTATTTTTTGGTTGAGTTGTATTATAATAGGATATTTTAAGGCTCTTTAAGCCATCCGTGTAGGCAACCGCGTGAGATTTGCTTTTTGTTTTTTGTTTTTTTATTGTTCATTTTTGGATACATTTTTAACTATTTTTGGGTTTGAACTTGTTAACCTTTAGGGTTTATCCAACTATTTTGATTTTTAAAACAATAAGCCCAAAAAAACATAAAAACCTTATAAACAAAAAGTTCATATGATAATAAGCCAAATAAAAAAAATCAAAAATCTATATTATAATAGTACACTTTCTAGGCTCCACAACGCGCCTCGTCAGCAATTTTTTGGGTCCCGTAGGTATTTTTTAAAAACCCATAATCTTAGTAAGATGATTTAGAACAATGAAATACACTTTAGCCCAGTGGTATAAGGTGTCTAATTAAGTATGTAAGATCGTGGGTTCAAACCACGCAACTATCATGTATTTTTGATTTTTTTTATTTGGCTTGTTAACCTTTAGGGTTTATCCAACTATTTTGATCTTTAAAACAATAAGCCCAAAAAAAACATAAAAACCTTATAAACAAAAAGTCCATATGATAATAAGCCAAATAAAAAAAATCAAAAATACATGATAGTTGCATGGTTTGAACCCACGATCTTGCATACTTAATTAGAAACCTTATGCCACTGGGCTAAAGTGTATTTGATTGTTCTAAATCATCGTACCAAGATTATGGGTTTTTAAAAAATACCTACGGGACCCACAAAATTGCTGACGTGGCGCTTTGTGGAGCCTAGAAAGTGTACTATTATAATATAGACTAGGTTCATAGCTCCGCGCCGGTGACAGTGATGATGCGTTATGATGTTTTATAGATGGGATTTTGTCATATTTTTGGATATTTTTTTGTTTGGGGTTTAACCGAAAATCCGATTGAATTGAGTTGGTATATGAATGAGTGAAAATTCATATGCTTTGAAATATTCCTATATTATTTTAGTAATTATTTTCTCGAATATTTGTGTTATTAGTGCTTTTATGTCTAGGATGAGTGATTTATTATGTTGTTATTGTCTAATTTATAGGTTGGTAGTATATTATTGTTAAATAGTGAATTAGCATTTAAAAAAATTAAGATTTTGTTAAATTATACAAAGAAATATAGTTTAATGGATTGAAAAGAAAAAATGAAACATGTTTGTTAAGGGGTTGTGTGGAATGTTTAGAGATCAATATTTATTAGTGAGTAAAGACCTGTTTTTATTTACAGATAAGAGTGTTTGATGAATTTATATGTGTTCGTATTTCTAAATTTTTTTACGATTTAATTGGATCTTAATGTTATTAGTGAGTTAATAACCATAGGTAACCAAATATAGGTATTTGTTACTATACAACTATAATATGGGAACGAAAAAGAAATAATTTTGTTATTCGGAAAGAAATATAGTTTGTTGTTTTCAATGTGCCATGACATGTTTTGAAAATATATAATTGTAATTTAATAAATGCTAAAGCTTCGTATAATTATATACATGTATGACTAAGATAGTTATTTTTTTATATTTGTCAAAAATATTTTGTGGTAGTTTAAAAATGGGAATGGTAGATTAAAAAGTTTAGTCGTATAGGATTATATTCTAACACAATGAAAATGTGGTAGCTGGGTTTTAAATGATTGGACTTGAAATTTGATGAGTCTTGAGTCTCAATTTAGATTTGAAACTGGATTGTTTACTCGCCCTTTTTGTTTCTCCTCGTCATCTTCAGTAGTGTGACAAGCTCTTGTGATTCTTGGTCTGATTGTGTTTTTAATGTGTCATTTTGTGAAATTATGGTTTTTCTATAGCAACATGGAAGAGAGATTAGCTCACCTTACTTAAGGCTCCATCGCATTCCTTACTCAGTGAACCTCTGTTGATTCGGTGTTCTCGGAACCTGCAATAAGAAGGTTTGAATTTGTTGTATGACTTTATTTCTATTATTATTAGTTTCGTTTACTAAAACCCATACTGAATGATTTGAGGTTCTATATGTTAATTTGGTTGGTATGGCGTATGTTTACTTTAACATGACAGAGAGACTTGAAGGCTGCATGACGGATGCCGGTGACGCTAGTTTTAGGAACCGGAGAAGGAGAGAGAGACATTTTCTAGAAGATGGTTAAAGTTAAGAGGAATAGATAAGTTTTTTGGAGATGTACATAGGGTTCATCAAAGATGAGAATCATATATATATGATTTACAGAGAGGCTAGAAATCAGGAACATTTATGACCAAGTGATGTAAGATGGGGAGATGAAAAGTTCACCGGTGAAAAAAATAGATTACGAACAGACACACGGCGCAGCTCTATAACTCAGACCTGTATAAGACGATGGTGAAAGGAATCTTAACTCATTTTAAACATTAACGGTTTACAATATGGAAAAATTGTAACTGTTGTAAACTTGAGGATTTTTTCATATAATATGATGAAACCCAATTAAAAATGAAACTCATAATACACTTCCAGGCCCGAACTTTAAAGGAGGCCATAGATGTAAAGACTTCCGGCTAAATATATATTAGTTTCGGCCATCAATGTACAAGTTATCTTGTAGTTTAGTGGTATGAATGTTAGTGTTTGTTTCTTAATAACCCGGGTTCAAATCATATGTTTGACATTTTTTCACATTTTTTAAAGTGGGACCCACCTAATGCTGATGTGGTGCGTTGAGGAGTCTTGAAACTCAACTATTATAATATAGATTCTTATAAATAATATTTTTTAAAAAAATTAAATTCTTCAGAAAACTACATTGAGACAAACTATCTCTCAACAAGCTTATATTTCTGCCCCTTTCGCTACTTATTAAAATATATTTTGATTATCCACTTGAAATCATAGCTAATATGTGATGTTTCAACCAGATGGCAGGTATATACGAAATGACTAATGCAATATTTAGATTATTACTGCGTTAAAAATTTAATATATAAAAAAGTTTGGCCATGTTTTGCAATTAGTATACAAAATGAAAGATTTAATACAAATCACTTTCCTAAGTCTTCTTTAAAACATCACTTTCCTGCGTGGCCTCTTGAATCCATACACTAAATGTGAAAATCATAAGAATCATGCCAAAACGACAGATCCAACACATGTTTGAGTTCTTTTAGAAACCCATGCTTACGTTACATACACAATCGATGTAATTGTATATATCATGAAAAAGGAAGACCCCTAAAATCGAATTTTTACCACCTAATTTTAAGTATCACCACTTCATGGTGCGCATACACGTGTTTCTATATATTACTATGTGACTATGTTGAAGTCTTGGCCATACATGTTCATAACCAATTTAAATGAGCTTTTAGCCAGCCAATACTCTCCACGTTGCATACACATTGCCATTTTGCCCATGACTATTTACACCACATTTCAGGTTTTTGCCGTTGGTGTAAAGATAAATTTTTACCCAGGGTGAAAAAAAAATCGATGTTTCAACTTTACTTTTGCAGATTTTCTACTCATAACTTCCAAATACTAATTAACGAGTAATCACTTTACATCACTGTCAAGGTCATTATTTGTATTACAAAAGTCCAGGTAAAATCGAACATAAATACATAATGGAATACACTAGTAAGCAGAAACTTATTAGTTTATTTTCTTAAAGTAAGTTTGTCAGTCACAATATGGAAAACAAAGGATATTATTGATACAAATTCGTTTAAGAATTCTAAAATAAAATTCCGTTTTGAAAACCCGTGAGCCTCTCTACATTCTTGGACTGCCTCCTTATTTAAATCCCTTCAAAAACCTTCTCTTCTTCAACTTAAACCAAAAATAAAAAACTTAGACAGAGAAAGAAAAAATGATAATGACAAGAAGTCTAAGGCTGGGAAGCATCACAATGATAATGCTAATGGCGGTTTTGGTCTGGTCCATAACTCTAGAGACCTGCATTGCTAGAAGAGGAAGACATTGGAGACATAGCCACCGAAGCTCCTCTGACTTGTCTGATTCCTTGTCAAGCAAGAAACCAAAAAGCCATAGTCACCACAGCTCTCATAACAACAACCATAATCATCACCACAAGTCTAAACCTAAACCAAAGCTGAAAACGCCGCCAAAAAGTGACCACAAGAAATCTCCGGTGGTTTCACGGCCACCAAAAGTCCAACCACCGTCTCTTCCGCCGTCAAAGGGATCCAAAGTTTTCAATGTGATGGATTTTGGCGCAAAGGGTGATGGCAAATGTGATGACACTAAGGTAAAAAAAAACCAAAATTATCTCATTAATTTCGTAATCCATATGTAGTTTCAATCCTAGGGTTGTTTTAATATATTTATTAGTTCATTTTTTTTCTATTTTGTTTTCATAAAAAAATTGGAAAAAATAAATAAAGTACAATTGAGAGAACACTGAGACAGAACAACAATAAAAAAACAGAGCTAAAGAAACAGGTTTCTCTGTCTGTGAAGTCACTTTAGAATTTTTTAATATTTTGTTTTTATCTTAAATGTTATAACTTGCGCCAAAAGAAAAAAGACAAACGAATATAAAGTGACAACAGAAATAACAGATTACAAATGGGACCACACATCACAAAGTAATCATTATTATAACTGTGATTAAGAGAGTTTCATAAACGTTTACAGGCGTTTGAAGCGGCTTGGGCAGCTGCTTGCAAAGTTGAAGCATCGATGATGATCATACCACCTGAGTACACTTTCCTTGTCGGTCCAATCTCATTCTCTGGTCCTTATTGTCAAGCTAACATTGTGTTTCAGGTGAGAATTAATCTTTCGAAACTAAAAAGTATACATATATATTTGAGTAAAGAATCTAAAGTTAATGCCCTGTTGTAGCTTGATGGGACGATCATAGCTCCTACGGATTCAAAATCATGGGGAAAAGGGTTAATGTGGTGGATTGATTTCACAAAGCTAAAAGGAATCAAAGTACAAGGGAAAGGTGTGATTGATGGAAGAGGCTCAGGTTGGTGGCAACAAGATTACCCTTTCATTGATGGTGAAACCAAGCTCATCGTTCCCTTGAACAACTCTGTTAACCATAACCCTCCAATGCCTGTATGTTTGTCGTCTTCTTCTTCTTTCTTCTTCAGCACGTCTCATTTTCATCAAAGATCAAACCCTTTTTGTTTCACGTTAACAGGAACGAAGTGAGCTTGATTGGAAAATGCCAAGCATAAAACCAACGGTGAGAAAGAGTTTTAGGATTGTGAAAGTTGTAGGCTCATTGGTGTTTGTTTACTGATATGTGTTTCTTGTTTATCAAGGCACTGAGATTCTACGGGAGTGTTGGCGTGGAAGTGTCTGGTATAACGATCCAAAACAGTCCTCAATGTCACCTCAAGTTTGATAACTGCGTCGACGTTTTGGTGCATGACATGGTTGTTAATTCACCTGGTGACAGTCCAAACACCGATGGGATTCACCTCCAGAACACCAGAGATGTTCTCATTCACAGCTCAACACTCGCTTGCGGTATGAATCTTGAATTCTTGAACTATGTATTCCTGAATCTTGAACAAATCTTGAATCTTGAATCTTGAATAATCTGAATGTTAGACTAATGGTGTCTCCTCTCTACGTGTGTGTGTTTGTGCAGGAGATGACTGTATCTCAATCCAAACAGGTTGCTCAAATGTATACATACACAACATAAACTGTGGACCAGGTCACGGCATCAGCATAGGTAGTCTCGGCAAAGACAGCACAAAAGCCTGCGTCTCAAACATAACAGTTCGAGACGTGGCTATGCACAACACGATGACAGGTGTCAGGATCAAGACATGGCAAGGAGGAGTAGGATCAGTGAAAGGGATACTCTTCTCAAACATTCAACTCAACGAAGTCCAGCTTCCAATAGTGATAGACCAATTCTACTGTGACCATACCACATGTAAGAACCAGACATCAGCTGTTGCAGTTGAAGGAGTGACTTATGAGAAGATAAAAGGCACTTATACCGTGAAACCGGTTCATTTCGCATGCAGTGATAACTTCCCTTGTGTAGATGTGCAGTTATCTGGAATTGAGCTTAGGCCTGTTCAAGAACGGTATCATATGTATGATCCTTTTTGTTGGCAGACATTTGGTGAGCTCAATAGTCCTACTCTTCCTCCTATTGGTTGTTTACAGATTGGGAAGCCTGCTAGAAACAGAGTTCAGTCTGATCATGATGTATGTTGATGGTTCTTGTTAAAGAGTATGAACAATGTAGATTAATGTATATCTATCTTTAGCCTAAAAGCTCTACTACTACTAGTTCTTGTTGAAAGTGGAATGAGACAAATATTTAATGAATTAATTAGAGACATAGTAAGTTGGAAATATTGTTTGCAGTATTGTTCTGAAATGAGCTAGAGGTTGAATAAAAAGATACTGTAGATTAACTTTTGTAACAAAATGGATTTAAAAAAGCAAAAACCCATCACATGGAGCTGATTGTTATGTTGATATTTTGCAAGTTTTGATATAGTCTCAACATATAACTTGTCACCAAAAAAGCTTGTGAGAATCAGACCAAAGCTGTAACTTGTGGCTGAAGCAAACAAAACATTTGAACCCTTTCATGTGGTTGGGTATGTACATTGTTTGACAGACTCTGCATCTGAAGTTATCATCATATCCAGCAGCAAATCTCTCAGATCTCCAGGTGTAGTTCCGTCTTTGTTCGCCTAAAAGATGCAAATATTTATCAGAATTCAGGAATCTATGACCGAGTAAATGAGATGTAAACAAGGTACCTTGACACTGAGAATGGTCATGACTCTGAGATCGAGTCTGGTGAAATTGACATGGATGATCTCAAGTCCACAAGAATCTACAGCCTCTATCAACCTCTTGAATCCATCTCTCTTATGCTCCTGCGCAATACGAATCAAGAAATCTCGTTCACCGGTCTCATGGACTTCAAGATTCACCTGAAAGAGACCATAAACCAAATTAAGGAGTTTGATATTATGGATATGATCTTAAGTCTCTATAGTATAAACCTCATTGTTCACATTCTTGTTGAGTTTAGAGGAAACTTTTGCAGCTACTTGATTAGCCATCACAGCTTCTTCATCTGCTCTGCATTCAATCTCGTTGATTCCATTCAGTTCATCTTCAAGTTTCTGCTTCTCCACTAGCAGTTCATTGATGTAATCAACCGCATCACTAATAGTTCCATTTTTATTCATCTGCATAGCATAATCAAAATGAATAATCCAATCAACAAGGGATGTGATTATCTCAAGAAACCGAAATAAGTTTCAATCACCTTTGTAATTACAGGGACTATGGCTCTAAGAGCATAGATTCTCTGATTAATCCTCTCTCTTCTTTTTCTCTCTGAATGAAGATTCTTTGATTTGAAGTTATCTTCTGTCAGCTTCTTACTACCTTTGACGTCTATGGTGTCTTGCAACACCACATCCTCTTCCTTGGTCATTACCAAACCCGGTGCTTGTTCCCCACATGGGAGTGTTTGTTCAGGGAATGGTTCAAAGAAGGCGTTACAACGCGTTATGATCAGATCAACCATGCTTTCATCAACTGGTTTCTGAAATATACAAAAATAGAGAATGCATTTATGAGGTTACTACCAAACAATGTGACCTACTTCTAATGTTATATGCTAATATATTTACCATTATGAATGAGAAAAGCTCAACTAGACCATCACGCACAGGGACAAGAACTCGTGTTCTGAACATGTCCTGCAAACAAATAAAAAAACATCGAGATCAGATTGTTCTTATGATAAACCTAAGTGTTTGTTTTACCTGTTTAGATCCTGGACCTGAATTAACCAACCATTTGGGAGACTGTGACATGACTACTTCTCCATGAATCCTGTAAAATATGAAGGAGCTTTGTATCATTTTAGAAAAAAAAACTTATATAAGTCTTGAGGTTTGCATAGATGAAAACATACCCGGGATAGAGAGGGATGAAGAGAGGAAAACGAGAAAGAGATTCACAAGCAAGTGTTCTTATATGATGCTTGTTGTGTTCATCTCTGCAAACAGAGCTCATCTGTTGTCTCTCTTCTTCCACATCTTCATGCTTAATGTTCTTATCAATATAACTACCACTACAGCAGCATCCCACCCATTCAATAAACCTAAAGGCATAACAATTATGGCAGATTTAGAAATAAGACCAAGAACAGACATGAATATCAAGATTTTGGTAGTTATTAAAGGCAAAACACTCAGAAACCAATCAAACTTAAACACAAATCAGCATGGAATCTAAAAAGACAATGAGGCAGAAGACTCAAATTAGAGAGTGTTTACCTAGAAGGATCATCACCGAGTTTCCAGATAACACAAAAGTCCCAATCTCTGGAATCAACCAAAGGTCGAAGAAACTCCTTCACTCTCTCAACACCTCTCATCATTTCCCTCTCTCTCTCACTCACTCTCTAACTCTTTCCACTGCTAAAACAAAAAGCCTGAACTTCTGTGAACTCTTTTGTTCTTTACTTATAAACTGGTGCAAGGAGAGAGACAGAGATCTGTTTTTTTTTGGCATATACAGAGCAGTTACAGTGTCAAATCAAAATCATAACGCGAATATACGATCGTACAGGACAATACTAACCAACTTCACTTTTTGAATTAAAACCCCAGAGAGAGAGAGAGAGAGAGAGAAGGATAAGAGAGTTGAATAGTACCTACATTACGTGACAGAGATGACTGACATCTGTAGAAAGAGACAGAAAGAGAGTTTTACCCTGACTGTAAGGAGAAACGGCCATAAAAGGACTTACAGTATATTGGTTTTGATAGCTACATTTAACAATATGAAATGATTAACCTTTTTTGTTTCTTCACTTTTATATAATCATCATCTCTACTTTTTTTTACTTTAAGTAGAAACAGAGCTTTACTACTTTAAAAAAATGACTGAATCTTTGATTCTGTTTTTGTACTTCAATGGAATCAAACAAAAATAAGATAATTAATTTTATACCAAGATTAAATTGCATTTAACAATGCTAAAGCTTGTGATTACTGTTATTTATTTGACATCTTTGGTATAATCAGAGTGGTTACATAATCTGCAATCCACCAAAACATATTCTCCAAATGCTCATGAATGGCCTAAGGTTAACTTATAAAAGTTCATGAATGGCAAAAGCACAACAACAACATACAGCAACAGTCACTCAAAAAAAATCGAGGGGTGTAAAATATAATAGTTAAAAGTTATAAGGCTAATCGAAAATGTTTACAAAACAGAAGGGTCTTACATTTATCCAAGATTTTAAAAGGGCATGACACGTGTACAGTTCTTGGATCAACGGTTAGTATTTAATACATGAGTTTTAAGACAAAACCACTGCGTCGTGTCTTTGTGTTCATCGCCTCCGACAGATCTAATCACGAAGTCGTCTCCTCTCCGAAACCAAAACGTAAGTGAATTACTTTTTTTTCCCTGTGATTTGATTAGCTTTGAATCTGTTCGTAGACTTGTGTAATGGATATGTTTGGTTAGAAGAATGAAACTTTTTTTTTTATATAAATTGGATATTGAATGTTTTCATCTCTGTCACTGTAACTCATGTGGATTTAGAATTGCTTTAAAAAAATGTTTTGATAGCATTGTGGGGGTTTTGATGATTCGTTGCTTGTGAATTGAATTGTTGTGAGTGCTGATCCGAGCAAAGTTTCTAATTTATAGGTTTGTAAATGGCTGAGGAGGGATCACCTGCTTTGAGGAAGCCTGTGTTCACCAAAGTTAATGAGCTGAGACCAGGAACCAATGGTCACTCATTGAACGTGAAAGTTATCAGCACGAAGACGGTGATGCAGAGAGGAGGAGGAGGAGGAGGTCGTCCCAGTGGTCCTCAGGCTCGTCAGATGCGTATTGCTGAATGTCTTGTTGGTGATGAGACTGGTATCATTATCTTCACTGCCAGAAACGATCAAGGTTTGAATACTTAAATTCATATAAGAAAACACAGATTGTATGTTTTATGGAATGTTCTAAGTGTTTCTCTGGTGATTTTACAGATTATCTGATTTATTTTATACATTCATTTTTTGATATCAGTGGATTTGATGAAAGAAGGCAAGATAGTGACGCTGCGCAATGCGAAGATTGACATGTACAAGGGATCTATGAGGCTTGCAGTTGATAAATGGGGCCGTGTTGAAGTGGAAGAGGAGCCAACAGACATCACTGTTAAGGAAGATAACAATCTTTCACTCATTGAGTATGAGCTTGTGAGCGTCGAAGCTTGATTTTGGTTCAGCCAGCAACCAGAAAGAAAGCAGAGTGTGATTCAGAAGTTAGATTCTTCTTTAGTTGTAGAAGCAATATCAGCTTCTCTCTCTCTCTCTGCTTTGAGTTTTTGCGTGTATCAGAATTTGCAGGTGGGTTTGTTATGAAAATCAGGTTGCAGGTTTTTTATTCTATGTAGATTGAGATTCTCTCTTAAAATGCCATGTTTATTATTCGCTTGTTTTAGTTTTGGTTTCCTTGTAGCACAAAAAGAGAAGAAGATAACTTTTTTTTTTATTACATCGACTATCACTTTGGTCCAATAAGTCTAAAACAACCATTCAATTTATGGCTCCTTTGAGTGATCTTGTCTCCTCTGAGCTATCTATCATGGCTCTTTGTGAGCGACCCTAGCTTTCATAAGCAACATAAGTCCATATCCTAAGTTACATGTTGTGTATATTTACATATTTACGAATATATTCTTATGGTAGGTACATATTTATCTTGCCTTACATGAAAAGTTATCATAACATTACATTCTGATGATTATGACCTAAAAGGTGCTACAATATTCTTGCTTGTACACGTGTTAACAAGATAACAAACCAGAGATCATGGTATATAATTGATTTATATACTTAATTATTATGAAAATCAGCTACGTTATTAGGCTTAATTATATTAGACCATGAAAGGCAAATTATGCAAAATACTAATCAATCCCGAATTCCCAATCCGAAGTCGTGAAAAGATGACGAAGGGATCCATCTTTGCTAAGGTTAGCGTATCGGAACAGATCGTTCATCTGATTTGTGGTTATATTTTTTTTTATTTTTACGATAATCTTTCATTGTTGAGGATTTTATATTTCGTTAAACGATACAAAAACACTTTTGCAGTTATCGGGGTTATCTGGGAATCCAAACTGGTCTTCCGTGGGTATGAACTCATTTTCCTCTTCATAAGCAACATAACTCCATATCCTAAATTACATGTTGTGTATATTTACATATTTACGAATATATTCTTATGGTAGGTACATATTTATCTTGCCTTACATGAAAAGTTATCATAACATTACATTCTGATGATTATGACCTAAAAGGTGCTACAATATTCTTGCTTGTACACGTGTTAACAAGATAGCGAACCAGAGATCATGGTATATAATTGATTTATATACTTAATTATTATGAAAATCAGCTACGTTATTAGGCTTAATTATATTAGACCATGAAAGGCAAATTATGCAAAATACTAATCAATCCCGAATTCCCAATCCGAAGTCGTGAAAAGATGACGAAGAGATCCATCTTTGCTAAGGTTAGCGTATCGGAACAGATCGTTCATCTGATTTGTGGTTATATTTTTTTTTATTTTTACGATAATCTTTCATTGTTGAGGATTTTATATTTCGTTAAACGATACAAAAACACTTTTGCAGTTATCGGGGTTATCTGGGAATCCAAACTGGTCTTCCGTGGGTATGAACTCATTTTCCTCTTCATAAGCAACATAAGTCCATATCCTAAGTTACATGTTGTGTATATTTACATATTTACGAATATATTCTTATGGTAGGTACATATTTATCTTGCCTTACATGAAAAGTTATCATAACATTACATTCTGATGATTATGACCTAAAAGGTGCTACAATATTCTTGCTTGTACACGTGTTAACAAGATAGCGAACCAGAGATCATGGTATATAATTGATTTATATACTTAATTATTATGAAAATCAGCTACGTTATTAGGCTTAATTATATTAGACCATGAAAGGCAAATTATGCAAAATACTAATCAATCCCGAATTCCCAATCCGAAGTCGTGAAAAGATGACGAAGGGATCCATCTTTGCTAAGGTTAGCGTATCGGAACAGATCGTTCATCTGATTTGTTGTTATATTTTTTTTTATTTTTACGATAATCTTTCATTGTTGAGGATTTTATATTTCGTTAAACGATACAAAAACACTTTTGCAGTTATCGGGGTACTCTTCTCAAACATTCAACTCAACGAAGTCCAGCTTCCAATAGTGATAGACCAATTCTACTGTGACCATACCACATGTAAGAACCAAACATCAGCTGTTGCGGTTGAAGGAGTGACTTATGAGAAGATAAAAGGAACTTATACCGTGAAACCGGTTCATTTCGCATGCAGTGATAACTTCCCTTGTGTAGATGTGCAGTTATCTGGAATTGAGCTTAGGCCTGTTAAAGAACGGTATCATATGTATGATCCTTTTTGTTGGCAGACGTTTGGTGAGCTCAATAGTCCTACTCTTCCTCCTATTGATTGTTTGCAGATTGGGAAGCCTGCTAGAAACAGAGTTCAGTCTGATCATGATGTATGTTGATGGTTCTTGTTAAAGAGTGTGAACAATGTAGATTAATGTATATCTATCTTTAGCCTAAAAGCTCTATTACTAGTAGTACCACTGCATACGAGTTACTGTTTAGTTCAAAATTAATAAATTTTCTATACTTATTGTTGAAAGTGGGGATCAGATATTTACTGATTTTATAAGAAGTAAAGTAGTTGAGATCACAGAGCTGCAGCATGATATGGACTAGAGACGTTGAATAAAAAGATAATGTAGATAAATTTATGCAACAAAATGGATTTAAAAAAGCCAAAATCCATCACATGGATCTGATTGTTATGTTGATCTTTTTCCACTTCTTGATATAGTCTCAACACATAAACTTGTCACCAAAAAAAAACTTGTGAGAATCAGACCAAAGCTGCAACTTGTGGCTGAAGCAAACAAAACATTTGAACACTTTCATTTGGTTGGGTATGTACATTGTTTTACAGACTCTGCATCTGAAGTTATCATCATCTTGAACAGAAAATCTCTCAGATCTTCATGTGAAATTCCATCTTTGTTCGCCTAAAAGATGTAATTATTTATCAGATTTGCAGAATCTGTGACAGAGTAAATGAGATGTAAACAAGTTACCTTAACACTGAGAATGGTCATGACTCTGAGATCGAGTCTGGTGAAATTGACGTCTATAATCTCAAGTCCACAAGAATCTACAGCCTCTATCAACCTCTTGAATCCATCTCGTTTATGCTCCTGCGTAACACGAATCAAGAAATCTCCCTTACCAGTCTCATGGACTTCAAGATTCACCTGAAAGAGACCATAAACCAAATTAAGGAGTTTCATACATGGATATGATCTTAACTCTCTATATTAGATTATACCTCGTTGTACACTTTCTTGGTGACTTTAGAGGAAAATTTCTCAGCTTCTGGATTAGCTATCAGAGCTTCTTCCTCTGCTCTACATTCTATCTCGTTGATTCCATTCAGCTCATCTTCAAGTTTCTGCTTCTCTACTAGCAATTCATTGATGTAATCAACCGCATCACTAATAGTTCCATTTTTATTCATCTGCATAGCATAAATCAAAATGAATAATCAATCAACAAGAGATGTGATCACAAGAGTGATCAAAGAACCAAACCTTTGTAATAACAGGGACTATGGCTCTAAGAGCATAGATTCTCTGATTAATCCTCTCTCTTCTTTTTCTCTCTGAATGAAGATTCTTTGATTTGAAGTTATCTTCTGTCAGCTTCTTACTACCTTTGACGTCGATGGTGTCTTGCAACACCACATCCTCTTCCTTGGTCATTACCAAACCCGGTCCTTGTTCCCCAAATGGAAGTGTTTGTTCAGGGAATTGTTCAAAGAAGGCGTTACAACGCGTTATGATCAAATCAACCATGCTTTCATCAACTGGTTTCTGAAACAGCCATAAAAGAGAGAAAGCATGTTATGAAGTTATCATCAAATAATATGACCTACTTCTAATGTAAATAAGTATTTGGTATATATTTGTTATAACTTAAAATAAAAATTAAATCACAAATATTTGGTATATATTTGAATGATTAATGTAAATAAGTAAATATATCATATTAAATAATTAATCAAGTGGTTCTACGTAGAGTTGTTTATAGTAGATGAAAAATGACTCCATTTTAATATAGTAGATGCATGTATGTACCCGTTGTATCATCTAAGTTCATGGTAAAGGCTAGGGGTGGCGTTCGAATACCCATTCGGGTTCGGTTTGGATCTATTTGGGTTTCGAGTTTTCGGGGTCAAAGATAGATTCGGTTTGGATTCAGTTCAGATCTTTGCGGGTTCGGTTTAGATTCGGATAACCTTTAAATTATTTATAGAATTTTAAAATTCATTATACACTTTATATTTACCAAAATCTATAAAAAATAATATATTACATAACATATAAATTGGTTTGGTTTCAATATTTGGATAAAAAAAATGATCGATATATCAAATATTTTTTTATGTTTTGAGTATACTTTAGCTATTTTAAACATTTATTTTTTACTATTTGTATATATTTTCAAGTATTTAGATAGTTTACAAGTATCTCTGATATTTTAGATGTTTTTAAATAGAGATTAAATCTACAAATAATTAATATATTAGGTATATAAATCTATTTTGGATATATTTGGATTTCATTATACACTTTAAATTTACCAAAATCTATAAAAAAAAATATATATTACATTAATTTTAATACAAAAAACCAAAAGAAATTTAATCTCAACCCCTTGAAAGATTTGAATTAGAGAACAGGGGTTTGAGAGAGATTGGTAAATAACTAAATTCAAAATATAGGATAAATAAATGTTTTTATTTTGTAAGATTAAAAGCATCAAATAAAACCCACTGCAAATAGAACGTACGACAACAATCAGTTTATGGGCCGAATATAATTGAAAGGGCCTTAGAAACCGACCCGGCCCGTCGACACAGAGATCATATTCTGACCTCTCTCGGGAAAGTTATTTCTTTCCTTTGCCAGTGAGCGAAACCCTAATTCCCAATCCGAAGTCGTGAAAAGATGACGAAGGGATCCATCTTTGCTAAGGTTAGCGAAAAGGAACAGATCGTTCATCTGATTTGTTGTTATTTTTTTTTTTTCGATAATCGTTCATCTGATTTCTGTTGATTTTGAGGATTTTGCAGTTATCGGGGTTATCTGGGAATCCAAACTGGAATTCCGTGGGTATGAACTCATTTTCCTCTTTATTAGTTGTTGCTTGCGATTACTGACAAGATTGTTGTTTGTGTGTTGAAGCGGTTACCAAGGAGCAGGCAGGTCTGATTGTGCGGGGGGTTGTTGTGAAAGGGATAATAGGCTACTTTGGATACGAGCTTGGTATGTTCATGTTGTGGAGAAATTTGGTGCTAGTAGGTAGTTTTTTAACAAAGAGTTTTAATTGTTTGACTCTCCTTATCAGGTACCATGATGTTCTCCAATGCCCCTAAAATAGAACGATATGAAGTCCTGTTGCAGAAAGCGAGGGGGGTCATTAAAAATCAGGAAAGAAATTTAAGGCTTTTGGATAAGCGTGAAGCAGAGCTAGTGCAAGCGAAGGAGAAAATTAACAAGGAGCTGATGAAGTATCATTCGAGAGCTTCAAACTAGTATTGTATTTTCAAAATTTCAAACTTGTTTGTGTGTTATGATCATCTTTGGAACTAACTACTGTAGCTTGTTGCTATTTGCTAAAAGACTTAGAGATTTGAATAATGTTGTTTGTGCTTGTGCTCTTAAACCAACTTCGTTTGGAACCTACTAGCTCGTTGCTATTTGCGCATGTGTCATTACAAAAACAATGTTATAATGACCATAACTTGTCTTGGTGGTGGGAGCTGCTGTATCAATTCAAACCACATATATCTCCCTCCCTCCCTCCCTCCCAGTAGCCTTGCCTTTGTTATGTTCAAGGATTATCTTTGGAACTAACTACTGTAGCTTGTTGCTATTTGCTAAAAGACTTAGAGATTTGAATAATGTTGTTTGTGCTTGTGCTCTTAAACCAACTTCGGCTTGTCTCTCTCCCTCCCTGAGCAGTGCCAAATAGGTTTTGCCAACAATACAAAATCCACTTGTTAAATAGGTTTTGCCAGCAATACAAAATCCACTTGTTAAATAGGTTTTGCCAACAATACAAATCCACTTCTTAAATAGGTTTTGCCAAGAAGTAAGTATTATTACAAACTTTCGTTATTACACAAGCATGATCCAGAACACAAAAAGCAGCCTCTACATAAGCGGCAGAGCGAGCATATGATATGTTTTGTCCGCAACTCTTTCACTTGCGTACTTTCAAGACTTCCATAGCCGTCTGAAGCGAAGACGTGATGAATTCGTTAAAACAACCCCCATAAAAGTTATTTATCAAAGAGACATGAAGTTCTTCCTTTGTTTCACTGTGCCCATCAAATCTATGCTACAATTCAAAGAGAGAGAGAGGGAGAGAGAAAAAAACTCACAAACTCATCCTTTTTAGCAACATAAGCTTCAAGTCTCTCAGAAACCAGTTTATCCAACCTCTCAAATTCCGCTCTTTCTTTACGAAATTCCTTTACTATCTCGCGCACCTCCTCAGCTTTTCATCAAAATCAGGAAATTATTTACTCTGAATACATCAATTTTTTTTTATGAAAAATTCACACGTACCCTGCTTATAGCCAGCGACCAAAATTGAACCGGCTAGTACTAGGAAAGTTTGGCCTGGTTTCTGCGCGACCTCTTCTACCCACACACGTTTCATGTATCGGCCAATCCTACTCTGCAAAAATCATTCAATCAATATCAATAATAATACAATTAGGACACAAAACGGGGGATGGAAGAATCGTCGTTTCAATTACATTAGCAACAGAGGATCCTACACTCCGCATCGCCATCTTCCTTTCTTTAGGGTTTCGTCTTCCGCCTTGTCTAAGCCGAAAAGAAGATTAGATGAGCTTTGAAACAAACCGGAATATATAGGATTCGACAATCTATTTCCCCCACGAAAAATATCATATAACACCAAATGTATGTGGTATGACCCCTTTCTATTTACCCGAAAATAAAGTTAGCAACCTATTTTCTCACCAAATTTGGTTTAGTTATGATTTCTAAAAACCGAATTTTAAATCTCCACTCTCATATAATAAAATCGAACAAAACTAAACCAAGACAAAATTAAAAGCCTGACTAAACCCTGATCTGGATCAGAATACTAACCCGATCCAACAACCGAATTTGAAAATATCTGTCTGATTGAATCTTAATCTGGTTAGTCATTGGTTTAACATGGTTTACGGTTTATTTGCAAACAATAAACAAAAAAAAATCGATTTGTGGGTTTTTAGATTTCGATCTTTATAATTATGAAGAAATATCGATTTAACTTTAATTTGGTGGAGAAATATAATTTGAATTTTATTTTTTGGGGTAAATAGAACGGGGTCGTAGTTCTGTTGACATCTGATGCTATACGATACGTGGGGAAATAGATCGTCAACCCGAATATATATATATTTCTTTTAAAACCTGGTACATTTTTTGTCAATTCAATTCTGGTACTTTTTTTTTAAATCACATTCTCTGTCTATTGGTTTAGTAGCTTCAACTCAGGATAAAAAAAAGTAGTGAATCAACTTCTGATGGATGGATCCATTAGTAGATGTGTTTAAAAAGTGTAACAAAACATTTCCACTGTAAAAGTCATGATTTTGATATTGGGCAGAGAAATAAACAAATCTCTGCTTTGTATCTAAATGTTTCTACTCAGAAAAGAAGTGTCTTTACTTTCTAAGCTCTGATAATTACCAGTCCAGGAAACCATGTCCGTAAACTCATGACAAAAAGCCGTATTTTGAGTTTCATGTTCCTCTGTTTAATTTTTGATTCGTCAATGTAGTAAGTTGTAACACTCTTGGTTTAATTTACTGTGTAGAGGGACGACCAATACAGTTTCAAATGCTTGACTGTATCGTTGTAAAGATAGTTTTTCAGATTTTAAGATTCGCCGAAACTGTGTTAGTTGCACCGTTGCATCAATGTAATCTTTTATTTGGATTATTTATTACTGACTAGTTGACTTATTGGCAGATGTCTAAATCTGGTCTATATATATAAAGCACGACTAGACCATCTTCGAATGAATCCGCGTACACGTATGTTCCAGTCTGGCTCGTATAAACAATGTAATATTAAAATCAATCAAGTCGTCTTCCCCCCTCCACATTTCTATAACAGTTGCTTCTGTACAAAGAAACCCTGATATCTATTTAGTATACTGATTTGATTTTGGTTCTTCGAGCAGATTCAGTTTAAGAAACAGACAACAAATATGAGTCAAGGCTTAGATCTCTCTCTTCTGGAAGAGCTAACGTCAAATGCGAAGCAAATACAAGAAGATGTATTGAACAAGATACTCAAAGCTAACGCAAACACAGAGTACCTCACCCGTTTTCTTGAGGGGAGCTCTGACAAAGAGCTGTTCAAGAAGAACGTACCAGCGGTCAGCTATGAAGATGTCAAGCCTTATATCGATCGTGTCGCAAACGGTGAACCCTCGGAAATTATTTCGGGTGAACCCATTACTGCCTTAATCCTAAGGTATACACACCTCCTAATCCTATCTTATCATTAAAATAACAAAGAGTTTCTTATTTTTTAATATGAAATATTTGATGAATGTTGTGATTAATGGTTGTTGGTTAGCTCTGGAACTTCAAGTGGGAATCAAAAGATATATCCTGCGAACAACATCTACTTTGAGAATATGCGATTCGGCTTTGCTATAAGCTCTGTCATTATGTCCAAGTAATTAAATATTTACATGCTTCCTTTTTTCTTTAATGTGTTGCTAAGTAATTAATTTGACGACTAGAAGATGGATTAGTATCTTTTTTGGTTGATATTAAAGGCATGTCGATGGTATAAAGCAAGGAAAGGCGATGAGATTTATATTCACTCGGAACATGTCCAAAACTCCTTGTGGTTTGCCACTTGGTTTTGCGTTAACTTGCTACAGAAAGAGCCAATATTATAGGAGCCCTGGAAAACATAGTACAAGCCCCGGCGAGATCACAATATGTCCTGACGCCAAACAGAGCATGTACTGTCAACTTCTATGTGGTCTTGTCCAGAGAGACGAGGTTGTAAGTGTTGGTGCTTTGTATGCCTCTGTCTTGGTTCAAGCAATCCATTTTCTTGAAAAGTACTGGAAAGAGCTGTGCAGTAATATCAGGTCCGGTCATGTCAGCGAATGGATCACTGACCTTGGTTGTAGAGACTCTGTCTCTATCGTCCTTGGAGAGCCAAATGCTGACTTGGCAGATTTGATCGAAAACGAGTGCAGCGGAACAAAACCTTGGCAAGGTATAATTACAAGACTTTGGCCCAAGACCAAATGCATTGAAGCTGTTATTACAGGAACCATGGCTCAATACATCCCAGCATTGGACTTCTACTCTAATAAACTGCCTCTTGTTTCCATGTTTTATGGAGCCTCTGAAACACTTTTAGGGATAAATGTGAATCCTCTAAGCAAACCAGAAGACGTGTCCTACACGTTTCTGCCTAACTTGTCATATTTTGAGTTCATAGATGTTGATGGAACCACAAGCGAGATTGTTGATCTTGTGGATGTGAAGTTAGGTGGCTACTATGAGCCCTTGGTCACAAACTATTCTGGTAAAGACCCTCCGAGTTGTACTTATTATTGACTATAACTTGCTCTTTGTTTTAACTAATGTTGTTATGCTATATATTTATATGTTGTTTGTTAGGTTTACACAGATGTAGAGTGGGAGATGTTGTACAGGTCACTGGGTTTTACAACAACACACCACAATTCAGATTCGTACGTAGAAAAAACACGGTTTTAAGTGTGTATCTTGAGCCAACCACTGAAGAAGATATTTTAAAGGCGTTGGCTCGTGCAACAGTTATTCTTGAATCTTCGGATTTGATTTTGACAGGCTTCACATGCTATGGTGACATCTCCACTGTACCGGGTCACTACGTTTTTTACTTAGAACTCAAAGCCAAAGACAACAATGGTACCAGCGTTCTACAACTTGATAACAAGGTGTTGGTGGAATATTGTTGTGTCATGGAGGAATCATTGAGTAGTTATTATAGAAGCCTTAGGAGAAAAGATGGAGGGATCGGAGCTCTAGAGGTAAGAATTGTGCAACAAGGAACGTTTGATTCTCTGATGGAGTATTATGTCTCACGGGGTGCTTCTATAACTCAATACAAGACACCTATATGCATAAACTCTGATGAGGCTTTAAAGGTTCTTGAAGATAAGGTTCTTGCTCGGTTCTTCAGCGATAAATCCCCTCCTATCTGATCTAGATATATATGATCTATTTGGATACGGTTGCTGATGATGACCATCTGGAATAAGTATATCACCTAGTTGAAGAATAATGATGCAACATAGTGTTATTTTGTGAGAGTGTTGCTTTGTGTAAAATTTTGTGGTTTTATGTGTTGTATGTTTTTCTTTTGTGTCGTCGTGTTTGATGTGGTGGAAATGTTAAGTGTGACTGATGCATTATTATTTTTAAAGACTCTTGTATTTGCTTCGCATTTGCATTAGCTTTGAGTATCTTATTCTTGGTTAATGGTTAATACATTCTCTTGTATTTGCTTCTCAAGAGTATGATCAGCATTTGGCTGCTGTTAATACAATCACTTATTTTTGCTGAAAACGGATCGCTATGGGTTGCGTGGATCTCTAAACACACTTATATTGTAATGGTACACTGAGGAGAATACTCCACTAAGTCTGGGTATTATGTAGCTATTGATGATGATGAATTTAGGAACGCTGAGACCATTGCTACAGATTTCGACTGGTCTAAAAATATATGGAACCTTGACTGTGCACCGAAATTGAAGATGTTTGCTTGGAAACTTCTCAAAGGCGCCTTACCAACTGGTGAGTGTCTTATTGAGCGACATGTTGAGGTCGATCCGAAGTGTAAGCGTTGTGGTTGCACCGAATCTATCACTCACCTCTTTTTTCACTGCCCCTTTGCTCGCAAAGTGTGGAGACTCCCCTATTGCAAAACCTGCATTTGTCCCGCCATGCCCCAGGAACACGATGGTGGTACGGTCTGATGCGGCGTGGTCCTCCCAGCACTTGAAAGCAGGACTAGGTTGGGTTTTGTTCTCAAACACAGCACAACAGTCTTGGGCTAAACAAGAGGAGTATGTAGCATCACCTCTAATAGCAGAAGCGTTAGCTCTGCGTGAAGCTGTTGCAGGCTGCAAGAACTTGGACTTGAAGACACTGAGATTTGAGTCCGACTCGGCTCAACTCATCAAAATTCTCAACTCGAACTCGAGACCACTGGAGCTCCATGGGATTGTCTCAGACATCCTTGCTGATATCTCTGTTTTTGAATTTGTTTGTTTTGCGTGGATCCCTCGTGCGAGGAATTCAATGGCCGACTGTTTGGCAAAAGGTGTCTTGAATGCACCTGGTCAGTTTGTAGTTGATGGTGCTCTTAATGCACCCAACTAACACTTCTCTAAATTAATATATGAGTTTCAAAAAAAAAAAAAAACACTGAGGAGAAGAAACATGACTAAAATGATATTTAAAAAAAAAAAGATACGTAGCATGTGTTATTTCCACTTTTGCAGCAACGTAAATTTTATTTGGATTCATCTTATTGGCTTGTTCACTTATTGACAGATATCCAAATCTGGTTTATACATTAAACTAGTCCATCTTCATATCGATCCAAGCGTATTCCAGTCTGGCTTATATAAACAATTTTAATCGTCTTCCACGCTTAACATTTTTTTAAAAAAAATTGCATCATTATAAAGAAACCCCCTGACATTAGCCGTTGGTGAATAAAACATCAAAACAAAGAGTAAATATGAGTCTAGGCTGCGATCTTTCTGTTCTGGAAGAGCTAACTTCAAATGCAAAACAAATACAAGAAGATGTATTGACCAAGATACTCAAAGCTAACGCAAACACTGAATACCTCAGCCGTTTTCTCAAGGGAAGCTTCGACAAAGAGCTATTCAAGAAGAACGTACCAGTGGTGAGCTATGAAGATGTTAAGCCTTATATTGATCGTGTCGCAAATGGAGAACCCTCGGATATCATTTCGGGCGAACCAATTACTGCGTTTCTTCGAAGGTATACACCATCTTAATATATTGAATAACAGATAGTTTCTTATTTACATATGAATGATTTGTTGAATCATAGATTGTTGTAATTAATGGTTGTTGCTTAGCTCTGGAACTTCAAGTGGGAATCAAAAGATATATCCAATAAACAACATCTTATTTGAGAATATGCTATTCGGCTTTACACTAAGCTCTCTCGTTATGTCCAAGTAATTAATTTCTACATTCTTCAATTTTTCCAAGTAATTAATTAGACGACAAAGATGAATTGATATCTTTTTGGTTGATATTAAAGGCATGTTGATGGTTATAAGCAAGGAAAGGCAATAAGCTTTATATTCACTCAGTCCATGTCCAAAACTCCTTGTGGTTTGCCACTTGCTCCCGCGTTAACAAGCTACAGTAAGAGCCAATATTATAGGAGACCGGGAAAACGTAGTACAAGCCCCGACGAGGTCATACTATGTTCTGATACTAAACAAAGTATGTACTGTCAACTTCTTTGTGGTCTTGTCCAGAGAGACGAGGTTGTAAGTGTTGGTGCTTTGTACGCCCCTGTCTTGGTTCAGGTTATCCATTTTCTTGAAAAATTCTGGAAAGAGTTGGCTAGTAATATCAGGTCCGGTCATGTCAGCGAATGGATCACCGACCTTGGTTGTAGGGACTCTGTCTCTGCCATCCTTGGAGAACCAAAGCCTGAGCTGGCAGATTTAATCGAAAAAGAGTGTGGAAAAAAATCATGGCAAGGTATAATTTCAAGACTTTGGCCCAAAACCAAATGCATTGAAAGTGTTGTTACAGGAGCCATGGCGCAATACATCCCAGCATTGGAGTTCTACTCTAATAATCTGCCTCTAGTTTCCATGTTTTATGGATCCTCTGAAACACTTTTGGGGATAAATGTGAATCCTCTAAGCAAACCACAAGATGTGTCCTACACATTCCTACCCAACATGTCATATTTCGAGTTCATACATGTTGGGGTCGATGGAGAAGATACAAGCGAGATTGTTGATCTTGTGGATGTGAAGTTAGGTGGCTACTATGAGCCCTTGGTCACAAACTATTCTGGTAGTCTCCCTTTAAATTTTAATTATTACTAACGTAACTAAATCTAAATAACTTCTTTTTCTTTTTCACTAACTTTTTGTGATGATATTTTTTTTAGGTTTACACAGATCTAGAGTGGGAGATGTTTTACAGGTCACTGGATTTTACAATAACACACCACAATTCAGATTCGTACGTAGAAAAAATACGGTTTTATGCGTCGATCTAGAGCCAACGACTGAAGAAGATATTTTAAAGGCCTTGGCTCGTGCAACAGTCGTTCTTGAATCTTCAGATTTGATTTTGACAGGCTTCACATGCTATGGTGACATCTCCACTGTACCGGGTCACTACGTCTTTTACTTGGAACTCAAAGCCAAAGTCAACAATGGCACCAACGTTCTAGAGCTTGATAACAAGGTTTTGGTGGAGTATTGTTGTGTCATGGAGGAATCATTGAGTGGTATCTATAGGAGACTTAGGGGAAAAGAGGGATCAATTGGAGCTCTAGAGGTAAGGATTGTGCAACAAGGTACGTTTGATTCTCTCATGGAGTTTTTTGTCTCCCGAGGTTCTTCTATGTCTCAGTACAAGACACCTATATGCGTAAACTCTGCTGAGGCTTTAAAAGTTCTTGAAGACAAGGTTCTTGCACGCTTCTTTAGCGACAGATCACCTCCTATATGATCCAAATATGAATATATTTTGGATATGATGATGATGATCCTTGCGGAGTATTGAAGTAACATAGTTATTTGCTGAGACTGGTTTTTATGTGGAATAATTTGTGGTTTAATGTGTAATTGAAGCTTTTTTTTTCTTGCTATGTTACAACGTCATTGTCAAATCGTGTGGCAACAAATAAATGAAACATATTTTAGTATATGGTTATGATTGGTGTTTAATCTTTTCTCTATATTTCTAAAAGATAAATGTTTTTGTATGTTTACGCATATTAAAAAACATATGTTAAAATAATCGTTATTATTGTCTTCTTGTATATTCTGAATTTCTGATTATGAGACGCACCCCTAGTATTTTTTCAAGATTTGCAGAAACGACATTTCAAGAAAAAAAAAAGAAGAAATATTATGTGAAGAAAACCCTAACGAGAGCATTGACCAATAATCGAAGAAATCAAGACTTTGATCCTCAAAGCGGTGGCCTCATTGGGCTTAAACCACTTCTTTATGTATTATGTAATGCCTTTTTCAATCATTTCTATTTTTGGCGTGCGATCGACGATATTTTCTGCTCTTGTTTGAATTGTATAGTAGACAACATTGTTAATAGTGATAACCATTAATGATAATGTTGTCTGAGATCCCTTTGTAGGCTTTTATTTGGATTCGTTGACTTATTGGCAGATATACAAATCTGGTTTATATATTAAATTAGCACGCACGACTAGTCCATCTTCTAATCGATCCACGCGTATTCCAGTCTGGATTGTATAAACAATACAAATCGTCTCCCACGCTAGACATTTTTAAAACTTTTGCAACGTTATAAAGTAGCCCCCTGATATGAGGTGGTGAATAAAACATCTAAAACTGAAGAATGAATATGAGTCTGGGCTGTGATCTCTCTCTTCTGGAAGAGCTAACTTCCAACGCAAACCAAATACAAAATGATGTGTTAACCAAGATACTCAAAGCTAACGCAAACACAGAATACCTCCACCGTTTTCTCGAGGGGAGCTCCGACAAAGATCTGTTCAAGAAGAACGTACCAGTGGTGAGCTATGAAGATGTTAAGCCTTATATCGATCGTGTCGCAAATGGAGAACCCTCTGATATTCTTTCGGGCAAACCCATTACTTCGTTTGTCAGAAGGTATACACACACCTTATCATTGAATAACAAGAGTTTCTTCTTTTGATCAAAAAAAAAAACAAGAGTTTCTTATTAAAATATGAAGGATTTGATGAATCAATTTAAAGAGTTGAAATAGTGTTGTTCTTGTAATTTAATGCTTTTCTAGCTCTGGAACTTCAAGTGGGAATAGAAAGATATTTCCTGGAAATAAAAACTATGAGGATATTGTATTAGGCCGTGACCTAAACTCACTCGTTATGTCCAAGTAATTTTTCTAAATACTTCTTTATTTTATGAAACTGATGCTTTCATGAAAAAAGTGGACTGATATATTTTTTATGTTGAATTTTAAAGACATTTCGATGGTTATAAGGAAGGAAAGATGATGAAATTTACGTTCACTCAGCCGTTATCCAAAACTCCTTGTGGTTTGCCTCTTGCTTCCGCAACAAGCATGTTCATGAAGAGCAAATATTATAGGAGCCCGGGAACACGTAGTACAAGCCCCGAAGAGATCATACAGTGTACGGATACGAAACAAGTTATATATTGTCAACTTCTATGTGGTCTTGTGTTGAGAGACGAGGTTGTAAGTGTTGGTTCTCTGTTCGCTTCTGTCTTGGTCCAAGTAATCCATTTTCTTGAAAATTACTGGAAAGAGTTGGCTAGTAATATCAGGTCAGGTCATCTCAGCGAGTGGATCACTGACCTTAGTTGTAGAGACGCTGTCTCTGCCATCCTTGGAGAGCCAAATCCTGAACTGGCGGATTTAATCGAAAACGAGTGTGGACAGAAGTCTTGGCAAGGTATAGTTTCACGACTGTGGCCCAAAACTAAATGCGTTGAAGCTATTGTTACAGGAATGATGGCTCAGTACATCCCAGCACTCGAGTTCTACTCCAATAATCTGCCTCTAGTTTCTAGTATTTATGCATCCTCTGAAGCATTTTTCGGGATAAATGTGAATCCTCTAAGCAAACCACAAGATGTGTCCTACACATTCCTACCCAACATGTCATATTTCGAGTTCATACATGTTGATGCCGATGGAGAAGATACAAGCGAGATTGTTGATCTTGTGGATGTGAAGTTAGGTGGCTACTATGAGCCCTTGGTCACAAACTATTCTGGTAACCTCCCTTTGAATTTTATATATTACAAAATAAATTTAAATAATTCTTTTTGTTGTAACTAATGTTGTCGTAATATTTTCATGTTGGTTTAGGTCTATACAGATATAGAATGGGAGATGTTTTACAGGTCACCGGGTTTTACAATAAGACACCACAATTCAGATTCGTACGTAGAAAAAATACGGTTTTATGCGTCTATCTTGAGCCAACGACTGAAGAAGATATTTTAAAAGCGTTGGCTCGTGCAACAGTCGTTCTTGAATCTTCGGATTTGATTTTGACAGGCTTCACATGCTATGGTGACATCTCCACTGTACCGGGTCACTACGTCTTTTACGTGGAACTCAAAGCCAAAGTCAACGAAAGCACTAATGCTCTACTACTTGATGACAAGGTATTGGTGGAATATTGTTGTGTTATAGAGGAATCATTGAGTAACTTTTATAGAAGCCTTAGGATAAAAGATGGACCGATAGGAGCTCTAGAGGTAAGGATTGTGAAAGAAGGAACGTTTGATTCTCTCATGGAGTATTATGTCACACGAGGTGCTTCTATAACTCAATACAAGACACCTATGTGCATAAACTCTGATGAGGCTTTAAAGGTTCTTGAAGATAAGGTTCTTGCTCGGTTCTTCAGTGATAAATCCCCTCCTATCTGATCTAGATATGATATAGTTGGCTACGGTTGATGATGATGGCCACCTGGAATAATTATATCACCTGGTTGAAGAATAATGATGCAACATAGTTATTGTGTGAGAGTGTTGTTTTGTGTAGAATTAGTGGTTTCAAAGTTGTGTGTTTTTCTTTTGTGTCGTCGTGTTTGTTGTGGTGGGGGTTAAACCGTTATGGCCACCTGGAATAATTATATCACCTGGTTGAAGAATAATGATGCAACATAGTTATTGTGTGAGAGTGTTGTTTTGTGTAGAATTAGTGGTTTTAAAGTTGTGTGTTTTTCTTTTGTGTCGTCGTGTTTGTTGTGGTGGGGGTTAAACCGTTAAATGTGATTGATGCATTATTAACGACCTCGGTTTTCAGGTTATTCATAATATATCTTTCAGGTCGTTAGCTTTAGGATTTTCGAAATGGTATTCCTTATATAGTTATATATATTTTGTGTTATTCCAACCCTAATATGATTCCGAAAAAAATACCTCAATTCTCGATTAATAAAACACTAAGTAGAGGATTGAAATATGAACATGTTGTCCTAAATCATGGTTCTCTGTCATGTACAACTCTCACGGAATAGCTGAATGAGTTTGTTCCAGATTTTGATCCTCAAAGCGAAGGCTTCATTGGATGAGATTCTATGTTTGATTAATTACATCAAATTACTTAATATTATCTTTAAACAAAAATATGTATAATACTACATGAATATCTGATTGGTCTCTAACGATATTTAAATATTGCAACCAACAGAACACATTTTTCAAGGTATTAAAATTTACAATAATCATTTTTTAAACTAATTTACAGTAATAATCTATTGCTTAAATTCTGATCGATAGTGGTGTACATTGACTTCAACAATATTAACTTCGTCGAATGCGTACGCTGTCTCGCTTTTTATTGGATTCACGTTCATGCATGTGAACAAAGTTTTTTGTCAATAGTACTTATTACTACTATAAAATTCAATATTTTGAGCTTTGAACAGTTATATTCTATTAGTAAGTACTACTCTTAAGGTTAGTTACTATAGCTGGTTTTGTTTGTGTTTAACGAAAAGTTGGAGTATTTGAATGTACGATACTGTTGACCATTATTAAAGAACAATGACGACCCTAATAGAAAACGAAAGGACATATATAATTCACAATCTTAATTCTTGATTTGTTACGTGTTGGTTGCCGCATAACGTGATAAGGTTTCTACAATAATAGTAACATTGTTATAATATTCACAAACAATAACAACATGAAAAATTAACATATAATGAAGTTGTGTATAACGTTTTTCATTTTATTTGTGTATCGACTAACACTATACTTTATGTTTGCACGTTGGTAGATACGTGAATCCATGATCCCTAATATCTTTCTTTTAATTTGGAGTATATTTCGTGTCATTAACATACATAGTTTCTACAGTTCTATAGCTATAATTACATAATGACCAAGTATATCTCGACCCTTAACCACCAGAGCATTGTAAATATTAGACATCTTGCCCGGGGAAAAGACTACATCCAGTACCGGACCATTGATTTGAGCAATACGTTCTAGGTTGTTTTTTTCATGTATTGAAACCTCTAGATCCGAAGTAGTAGGATTTATTCTCATAATAAAAAAATATGTTCAATTTTGTTGCGAAATTTTTTCCTTGAACCTCAATTATGTCACGCCTACCAACTTTGCCATATAACTCCAGTCGCAGGTTCAGGTTCGGTGATTAAGGCCATCTTTATCCCAGCATCCCATTAAGGGATGTTTATTTTTATTTTTTATTTTTTAATCTAATTTAAAAAGAATTAATCACGGCTCACCACGTGTCAATAGAGCCCGTGAACAGTTCAAACAATTTTCCAAAATCGTGGCTTATATAAGATTTATAAGCACTAGATTTTTTCTTTTTGGTATGACCTATCTCACTAATTTAATAATTTTTGGATAAGCATCCTCTTCTTAGCAACTGGGATAAAGATGCCCTAAGTGCTGCCATAATTTTCTGCCGAAGAAAAAATATTTGATGTCAGGTATAGAAAAAGAGAAGCAAAACAAGATGCATATTCGAACGTAAGCAAAAAAATACATTATTGTACAAAATGTGAGGTTATTAATGGTTTTCTTTATGTTTGGTAGGAATGAAGTAGATTATACATCAATCAAGGGAGATGATATATAAAACAATTGATCCTCAGTGGAAATACATCGGATCTTGCAAAAGTGAAAACAAAAGTCTCCATTACGTTTATTTTTATTATTTATAATATCTCGTTCTGCCCTATCACAAGTACCTGTTAACCAAAAAAAAGTGTATAAACATTACAAAACATCTATCTGAAACGTATATGCAAGATTTAAAGGTTAAAACATAAATTAAACCTTACAAGGAAAAACCTGGCTAAGAAAACATTTAACTACTTTTAGCTTTTCATTTCTATATTAATAACACTTTTGTAAAAAATTGTGTGTTTATTCATTATTTTATGTGAATCTCTTTGTTGTTTACTACCATTTTATGTTAGGGGCAATTTGCACAATATTCATAGTAAACACGAAAATGAAGTGTATACACATAGCAATTTGATTTGACATTTTGCACTGGTTTTGGACTCTTTTGTCCTTTCACGCGCATGTGCGTCGGTTTGAGGCAAGTGAGCAGAAATATTGTAACATACATCTAACACTATTCAGACCTATATGCACATATATCACGTACTATAGCAGAAAGATAAAGTGAAAGCCAAAAATTATACTACAAATGAGTTCGTTTAGTATAAAAAGAGAAAGACCAAATAATGATTATATGATTATAATGATTATATGGATTCGAGGACAGTTTATGGGGGAGTAAAACATAAGTTGGATACTATAGCCTTTATAGTACAGAAAAAAATGTGGCATATTAATATATGGTTAGGTTGTAAAATCACACATATAGTGTAAAGAACTTGTTACTATATTATATGCCATATAGTATAATTCATGTACAATCAAAATTTGAAATGGACCACATATTACTATATTATATGCCATATAGTATAATTCATGTAGAACAAAACATCATATGATTCTATACTATACACAACTAGTATAGTATAGTCAAATGGAAACAAAGAACATGTTTATTTGATTATGTTATGTACAAGAAGTAACCACACTGAAGTTTATCGGTTGCGACAATGTGTTAATTTCCGCCATAAGAAACAAAGTCTATAATAAGTAAAATTATAGAGGTCCAAAATTGTGAAATCTAATATAGAAAATGGTATATAAACTAAATGTTGCGTATGCCAGTTGCCATTTATACTATATTAAAAATGTAATAATATAGTAATGAAAGTTCTTTTCTATGTCACAATACAAACATATTTCATTGTTGCATAAATACATAAAAGACTAATATCTAAAAAAACGTTACTATACTATACAACATATAGTATAGTCATTCAATAGAGAGATACAACGCGAATGTTTAGTTCGATGAAAGCAAGAATACATAATAGAACATATCTCTGACATGGTGTTGATGCGTAGTATAAACATGACTCCAATTAGAAAACTAAGTAGAAGGAGAAAATGATTAAACTGGGATGAGAGAGAAGAGGAGGAGTGTTGTGGAAGTAATTGAAGTGAAGTGAGAGACGAGGTCGTGGTGGTGGTGGTGTTGGTGGAGGAGGGGGAAGAGGAGATGTTGGTGGAAGTGATTATTGAAGCGGAGTGAGAGAGGAGAAAGAGAGGGAGGAGGAGGTGGTGATGGTGGTGGTGATGGAGGAGGAGAGAGGAAGTGATTGAGTGAAAGAAGAGGAGGAGGTGTTGGTGTAAATGATTGAAGCGGATTGAGAGAGGAGGAGGAAGATGATGAGAAAGAAGTGTTGGTGAGAGTGAATAAAATGGAGTGAGAGAGGAGGAGGAGGAGGAGGATGAAGAGGAAGACGTGGTGGTGGTATTGGTGGTGGAGATTCTAAGAAACTATACTATTATATGTATATATAATATAGTATGATAAGCTGAGAAAAAGAAATGATTTTCTTTTACGCGCAATTGAAGGATAATATAGGGATTAACGAGAAAAAAGGTAACCATAACTTAACCATGACGTTACTATGGATATCCATTGTTTTTGTTGGGTTACTATGAATATTGGGCCAAATTTCCCTTTATGTTATTATCTTATTTATACCTATACACAGTCACAACCAAGTCATTTGATCAAAGGTTTAATATTGTAACACATTGTTTAGGTTTCAGTTTCCAACTTTCTTTTAGAGCCTGAACCATTTATTCATATCTAAAAAATGTAACATATGAAAGAAAAAAGTAAAACTTTCACAAACCAAAAGTGTTGATATCTAAGTAATGTCTCTTATCTCAAGTGCCGGCACCTGTCCATGCTAAGTTGCTAACCGACCATTCTATTCCCTATTCTATTTCCAAAAAAAACTTTAGTTGTGGGTGACACCCAGTAACACACACTCATAGATGTACAGTCAAATCTACATAAACCATAATAATAAAGTACATTCTGATTTCTGATAATGACAAAAGCTCGAATATAATAAAGAACTGCACAGTCTGCACTTTTAAGTCATAACAATATTACCATATTATAAAATTGGGATCTCACATGTGTATAAGTAGGCCTAAAGTGAGAGCAGTGTGTGGACCTACACTCACCTTAAAGAACACTTCTTTTCCTCTGCTCCTCTTTCTCTTTTTTTTTAACAGAGTCTCTCTGTTTTCTTTTTTTGTTTCTTGGAAATGGGGAATTGTCAGACGATAAACGCCGCAGCACTAGTTCTACAGCATCCCGGCGGTAAAATCGACAGGTACTATGTCTCTATCTCCGTCAGCGAGATCATGAGTATGTATCCTGGTCACTATGTGTGTCTCATCATTCCTTTGACGGAGGAGGAAGAGAAGAAGGTTCCAACGACTGTTAAGAGAGAAGACAAGAAACACAAGAAGGGTGTGAGGTTTACACGTGTCCAGCTTCTCAGGCCTACGGAGAGTCTCGTGCTTGGTCATGCTTACAGGCTCATTACTTCACAAGGTTCAGCCACTTGTTCTGTTTCCTCTGTTTTTCCCATAGAGTTTTTGTTCTGTTTTCCTCTGTTTTTCAAACCGTGTGATTGGAGTTTTTATGATGAATTATTGTGATATTTAACAGAAGTGATGAAGGTGTTAAGGGAGAAGAAAGGCGCGAAGACAAAGAAGCACCACGCTGAGACGATGACGACGGTGAAGAAGTTGTTGGAGAAGAATGTTCAGGTAGATTCATAACTGATTGTTTTTGATGATTCGTTTTTTTTTAATAATGAGAATCAAAAGAGTCTTGCATGAGTTCTTGCTAAAAGATGATTTATCTTATACTTTGTTGTAAGACCAAAAAAAAAAGAGTTAATAGGTTTTGTGTTTTTTTTTTGGTCAGGAGAAGAAACAAGGGAAGCAGCATCGTGTACTAACGAGTTCAGCTTCTTTCTTAAAATCTAAAACATGGAAGCCTTCTCTTCAGAGCATCTCCGAAGCTACGAGCTGAATGTTCTTGTTCGAGGGACAAGAAACCGTACTTGGATTACTGAATAAACACTTGATCGGTTCCTTTTTTTTTTTTCTTTTCTGGTTATAACAGAGGATGAAGTCAAGATCAAGATATGAAGAGATAAGTAGTGGATATCTTCCCTTATACAAAGAAGGCTTAACAAAGCCAAGAAGAAAAAAAGAGCTTCTTTCTTTTTTTTTCTTTATCTACGATGTACATATTTTCGCAGATAGAGAAATTGATCGAAGTTTGTAAGACCAAACCAAAGATTAGGTTTTTGTTGATGTAAACTCGATTTAGAAGAAACGGAGCTTTTAAAAACTATGAACAAATAACATATTTATCTTCTTACATGAAGTGGCTTTACCACATAGTAACAACAAAAAGCTAACAATAAGCTAAAACAAAATATAAGACACACCACAGATGTCAAAAGAAACCAATGGAAAGACCCTAATAGCTGCACGTAAGAACATCAATCACAAGTGCTAGAATACATACACAAATCAGTTCAATGTAATATAATAGAGCCCTTCAAAAAGAACAACCAACCAGATACATTTCAGAAAGAAAAAAAGAGCACAGTGAGTATACCTTTCCACGAAGAGAATCATAGCTTGGAGGAACAACATAGTCTGGATATACATGGCTATCCATCCTAACAAAAGGACCTCCAGACGGCAGATACGATGTTGTTCGATTCATATATGTAAATCATTTATTTGAACCTTGTTGAATTTCTTTAATAAGTGATACAAGACAAATTCAAGTGAATTTTAATTTTCTTAATGGGAACATTACCAAGTTTTGATTGGTTTTTTAAATCTTTTAAAAAAGCGGGCTAGTCACAATAATACCGTTGAGACAGCAAGTGTCAACTAACAGACAGAATGTAATAACCATAAACACAATCTTAAGCTTATGTTCAAGACCCTAATAATTGTTTCATTACACTACCACAATTTCATTACACTACCACCGTTTCATTACACTACCAGCTTTAGTATCTCATTAAATCGCCAAAAGTAAGTCTTTACGCCAAATCGTTATGCAAAATCAAGCCCTCATCCACAAGAAACCTGAAAAGAATCAGCAGATAAAAGTTTCTTCAATACAAACAACATTCAGGAAGAAAAACAAAATACATGTCATGGACAACAAATAACATAAACCATATATATATATATATATATATATATATATATATATATATATATATATATATATATATATATATATATATATATATTTATCAAACTATTGTTAAGTTTCAAGTCTACCTAAGAGAAAGAAGTTTTAGACAGTAGCAGGAATAAGCATGTTTTGAAACAGATCATCTACACATGTACACTTCGGAATGCTAATTTCCCAAAACAAATGCACAGATTTGTTCATAAAACTAAAACATATCATATGAACATAGTCAAAAAGGAAAAGATGCAGCTTAAATAAAGAATAGCAACACATATCTACAGTAGAAAGTGCACAAAATTTCTACATAAATGATGCATCATCTATAGTGCATGACATCTTAAAACCATCTCTACTAATGTTTCTTTTTTTTATTTTTACTTTATTTTGAAGTAAATTTTGCTTCAAATATGTTTCATTTATTACTTCAAAATGAAACAATGAACAATGTTACTTCAGATTTAAAGTTATAGAATTCACTGTTTCATTCTTTGAAGATGGAATTTCTCAATTAGAAATTAGTTTTAACTTTTATTTGTTCTTACTTTTTGATAAAGTGAATTATATACATTAATATTATCCAATTAATATCAAAATTTGGACTATTAATTTTTAAATAATCTGATATTTATATTGAAGATCATATGGATATTCATTTCAACAATTTTTAATTTTTAAATAATCTGATATTTATATTGAAGATCATATGAATGTAAGACCGGGAAAGTAGATTCATATTTTCTACAAAAAAAAGAGACTTTTGTGTTTATTCACAACTTCATTATTATTTATAGTATTATTTATTCGCTTCTATTTGTATAGTTTTGTTTATTTATCTATATGTTTATTTCACAATGTAAACAGAAAATTATTTGTAGAAGACTATTTTTGTATGTGCGGGTTTATATTTTACAACGTATTCACAAAATAAAATAAAAATGTATATATATATATATAATATCTGAAACGTTTCACAAAATCTAGTTTTGTATAGTACTTCATCATATAAAAAGTAATAATATAGTAACATTTAATTTGCTTACGTCATCAAAGAATTTAGGCATTGTTTATGTGATGGTAATTATTTAGTGGTCACTTGTATTTAAAGCCTCAAAACGTTTTTCGTTGATAGTTGTGAATATGTAATATCGAAAGGCAACGATTGCTGCCACCGATCGTTTTATATCAACAAATAATGTGATCGTACGTAGAAGTGTAAAAGAATGTATATAGATTTCTATGGTAAAAAATAATCAGGTAATAAAAGACTCAAAACATATTACAGTCTTTACATGTTCCGGATAGCGTTCATGTCGTGTCTCTTGGCAACAACGAGTTGGAAAATGTGAATATCCCATCCGGTCGCATGAAGCCAATGTCTCAGCTACAGAGCCTTTGAACCTAACTGATTGCGAGATCTAGTTCAGATGTTTTGTTACGAGCCTATATTGTTAATGCTTCAAAAGCAGATACAATGGGTCAGATACTTAATACTATGAATGGCCAGTGATGTATACAACTCGTATTTTAACCGATCATCAGTCAAAACTTAACGTTGTGTTGGCAAACGATAAGGTAAAAAACATATAGATCAAGAGATGTGTCTCGAGTTTGGTTGTCCTCATTTCTAGATTATTGGTTGTATAATACACAGCTATTGACGGATCATGGGAAAAAAGGGATAAGTTTCAGCAGAAGGTTTGCATTTTAAAGTTTCAATGGAAACTGGTTTGCATTGGATAAGTATATAAACTTATTAAACTTCTATATGATTTTGCTAAATATAAACAGATTTACAAATTTTAGGTATACGCTTCCATCTTAAAAGAGGATTACATAAATGGAAATATATATATGAATTATGACACAAGGAAGCTTTTTTTATCGGATCTGCCAAAAACTTAATACTACATTTTGTAATCGTTCCTGATGAATCTTCTTTCATTGATCGAGCACTGAACTATAGTGATAGTGTTCTTTGCATATAAAACAATATAAATTAGGGTATTTGATGTCTGCACACGACGTGAAAATCGAATTTACTACTGTACTTAACAACTAACGATCCACGGAAATGGCCAGCTATGTATTAATTAAGATAAATTAGTTTTGCTTGTCACTTAGTACACGTCTTCAGCAATGAGAGCTTCTTCGAAAGAAAAATATCTCATCGCTGGGTGCTCTGCCACATTATTTTACACCAAATGATTAATTTTAAATCAGTTTTTATAATTACATCCTAACGCCAGTACTTTAATTATTGGATCGAGAATAATTCAAACCAATAAAGTAACCGATAGTTTTTGTCCTTCTTTGACGAACCGAACAAATAGTTTCCGTTTAAAATATGATAACTTCGTAAGTACACACGTAACGAGTATTTCAAACAATTGCACCTGAATAATAATTAAAACATAACGAATTAAAATATAGATATTGCAATATATACTAGTTTTCTTGCTGGTCAAATGTAACGATTAACCACTTAGTAGTGTTTTTAAAAATAGACTTGCTTTTAAGAAAATAATAATGGTAAATTTTATAATGGGTGGATATGCCATTTACTAAATTATAATCCATAATTGAAAGAAGGATTGGTGGTACACATGGCGAAGTCTTGTTGAACAAATGTTTAATCAATTTAGACCAGCAAGCTAACCTTACCTGGCTTGGATCTATCTTTGTCTCTCATGACAATAGATAACATTATCTCTTCTTAAAAAAAAATCATTTAAATCAATTTTAAAATGAGCTTTATTATTTAAATAAATATCTTGTTATGATTACATTTCATATGCTACGATAACATGTTGCATGTTGTGAACTTGTGAGAATAATATACTGAAATAACTTTGTTTTTCAAGTAATGGAATATATTTCACTTATTGTCAATAGAAATAGTTAAAAAACTTTTGAGAAAAACACGAATATTAATCTCACTCACATGGTGCCATGGTGGTATGGTATACTTGTTGAAGATTCTTTAAATGAGTTAGGCTAGGGTCTGGATTTTCGGTTTTCGTGATTGGTTTGTCGTCGATGTTTTATGTAGCATGTATTAGGAAATATTCTTATACAAAAAAAAAGAATAATAATATCAAAAATGGAAATAAATAAAAAAATCTTATATCCCAAACAACAGGTAGAGTTTTCGAGAAAAATAAAATCAAATATAATGTAACTGACAACTGTTTTAGCCTTTCAGGCAAATCCCAACTCTGACAAAACTCATGTACAGTTTCCTCACATACAAGTAGCGATGTTCCGAAGTTAACAAAAACATATTACCAAAATTAGGAAACATTCGAAATGGACAATAAAGGAAAACCATTCTTAAAGAAATATATACTGAAAGTATAAATAAATGGGATTAGCATCTAATACGCACATAAGTTCCGTTGGTGTCGGAAGCGACATGTGTTACCCAATTAAAGGAGCCTCCCTCCAACATTGGATGTTGAATCTTAAGCTTATCATACGCATGCAATTGATTAAATATACAACCTGCCGACTAAATCTATTAGTATAATATTATAACTGAAAATTATGAATTGATGAACATATCAAAGACTTAGTGGGACATTCGAATCGATCTTACACCAAATCTATTTGAAAGAATAAAATCAAAATCAAGAAATGTCACCACTAAATTCACTTATTCGTTCTTAGTAGAAGTATTCACAGTCGACGGACTTCTCCTTCCCTCTCGCTCTCCTTTCCTTAAAAATAAATTACTTCATCAAAATACTCGTTTTAATTTATGGATATGTTTAAATCGTGGCAGCATCAATTAATCAGTTGAAGTAAGCAGGTAATTATTGTATAGTATAGACATATATAATTTAGATTATTTTTGGTTGGGATATGAAAATTTCATGCAGTAACTAGATTTTGGAAGACTCAGAAGTTATATATACGTAATAAGTTAGTATCTCAAATTCAAAATCGTAATTACACATTCCACCTAAGCGATCCCACGTAAAATTCATATTACAATAGTATGGTAGTTTGGGACGTTTGTCACGTTTTGTACATCTTTCATAAATTTGCTTAGAAAAGAAATAACGCTCATTAAATTATTATGAGATAGCTAGTTATTTTCAAGTTTCACGAATTATATGAGTGCTCTTAAAGTTCATAAGCTTGTAATGTATTGATTTACGCTTCTTAGATATTATACATAAAATTAAAAATTGTACGCACACAATGTCTAAAATATAACTACTTGTAATGTCACGAAGATATATACGTACAGCCTGATAGTATGTATGTACATTATTATATAAGTATAAATGCACCAATAAAGAATTACGTAATGACCATAAATTTACTAAGCAACAAGAAAGTGAATGTTAGCTTAAAAATGAATGTTTTCAACTTGTTTTTCCATTAATTAAGCAATGGACCATTTATAACACAACACACAATAACTAATGATTAAAAAAACTAGTATTTGGCTAACAAACTAAGCAACAATAAAATGATATTTGTTATCAATACTTGAGTCATGATCCAATCTACTTTGATTTTTTTATTGGATGACGGTGATTGGAAATTTTCTATATAAGTAATATGCTTGAGATTTGTTTCTTTTTGTTTTATGACTCTTCAACATACACTGCTGAAATTAATTTTAAAATAAATCATACATAACCTAAATGAACAAAACTCAAATTTCATCAAGAAATACTATGTATCTTTTTGTTTTTATCTTTTCCAACTAAAATATTTAAATACATCACCAGTAAATATTATTTAATCATATTTTCTCTTTGTTACGCCATATCTCCGGCAAACCCCAGCTGAAGATCCAAGGACTGAATGCTTCTCTTCGAGTCAGAACGAGAAGTCAGATCTCTCTGGAACTGAATCATGTTTTGTCTCACACCATACATCTTACCCATCTCACCATTCTGCTCAGTTAGATCTTGACACGTATCCTTATTACCGAAGCTAATCTGCGACGACATAGACGCCCACTCCTCGTTGAACACACCAATCTGGCTATTCATATGCATGGAAGAGAAGGCGCAATACGACGGCGTTTTGCATTGTCTGTCGAACGACTTCGTTATTGGTTGTTGGTGGGTGGTTAGATAATAGCCGATGCTAGCTCGTCGAGCTTGGAGCTGAAGCCTCTTCTTCTTCAACCTCTCCTTCTTGTGAGCGTTTTGGTGACCACCCAAGGCTTGAGAGTTTGCAAACCCTTTACCACAGTATTGGCACTCGAGTCTTTTCGCTTTGAACGGCGCCGTGTTGTTCGTTGAAGAGCTTACACTATCTGCTGTCGTGACTTCCGGTGAACGATTACTGCTTATGAGTTCGAAACCGAACAGTTTTATGGTCTTGTCGGAGGACGAGCCTGAGGAGCTTTCGCCTGTACGAGACATTGTCGGAATGTATGTATTATCTGGTAGGTTTAATTAATTTTGTAGGAGATGTGTACGTAAATGATCTTCTTTATATAGCAAAAGGTCGAGAGATGGAGTATGTTTAGTTTAATAATTTGTAACTAGTGATGCATTGTATCTGTACTTATAATATATCGTGGAGGAATTTTATATGCCATGAACAGCATCGACTTATATTTTTAGGGTTTATAATAAAATTAGTTGTTTGAATCTAAGGTGTGAGGAGAAATGATCTTGGAAAAAAAAAATCTTGATAGGTACTACCGTATTATACTAGGAATAGTTTTATTCAAATAGATGGATTATGAATTACCACGCGCCTACATTATAGAACGATATACAATAGAATAGGTTAGAAAAATATTTATACTATATAAAGGCTTAACTTGTCAACTTGTTTATCGTTTGTCGTATGCATATAAAGCATAATATATGATATATTTGCTTCAGATTTATAAACTTGGCTTTAAAATGGTGTGAAAAATATACTTTCTGTTTAGTGCGTGAATAAAATAGTTAGATTCAGTTGAGATATGATGAATTTTAAAGTGTATATGAAAAGGCATGCAGCGATCACACCACTTGTGACAATTAATACAAAAGTTATATTCTAAGCTTAAAGAGAAGATTAAATGTTGTTATCACATTAAAAATCAAATCAAAGTCAAAGAAAGATAGGAAGAAATAAAGCTAATCAGTATTCAGTATAACCCCAAATATATAATTTAACTGCAAGGAGAAGGATACTACTACTACTTGAATCCCAAAGTAGTATTAAATTTTCAGTACGATACTCGCACGCATATCCATCATTTATTTTACATCCAGTAGCTCATTTCTAAGCGACAGTTTTTCTATTACAGATTTCACTCAAAAACAAATGAAATGTCGTCTAGTGTTCTGAACCAACAAAAAACTACTCCCTCTGTTTTATTATAAGTGTCACTCTACAGCTGTGCACACGGATTAAGGAAACAATTAATTTTACATATTTCCTATATAAAAACACAGTTACCTATACACCTAACCATATTTTAACCAATAGAAAAATTAGTTACATAATAAAATTAATAAATTTTGTATTGAAAACTGAAAACGACACTTATTTTGTAACGCAAAAAATTCTCTACAACGACACTTAATATGAAACGGAGGGAGTAATTAATATTCCCTCCGTTTCAAATTATATATCATTCTAGAGTAAAAATTTCGTTCCAAAATAAATATCGTTTTATAATTTCAATGCAAAATTTATTGATTTTAAATGTCATTCTATTTTTTCATTGGTTGAAAAGTGGTTAGGTGTATAGGTAATTGTGTTTTTATTTTGAAAATATGTAAAATTAATTGTTTTTCTTAATCTGTATGCAAAAACATAGAATGACAACTAAATTGAAACGGAGGGAGTATTAAAAGTATTTCCTCAGTTTTAATTTAATTATCACTATAGAATAAATTTTTCCTTTCAAAATCAATATCATTTTATGATTTCGATATAAATTTTATATTTTATTTTAGGTTTATTGGTTATCAATGTGTATATAAATTTAAAACAACAATTAAAAAGAAATGGATAAAGTATTATATTACTATTAGTCATGTATTGATTTAGAAAATTCCCATCAACCGAAGTTGCTCGCATAGCTAAGTTGATTAGCTTCTTTGTAATTTATCGCAATGTCTTCCACCTATACCAATTCTTATTTGTCTAGGGATAAAAGAAAGAAAAAGCCTATATTGACCATGTTTAATGAATGCTAATCAACTTATTAAATTAATTAGGGAGAATTGCTAGTTGCCAAATGAAGGAATACAAGAAGTGGGCAATGATGCAAGCATCTATACTATGCAACAAATAAAAAATTATTCCTAAGTCTAATCTTCAAAACAAAATCTTAGGCAAATCTTCATAAAGCATGAGAAGACATTAATTTAAACAGAAATATTATGGTATTAAAAATTGTATAGCTTATTCTATTTTTCAGGTGAATCAAGTCATGAGAGAATCTTATTTTAATAAAATAACTCTAATGAAATGCCATATGGTTTGGACAGTTGTTCCATTAAGACCCACTGCTCTGTAACTTAAAAGGTAGATCAAGACAATTAACTAAAACATTAGGTGTTGTGATTATGTTTACTCGTACAACCTACGGCCCCTGATTGGCGGACCAATTGGTGTCGCATGCAATCAAAAGCCATTTCCTTTCTATCAGGTCTTTTATTTCATTTTTCTTATAAAAATGTACTACTATGTCAATTGAGTGAAAGAAGAATTCCAAATAAGTATGCTGTCAACAATCATCTTATATACATCCAATAAGATGAGGAATCCCTCATTTTATAAACCCATTATGTTTTTTTTCTCTCTAAAGTTTATCTGTGGTGGCTACTAGGTGGGTGGGTTGGCTTTTTATAACATTCGATATAATAATATTTATATTTTTATATAAGATGTATATCTACAAACTATTTCCACCTCACCTTCTTAATTATTATATTCGTTTATATTGCCATCGAGCAGCTTAATATCAATACAAAAACCATTTATGAGAAGGTAGTTTTTTTTGGTAAAATATGAGAAGGTAGTTACTAGTTTAGTCTACTTAACATCAATAAAAAAAAATCTCTGAGAAGATAGCTAGTCTACAGTGTGTAACAGTGTAAGTAAATATCCATCCAACTCTAGTGTTGCCCGGCTAACTCTATTATTGTTTATATTTAAGGAAAGCTATATCTTGTAAGAGTTGTGCCAAGTAGAACAAAATGTGCATCAAAACATTTTAAGAGTACGACTAACTCATTCTATGTAAAAAATAAAGAAACTCATTCTATGTAGCCAATGTTTAGACATTCTCCACGCATCTCGATTTCTAATATGTTCTATTAAAAAAGCAAATACATATGAAAACAAAAGAACAAAGACGTGTTAATTCACACAATTTCTCTATAAAAACAATCTAACTTACTCAATTTTTTTCTATTAAATACTATTCTATGTAAAACTTACTAGCAAGACATTCTGTTTCTATATAGTTAATACATCGTTTATTACACCAAAAGGATGAATTCTACTTATTTACGTTAAATTTTAGAATGAAAACCTGCACATGCATGTTTAAGTGAAAAATCGATAAAATTTAAGTTGAATTAATTTACATTTCTTAAGTAGGTCCAAGAAAATAGTTTAGAGTATCCAATGGTGGTCCCCGAAATTTGCCTCTCTGATTAATCGAATCCTTGCTTCTCTTCTAGACGACTCCACGAGCACTTGAATCCTCATTTATATCATTTCAGTATTTATTATAGGAAAAGAAAAGATGACCACCTAGAATGACAAGACCAAGGTTATATTAAACTATACCATATAGCTAATGGATCAATAGTAAACAACTATGTATGGATCTAAATGAAGAGTCGTAATTTCTTAACTACAAGCTATCCAACTTGATGTGTTCAAAAAGAACAAAAAAAGCTATTCATATTGGTTCTCTGTTCTTTTTTTTTAGCTTTTCCTTAGCCTTTTAGTTGATGTTACCAGCCTTTTGTTTTTAGGTTGTTTCAGGCGGTATATTTGGTTTTGGTTCCCTGTTGGGTCTCCTGATCATTTTTCGTATCCGGTATATAGTATATACTAATGAAATCGGTTAATTAAAAAGTATTGACTAAATTAAAAGAAACAGTTGTTTCTTACAGTTTAATTTTTATATTCATAAACAATATGGATACATAACATTTATAAAAAAAAATCTTTCAGTGAAAATTAGAGATCAAAACGTTAGAAATGAACAATTTCAAGAACGCACAAGAAATTAAATCGGTGGTAACCATTTAGAAATAAACATATATGGGTTGGATACATACAATATTGGGCCTTTGCTAAAACTTTCAGGTTTGGGGCTTATACTCCGATCTGCTAAATGAAGAAGGTGCACTCTCCGTGGGTTAATACAAAAAAAAGTAACAACAAATTACGGAGACACCCAAGATGCAACGACTTTGTGTATAGTATAGTTTGGTCAACTAATTAGTCACTTTTAGTGCTTGAGTTACTTTAAAGAGTGTTGACAAAAAGATACTATAAGGACTGTATTTTAGCATGTATATATCTTTGGTGCACGATGACTGAGACAATACTTTAAAATTATGAGGATGATTGTTTGTAGTTTTTGGTTTGGTTTTTGGTTTTTGTTTTTCCAAAAATCATTTTTCACCCAATCAAGATTTTCATAAAATGGATTCCCTAAAATATAGGGAAACTTGTTTTTACAAATAACTGTTTTTTTAACACAAAAGCCAAAAACCAAGTTTTTATAGTTTTTGTAAACACACGATGGGTTTTTCAAAAAAGATAATTCAAAAACAATATTTTTTACAATATTTATTAATATAAGATAATAAGAAAATGGATAATAGCTGTATACTAGTAAGAAGCATTTGATTACACAATATTAAAATAATTGATATTAATACCATTCTTTAAATTTGTCAATAAAATTAAATTAATTATTTAAAATGTTATTTTCTAAAAACTGTACTAAAAACTAAAATTTTCAAAGCTTTATTGTACTAAAAACTGTTATAATATTTAAAATGTTATTTTCTCTAATAATAAAATGATGTAAACTAAAAGTGCATATAAAAATTTTAAATTTATCAATAAAATAAATTTAAAATTCTGAAGTTAGTCATTACAAAAAGATATATATATATATATATATATATATATATATATATATATTACTGATAAATGTTGTGGTATTATATGAAAGGCATTCAAAATCAAATTTCCTATATCTATGAGATTCACATTAGTTTTATTTAAAAATATTTTATTAAATAATTTACGTGTCCTTTTGATGATAGTATTTTATTTTTTTATTTATTCAAAAAAAGTATTAATATTTTCTTCATTTGATTATTTTTAAAAGCAAAAACCAAAAACCAAAAACTAAAATCTAAAACAACCATTCATGTTTTTTGAAAAACTAAAATCTACTACAAAATCAAAAACCAAATACTAAAAACCAAAATCTAAAAACCAAAAACTAAAAACTAAAAACCAAAAACCAAAATCTAAAAACTAACAAAACAATCATCACCTATATTTTGGATTAAAAGTTGCTCCAAACCGCAATCAAAGTACCAAAATACATTCACAAGGGTATATGTCAATGTCTTCATTTTTTTGGTTGATGTACAAAGTCACTAGAAAAGAAATATAAACTTTGAATGTATATGCGACACATTCGATCACTACTATTATGGATTTTTTTGTTCAACCCTCGATTTCTGGTTGACATCATGAAGATTTGATCTATCATTCATTGGTCCATATCGTTTGAAAAATCAATTCACTAATCAAACTTGAAAATCGCAGTTTAAAAAAAAAAGAAAAATGAGCATATATCCATTGTAACATTTGATTTCATACGTCATCGGCAGTTTTTCTTTTTACTTGTAAAAAAGGGTTTTTAAACCAAAATCTCTCTGAACTAAACCTATTGACAAGTTTGAGTTGACAAAAGAAATTCAATATATTTTCTAGAAACAAAAACAAGTAACCTTTTATAAATAATTTATTTATTTTGAGTGGGAAAGAAAAAGCAAAAGCAATCTCTAAGATTTGATACGCCGTGGTGTCCAAAAGAGTGAAACAGCAAATTATGTTTGGAGAAAAAGAGGAAAATTCCAATGCCTTAAAAAGAAATGTTCGAACGAATATTAATGGGCCCGGTTTTAGATTTTCGTGGGCCCCGCGAATCCTAATTTTAATGTGGACGTCAAATGCATTATTATTTGTCCACCTTCCTGATTGTTTTTTTTTAACCGTAATAATAAGTAAAAACTCTGGTAAGAATAATGAGCCGGAAAACTGATTTGAACCGGTTTATTTAAACCGCTTTTGTGAATTAGGCACTTACCACTTTTCATGTTCAGTTACTGTTGATCCATTATCAGGTTTTCACATACACTAAAGCGATATAATTGGTCAATATCTCACTAGTTTTTTTTTTTGGATTCCTTTGTACGGATTCCACCTCTATTATATATTCGATTTAGGACTATTTTTTCTCTATGATAGTATTCGGCTATTCGCATAGGCCCCCACCGGATTTTCAGAAATTTCAATTGATTGATACTATTTTTTCCAAAATAAAAGTTCGATTTTCAACCCTAAAAACACGGTATAAAACTATATAAATAAAAACTATTTTTTCACATGAATGTGAACCAAAGATTTTGTTGGATTTTCCTCGCTGGAGAAGCAAAAAAAAAATATATAATTAAAATAAAACAAAAAGACACACTCAAAAAGTTTGATTTTTAAGAGAAAAAAAAATTAGGAATATAAAAACTGTCTGAAAGAAGGAGAAGAAGTGTGAGCTCTTCTTCTCTCTTGTGGTGTATTTTAATATCCTTCTTCTCTCAGTTTACTACTACAACTACTCGTTCTATGGCCAGAGACGGTGGCGTTTCTTGCCTACGGAGTTCAGAGATGATGAACGTCGGTATCAGAGGAATGGAATCTCCACCGTTGGATGTAGATGAAGTTCATGTCTTGGCTGTTGATGACAGCCTCGTTGATCGGATTGTCATTGAGAGATTGCTTCGTATCACCTCTTGCAAAGGTCCTCTTAACTAATTCTTGATTTAAAACATCTTCATTTCTTCTCGTCGGAAAATTATTTAAAAAATAAATATTTATTCGGTGGTTCTGTTTCAGTCACGGCGGTAGATAGTGGATGGCGTGCTCTAGAGTTTCTAGGACTAGACAACGAGAAAGCCTCTGCTGAATTAGATGTAAGTCTTTGAATTTTCGAAGAGTTTTTTTTTTTATATAATTAATGATCAAGATTTTGATTTTTTTTTTAAGTCTTTTTATTACCGATTCCTCAGAGATTGAAAGTTGATTTGATCATCACTGATTACTGTATGCCTGGAATGACTGGCTACGAGCTTCTCAAGAAAATCAAGGTCTGATTTTTTTTTCTGGACGTTTTAGTATGTAATTTGAATCCTGTCTGAACAGTGTGTAATCTGAAACAGGAATCGTCCAGTTTCCGACAAGTTCCGGTTGTAATAATGTCGTCAGAGAATGTCGTAACGAGAATCGACAGGTGGGTTTTGCAATAAATTTTCAGACTTTTTTGTTGGGTTTTTGAGAAACTGTTGATTGATCCAAAACTGATGTTGGCAGATGTCTGGAGGAAGGTGCGGAGGACTTCTTACTAAAACCGGTGAAACTCGCCGACGTGAAACGCCTGAGAAGCTATTTAACCAGAGACGTTAAAGTTTCAAACGGAAACAAACGGAAGCTCCCGGAAGATTCTGTTACCGTCAACACCTCGCTTCCTCCTCCACCGCCACCGTTGATAAACTCGTCTGATTCGTCGGACTCTTCTCCGCCGTTGACTATCTCGCCTGAATCGTCGGACTCTTATTCGCCGTTATCTCCCGTGGAGATCTTTTCCTCGCCCCTCTCATCTCAATTAGACGAGGAAGATGATGTGTTGACATCGTCGCCGGAGTCTTCACCGGCGCCGGAGGAATCTCCGATTCGACGGCAGAAGATGGAAAGCCCCGGATTAGATTAATAAAGCTTGTTTTTTTTTACTTAATCCGTGTAATATTATTCTCCGTTAACTTTTTTTACCTTTGACGGTGCTTTTAATTGCACGTTGACTTGACGCCGTCAATTTATAGATCTCCTATTAATCTCGTTCCACGTGGGCTTTTCTGTTTATAAAAGCTTTTCGAATTTCCTATAATGATTTTAATTATCAATGCAGAAAGTTATGGTTTTGACTTTTTAAGTTAAATTAAAGAGGAAATGGTAGGGAAAAAAACCCTTCATACTATCTGCTCATATTGTAATTTGTAAATACGTTCACATGTTTATTATGATAACTAAACTCCAATATGTATGAAGAAAATTCAAGAATTAAAGAGCTAGCGTTTTTTTTTAATTCTAAATACATAAAATAACTAGTAATTAATGAATAACTTTTTTCCAAAAAAAATTAATGTCTGAATTCGAAACTATTTATTATAACCAAGACTTGAGAGCTTGAACAGGTTACGAGTCCTTTCTTGAAATAATCCTATAATAGTCAAGTAGTACTAAAATACTTAAGCATATTCTTTAATGAGAAGTGTAGTATAGCTTAACTCAAAAAACAATCCACGGTATTAATATTACTTGAAAGAAGTGGATGCATCATTGATAGTCTCATGCATGTGTGGTCGTGTAGAGAGCAAGCAAGAAATATATACTCCTAGAAAATACAGAAAAAGGAGATATGTAAAGCTGGAAATGGGCAACTCTTGTTCCCTTTCTTAAGGGCATATATCTCCATAAATAGTCTTTATAGATCTGTTTTCTCTGCACTCATTTTAGTGCTTTTTTGACGGTAGAATGTGTTTTTACAACACCATATGGATCCGAGTAACCCTACTAGATCTTCACGTGGATGCTGTATAGTACATTTGTAACTCTGAATGTACTGTCTAATGGACCCTACGCGACGCAACGAGCATTGGGATCACATGCCAGAGCTAAGGTTGACGTATAGAAGGTGTACATCTTAGGTTGACGTATGATCTTAGGTGTGGGTTTGTTATCTAAATTTTCAATATCATGAGAGTTCTTTCTCTTTAATCAACCATTGAACAACACATATATATTTCTTATTTCCCACCAAGTTATTCTGGTCAGTCACAGTAAAAAATTACTGACTAGAAGTTTTATTTCAAATTTAAAATAAAGGATCATATTATAGTATAACCTCTTCATGTACTGTAAATGGCACATCCAACCACATCGGTAGGATGAATTCAATTTTAAAACTTGTAGATGCAATGTATATACGAACAAGGCATTAATAATTGTCGACAACAAAATCATACCAAAAGGATACTCCTCACGTTTGGCGTTCTTAAAAAAAACTAGATTTTGATCCGCGCAACCGCGCGGGTGTTTGTTTTCGTTTATAGTATAAAATTTTTGTTTTCACTTGTAAATTGATATATATTATAGTAATCACATATTTACGATATGTATAGTAAATGTTTTTCAAACATAATAATATTATATAATACGTGTTTTAATCAAATAGATTGTTTCAAATTTTCTATATTATACATGTTTTTCAAACATGTGTTTGTTTCTTCTTCTATATTTTATTGTTTGTTAGATGAGTATTTCATTTTTAGATAAAGTAATATAAATAGAGCTTGATTAAATATTAGTATACTTTAATATGCAAAACTTCGAAGAATTTTTTGCTAAAAACTAAACTGATAGCTTTATAAATTAATATTATAAAGAATTTTATTAAAAAGGAATTTTTTAAACAATTTCTTTTTTTTTTAAACAATATAATTTAAAAATTTTACATCGAAATAAATGTATCTAGTGTATTTAGCATGTAAATTTTGTTAGGGTATATAAATATTCCATATTACGAATCTGTGATTTTTGTTAATATTTTGTTGATGCATTTAACTATTATTGACATATTTCCTTATAAATAATAGAAGATTCCTAAACTTATATCTATTGACATATTTTGCGTGACTAAGTTGGAAGGTGTGGGGTAATTTATCAAAATTAAATTGTTAAGCGTATCTTTGTTATTATAGATATGGTTTTTTATAAGATATAATAATGATAAGATGATTAGAAAGTTAATGTAACATGACTTTCTAGTAATAGTCTATTTTTTAAAAAAATCACACATGAAGTCAAGTCATGACTTCTGTTTTAATATATAAGATGCTTTAAAGTTTAAATTACAAAAAATTCATTGGGTTGCGTTTTGGCCCTTCATGTGGGGAATGGATCTCTATCTTTTCTCTTTTGTCATCTTTGGCTACTGTAGTGTCCCGATCGCTGCTCCATGTGTCTTTCCACGTTTTTATGCTTTACTCTTGACATGTATTTTTTACTTTTGTCCGATGGATCATGGATGCGCTATTTGCTACATTTACAATGTTTTCTACAAATTTTGTTATAAGAAAAAATTGAACCTTAATTACGAAAATTATTCACACAGGAGAGATCATATCTCGTTAAACTAGTCTATTCTGGATTTTTTTTTCTCTCTAAAGAGTATTCTACGGTCCTATTAAAAGAAGTTTCTACGTTGCTATTTGGTATTATTCAAACTCATTTTTTTTTTGGTAAAACTCATGATCTTGAATATTCTCGTTATTTGGGTGGCCAACCATTAAATAACTGGAATTAGTTTATTTTTGCGTTAAATATTGTAAGACCATCAACAAATATTTACTTGTGTGTTTGTCTTTTTTTTAGTATGGACTGAAAAGGCATTTTTATTATTAAGCCATTAATTCGTTTTAAGAATTATAAATGAGTCAACCCCATTTTGATTTATAATTTGAAAATCAATTTTTTTCAAATGCACGTTAATCACAAATAACCAAATCATGCATTTGTTTCTTTTAAAACAATGAAAGTACGTTCATTAGTATCTTGATATTAAAAAATATTAACTCAATGAAATTGAACTCTATATAAGGTGAGACTGAACCTTCATTTCATAATCACTAACTAGTGCTACATAATCCTAGTTTAATTCCAAAGTGTGCGCTTTAGAAAAAGAAAAAAAGATTTACATTCCACAATAAGTGCTACGGATTCCTAGTTTATTTTCACATGGTTTGAGGTTATGAATATTCAGTTTGTATATGAATTAAGACAGAAATACTCAAATACTATTCCCAACAGCCTTTGCTTAACTAAACAATGTAGTTGATGATAACTGATAAGATGGATGAAGGAAAGTTTTCGTTTTCTTTGCTTAACGGTTAACAAAACTTCACCAACAGCCTTTGCTTAAACAAAAATTTTGCAACACCACAATGAAATTGACCTCACTTTTCTTTCACTTATTCTATAATACAAACTGAAGAGAAAATATGAAAAATGAAAATGATAATTTAACGGCATGTTATTAGACATCATTATCTCAAATTGATCATTTATACACTCACTGACTAACCTTCATTTAACTCATATCTCCAAATGTAAAAAAAAAAACTCAAAATAAGAACTAATCCCATGCTTCTAAACTTACTATTAGCGTTCATACTTCTAATGGGTCGGGTTACATCCGACCCGGACCCGCTCCAAGACTACTGCGTTTCTACTCCTCATTCACCTCACCAACATATCTTCCTCCACGGAGATCTTTGCAAAGATCCCACAAAAGTCAACGTCTCCGACTTCACAACCTCCGCACTATCCAAACCCGGAAATACACGGGCCAACCCGTTTATGATCAACGTCACTCTCACTACAACCACCAATCTCCCTGGTCTCAACACAATGGGCCTCACGATGGGCCGTATCGACTTTGGCGCCTCCGGAGTAGTCCCACCGCATGTACACCCACGCGGCTCCGAAGTGACGGTCTGCCTAGACGGTGTGCTTCTGGTCGGGTTCGTGGATACGTCGGGTCGGGTCTTTACACAGGAGCTTCATCCTGGTGAGACGTTCGTGTTTCCTAAAGGGTTGATACATTTTCTATACAACATTGATACAGTGAGCTCGGCTGTGGCAGTCTCTGGGCTGACTAGTCAGAATCCTGGGACACAGTTTGTGTCTTTGGTCTCTTTTGATTCGAAGCTTCCTATTCCACAAGACGTTTTGAAGAGGCTTTACCGTATTAATGACCAGGAAGGATGTTGCTAACATCCGCAAAAGTATTTGAGGCTGATGGTTGTGTTTCAAAACTCAAATGGTATATATATATATACAACTCTTTATATTTTGTTGAGAAAAGTGTATTTAAGTTTGAAACTAATTGCTAAACTATGTGTAACTATATGATCATATGTACATGTATATATTTAATAAACATAACTATGAGATGAAATATTTGTTGAACTTCGTTAGCATAATGTCTAAAACTATTGGATGACCTAATATGAACATAAATGGTATAAGTTCTATTTCTGTTGGACGTGCTCTACTCTCCTAAGTAAAGTTAATTTAACATGATTTGAGCTTTGTTATAAGAGACAAGGATTTTGGGTCCATAATCTCTTAATCATTCAAAAAATAATTTTGCTGAACGAAGGAACTACGACTCCCTGATGTAGTGATGTTGGCAACTTCCCTAAACAGACCATATATTATGATAAGAGTATTCACACAATGTCCAAAACTGGCTGCTCCGAACGCAAACACAAAAACTGGCTTAGTTAATCATGACCCATATGATGAATTGATGATCCCACTCTACCAACAAACCTTAGCATAATCTCTAAGAGCCACAGAGCCTTTACCACTAAGAACGTCAACACTTACACCTGAAACAAGAAAACACACAATGGTTAAGTCAGTAAGACGAATGCATATTTAAACCATCCCAATGATCTGGAAGAAAAAAAGAGAGAATTTGAATGTGAACTTTTGTCTATGGCTATTTGGCTTTAAGTAAGATACACACACTCGAGACATCATTGCACTGCTTTACATACAAGTGCTCAGACAGCCAATGAGTTTGATATACAGATTCTTTTTTTTTTTTTTTTTTGAATGAATGTTAAATTCTTATTCAAAAAAACCCTTGTTACATTTTACAATGCATCTTTAACTAAATCTCTTTATAAAAATTAATCAACAAAATTTAATCCTTCTCCTCCATAATCTTCAAACTCCAATCAGTCTCCAGTAACTGGTCTTGTGAGGAACCAGTATTGTAAACCACCTGCCAATCTATCATCTCCAGCCCTTTGAACAGATGAAAATCTGTTCCTGATTCTTCTATCCACCATACTGATCATTTTATTTAACGGTATGGGAGCCTCACCATGTCTCCTGCTATTCCTTTCCAGCCACAGCCCATGTATAGTTGCTTGGAAAACATATCTAAGAGTAAACAACTTGATATTGTTCTGACCCGTTGAGATCATTGTCACAATCTCTGGCCATCTATTAGTGTACTCGTCCTCCATTAAACCTCTCGCCAAATTCTCCCACACTTCAGCCGAGTACCCACACTCAAAGAAGAGATGATTTCTTGTCTCCACAGGCTCATCACACAGAGAACATGCGACATTCATATTGCCATTCCAAGTCATCATTCTATCCCCAGTAGCAAGTTTATTCTGAATAGCAATCCAAGTGAGAAAAGCGAATTTAGGCGTAGCATGAGTGAACCAGATGCACTTAGACCACTCACAGTATTCGCCTCTAGTTCTCAGCAAATCCCAAGTCAAATGAGAGGAGAATTTGCTTTTAAACTTATCATCCTTCCACTTCCATAATCCAATATCATCATCATTTGAAGCCTTCTCTTTATACTTCCAGATTTCATCTTCTATCATATTAAAAATCTGTTCCCTATGCCATCTTCTTCGATGATGCATCATTACATCCTCAACAGTAGCATCCGTTCTTATACCCATATCTATATAGCCTCTCGTACCGATGATATCCATTAAACACCCCAGCTCACACCAAGATTCATGCCAAAAGGAGGTAGACTTCCCACTCTTAACATTCACCTTATAGAACTTTTTTCCTGTGGCTCTGTACTTAAGGATCTTCCCCCACATCCATGATCCTGCTTGTGTTTTCTCCTTCACTGTCCAAAAAGAGTTTTTACGAATAAGGTACACCTGAATCCATTGCACCCACAACGAATTTTTCGCAGTTAGAATCCTCCAAATAAGCTTCAAGCAACTCACATCATTGACTTCCTTTAGCGGCCTTATACCCAAACCTCCCTCCAACTTAGGTTTACACACAGCCGTCCAAGCAATCTTTGCCTTCTTTGTATTGAGAGCTGGACCCGACCAAAGGAAGGCAGAGCAAAGCTTCTCTATTTCTCGAAGACATGAAGCAGGTAAACGGAAAGCAGCTAACCAGAAGTTTGCCAAACTCGAGATTACTGATTTTATTAACTGCAGTCTTCCTCCAAATGAGAGAAACCGACCTGTCCAAGAACATATTCTCGATCTAATCTTTTCAACCAATGGTAGATAATCACACACATTCATCCTTTTAGTGAGAAGAGGTAATCCTAAGTATTTAACCGGGAGATTACCATTCTCAAAAAGAAATCCAGCGCAAGCTTGTTGAAGTTGTGTGGAAGATCCTGCCATATAGAGAGTTGACTTTTCAAGGTTGATTCTAAGACCAGATAGCTTCTCAAACTCCTCAAAAACCTTTAGGATACCTTCAAGCGATCTCCTAGATCCATCGGCGAAGACCATGAGGTCATCAGCGAAACATAAGTGAGTTAGACTGATATTCTTGCACCGAGGGTGGTAACCGAAGTTCCTCTTCACAGCAGCCTCATCTATTAGCTTTGACAATACATTCATGCATATAACGAATAGGTAAGGCGACAACGAACATCCCTGCCTTAAGCCCCGAGCACTCTGAAAATATCCGGTTAACTCACCATTTATCTGAACAGAGAACGAAGCAGTGCTGATGCATAGATTTATCCAATGGACAAATTTTTCTGGAAACCCCAAAGCCTTCATAGTGTTAAGCAGAAACGACCACTGAACAGAGTCGAATGCTTTCGAGATGTCTATTTTCATACAACATCTTGAAGCAGTCCCATCTTTATGGTAGTCCTTCACTAATTCTGTTGCAAGCAAGAGGTTTTCCATTAGCAGACGATCACTAATAAAAGCTGATTGATTCAGCGCAATGAACTTCGGAAGAATGCACTTCAGTCTGTTAGCCAAAATCTTCGAAATTGCCTTGTATAGAACATTGCAGCACGAGATAGGACGATAGTCTTTAATTTCCTCAGCCTTTTCTTTCTTTGGAATCAAAGCCAAAATGGTTGAGTTTAAACCTTTTGGCAGAAATCCAGTCTCGAAGAAAGATTGAATAGCAACCGTCACATCCCGACCAATAATCCCCCAAGCTGATTTAAAAAACTCCGTAGTATACCCATCAGGACCGGGGGCCTTATCTGTTGGCATGCTGAACATTACTTTCCTCACTTCCTCAGCTGTTACCTCTTGCTGCAACTGAATCCTCTCCGTATCACTGCATCTGAAAAGTAAGAGTTCCTCCAATCTCTCGACAGATACCCCCTCAAAACCCTGCGGCGTGAAGGATAAAAACTCAGAGAAGTACTTGACCGCTTCCTGTTTAATACCATCTCCAGTTATTTTATTTCCTTCCTGATCTCTTAGCTCATGTATAGCATTCCGAACCTCCCTGATCTTTACCGCGTTATGAAAGACTTTTGTGTTTTGGTCACCCACATTGAGCCAATGTAACTTTGATCTTTGCTTGAAAAATTCTTCCTCTAAGTCAGCAAGTCTCTGCCATCTTCTCAGGGCAGCTGTTTCTTCTCTAATTGCATCCTCCGAAGGTCTCTCCATAGTAACATGTTGCTTCGCACAGAGGAATTCATAAGCTTCCTTTACTCTTCTTGGAAGATCTCCTAACTTCCTTTTACTCAATTCTCTCAATGGATATTTTAATGCTTTTAGCTTTTTTGTAAGCCTAAACATAGCTGAGGTTGAAACGAACAGCGGATTTGAAACTCCCCAAAAATCCTCCATCAACTTAACAAACTCCGGCATCTTCCCAATCACATTTGTAAATTTAAATGATCTCCTCTTCCTTTCATCTTCCCTCTTAATCTGTGTTCTAATTCTCAAATGATCAGAACAACCTCCCGCCTCAAAAACACTATAAGCTTGTGAATATTGATGCAACCAAACATCATTCACTAGAACCCGATCAAGCTTTTTACAGATAAGTCCAGTTTCCCTTTTGTTGCACCACGTGAACAGAGGCCCCTGGTAGCTATTATCTGAAAGACAACAGTGCCTAGTGACTCTCTGGAAATCCCTCATGCCTCCCGATATACGTGGATCATCATCAAAACCAGAGTGCTCACTACCTGCCAGAACTTCATTAAAGTCACCTTTGATTATCCATGGTTTATTTCTAAACATAGACGAGTCGTGATGATTACACATATCTTCCCACAACTCCTTCCTTTCCTCAATTGTATTCCTAGCATACACAAAAGAACAAAAGAACTCCTCCTCCAACTCCTGAAGCTTAACAGAAACAGTAACGATTTGATCACTCTTGAAGACCGGAGTTAATCGAACATTCGGTTTCCAAAGCACCCAAATCCTTCCTAGAGCATTAAACTCATAGTTGGACAAAAAATCCCACCCCTTAAACACCTCTGCAACAATTTTAATCGCCTTCCTCTCTTTTACTCTTGTTTCCAAAAGACACCCAAAACTCAAATTACTACTCTGCCACCACCTACTCATCACAGAATGCTTTGTTGGTTTGTTAAACCCTCTCACATTCCAAGAAAAGCTAGCCATTAATGATGATTTTTACGGTAACCTTTTTTACTCATGTTGCTAGGCCCAGGAACCTTCGCAGCTAGAGTAAAATCTGATAGAACTTTATGTCGAGTCTTAGAGTCTCTCGGAAGAATCTGCCTCTGAGACTTTACATCATTTTTTTCTATTACCTCCTCACTAGACGCAATTTCATCACCAATCCCAACATCTCCTTGACTCACCTCATCAACTTTTTCCACTACCAACCTTATACTTTCATTGTCATTATCCTCCTCATCTGGTATACTTAAAGCAGAGAATCTTGAAGGGGTGATTCTGACTTCTTCATGCTGTTCCTGAGTTTTCCCAGAGCTTCGTCCTAACTTACCAGGCGTTACCCAATCCTCTGTTACCTGAGCATCTTCAGACTGCTTTTCATGCGTACTACTCTTCCCATTTATACGCAGCACATCTTCATGTTCTTTCTGAGTTTCCTTATTAATGATCTCCTTATCCTTCTTTTCAGTTTCCTGCTTCTGCTCCAACAACTCTTTTGATTCTGTTTCTGACTTATTAATACACTTCTCCACCAGGTGACCCCATTTACCACAGCCTTCACATTTATCAGGAAGCCACGGATACTTAAAAGCAACTGTGACGTCCTCTCCATTGATTTTAAAATCAATTTCTTTCGGCAATGGCTTGGATATATCAGCTTTGACACAGATTCTAGCAATCTCAAAATTTGTACACGCTATGGTTTCTGGATGCAGAAAATCCGGAATACCTGCTGCACTAGCTATAAAGCTCAAACCCTCCCACGAATACATGCTCATAGGAACATGTTTTAAGAACACCCACAGTGGAGTTAGCTTATTCTCCCCATCCTGCACCGGAGACCAACGAGAAGCTACCATCGGTATCCCTGCTATGTTCCACATCCCCCTTCTAATCACCTTATCCCTCACCACAGAGTTTTGAATCCTTACCCTCATTGTAGTCGAATCCATTTCAAACACATCCAATTTCTGATTCTTGTCTCCAAAAGCCCAGATCTTATTCAATATCACGTGAACCTTCGCTATGTGAGGAGCCGTTTCCAAGAACTTCACAATCACGAAATCATCCCACAACGGAACCGCCTTCTCTACGATCTCCGATGGAACTGTTACAGATTGTTTCCCCTCTGAAATTGATATGTCGAACTCGTATTTTTTAAGTACCTTCTTCTCCTGTGCCACAGAGACCCATGACTTCGCCTTCGAGATGATCGGTGGTGGTGGTGGATCTTCCTGAACCTCCGTAGAACCCATCCCGCCGTCGTAGAAGACATCCGGAATCTTACGATCGAGAAATCGCCTTTACAATCGCCTTTTCGCCTCTTACCAAAACGCTGCCGTTTTTGCAAGCTCGTTTGATATACAGATTCAAAGATTTAGTCTTCTTAATATCGACCAATAACAAATATTATGACAAAATAAAGTTCGAATTCTGGAGCAATCTTGAAATAGTTTGTTTCGTTAAAGACATTGCGCTTTAGGCAACAACAGTGGGCATTTGGTCTAGTGGTATGATTCTCGCTTAGGGTGCGAGAGGTCCCGAGTTCAATTCTCGGAATGCCCCCTTTTTTGAATTTAATTTTAACTTAAACTTCCACCTATCTTCTTCAGGCCACTGACATTTCCACGTATCCATCAAACCCATTATCATTGAAATATTTGGGCGTCCCTGCAGACAACTGTGTGATTTTGCTGATAAGTCCTCATTTCACTAATTTAGTCGACCAAACCTAAAAGCCAACAAATCAGAATTAAAATAAAAACTAAACCAGAACCTTAACCGGGTCATAACATCTGTTTGTCTGTGTCTGAATCTGACTGTCTCGCTCGCAGCAACTTAGTAAGACCAATTATCTGTGTTTTTTTTTTTCATTTTTGTCGACAAGTTCTCATTTCACCAACTTAGTAGACCAAACCTAAAACCATCAAATCCAACAATCCAAACCAAACCAAACCAAACCAAACTTGTACGTTGATATTTGCTTCTCCAAATCAAAATAAAAACTAAACCGGACCTTAACCGGGTCACAACATCTGTTTGTTTCTGTCTCGCTCGCACCAACTTAGTAAACCAATTATCTGTGTTTTTTGTTGACAAGTTCTCACTTCACCAACTTATAAAGTAGACCAAACCTATAACCAACAAATCGAACCAACCAAATTAAAATAAAAACTAAACCGGAACCTTAACCAGGTTATTACATCTGTTTAGTTCCGTCTCGCTCGTCCTCTTCTACTTCCTTTTCGTCTAAAAACTCCAAAAATATCCATTTTCAATCTCTCACCCAAAAGACCAGAGATTTGATCTCTCTGGTTGGATTCATCATCTTCATCCATCATATAAATTGAAGGATCGGTGGTCTTATTCAAATCTCCTCTCAAGATGCCGCCGAACGGAGATCTAGACCGTCAGATCTCCCAGCTGATGGAGTGTAAACCGTTATCAGAAGCAGATGTGAAGACGCTTTGCGATCAAGCAAGAGCCATCCTTGTCGAGGAATGGAACGTTCAGCCCGTGAAATGTCCTGTCACCGTCTGCGGCGATATTCATGGACAGTTCTATGACCTTATCGAGCTTTTTAGAATCGGTGGGAATCCACCAGATACTAACTACCTATTCATGGGAGACTATGTAGGTCTGTCCTCTTTTCTCCCTATTTTTACCTTTTTTAGATCTGTGAATGTTATTTAAAGTTTGCATCTTTTTAATGTCTACAGTGAGTTGCTTTGTGTGAAGAACATGTTTTTTAACAGTTTGGTCTCGTTAAGAGGGAGTTTATGAATAGATTGTGGATTCGAGTTGGGTGAATCTTATGTAAAGTTTGCAGCTTTTAATGTATAAACTATAAAGTGAGTTGCTTTGTGTGTTGTGTAATTGGGAAGAGCGTGTTTTTAGCTGTTTATTCTCGTTAGAGGGAGTTGAAGAATAGATTACGGATTCTAGTTTGTGAATCTTAAGTAAAGTTAGCATCTTTTAATGTATAAAGTGAGTTGCGTTGTGTGTTGTGTTATGGGAATGAACATGTTTTTAACAGTTTGGTCACGTTAGAGGGATGTTTAAGTACAGATTGTGGATTCTAGTTGGTGAATCTTAGATAAAGTTAACATCTTTTAATGTCTAAAGTGAATTGCTTTGTATTCTGGGTAACATTTTGGTGTCGTAACTGTCGTTAGAGGGTGTTGAAGTACAGATTGTGGATTCTATTTGCTGTTCATTTCATTACATTGAGATTTGATTTTTTTTTTTTTTTTGCCATAGTAGTCTTTTTTAGGTCTTGTTACGCTATGTGGTTTATCTTTTTGTCTTACCATTCAATTGCTTGTGATGAGTATTATTACTTTGCTATTTAGTTATCATTTGATTTTTGAACATACTGTGTTCCTTGCAGACCGTGGCTACTATTCAGTGGAAACAGTTTCTCTATTGGTGGCACTGAAAGTGAGATACAGAGATAGGATTACTATCTTGCGAGGGAATCACGAGAGTCGGCAGATTACTCAAGTGTAAGCTTCTTTTTTTTTCTGACTGATCGAAAAAGAGTTACCCTATTTGATTAGTGTATTTTGCATCTCTGTTTCAGGTATGGTTTCTATGACGAATGCTTGAGGAAGTATGGAAACGCAAATGTGTGGAAGTATTTCACTGACCTTTTCGATTATCTTCCTCTTACTGCCCTCATAGAGAGTCAGGTTTGAGCTCTTCTTTCCTGTTGATGTTATGTTTAGGACATTCTTTAATTATAACTTTTGACTTAATCATCTTTTAATGGATTACAGGTTTTCTGTTTGCATGGAGGGCTTTCACCATCTCTGGATACCCTTGATAATATCCGAAGCTTGGATCGTATACAGGAGGTATTACCTTCTTCTTTCTGGCTTAAGTCTTTAGTTTGGATTGGATTAGAAGAGTTATGAGTTGTTTCTCGCTCCTTGCCTCCTCTACCTCTCTTAAGATACAAATCCTAACTTACAAATAGTATTATGTTGTTTTCTGAAAGAGCAATTGATTTGACTCTTATGTATGGTTTGATGATTTGTAGGTTCCACACGAAGGACCAATGTGTGATTTACTATGGTCTGATCCTGATGATCGATGTGGGTGGGGAATATCTCCACGAGGTGCTGGTTATACATTTGGACAAGACATCGCAACTCAATTCAATCACAACAATGGTCTCAGTCTCATATCAAGAGCGCATCAGCTTGTCATGGAAGGTTTCAACTGGTGTCAGGTATTTATCTCAATTGCTTAAGGCTCTAACCAAGACATGATTGGTCCGTCTCTCCTTTCATAATTGTGGATTGAATCATTGATCTCTCTTCTGTAACAGGACAAGAATGTAGTGACGGTGTTTAGTGCACCAAACTATTGTTACCGGTGTGGAAACATGGCAGCTATTCTAGAGATAGGAGAGAACATGGACCAGAACTTCCTCCAGTTTGATCCAGCACCTCGTCAAGTCGAACCAGATACTACCCGTAAGACCCCTGATTATTTTTTGTGATTTATTTGTATTCTTTTGGTTCTGACCATAATACAACTTTTAAAATTCCGGTTAATGTATCCATCGTAGTGTCTTTTCAAATGAGGTCGCTACTTTCATTTCAGATTCGTTTATAAATATTTGCTTTGCTATTTAACCAAATAAAATTGTTGTGTGCATAATTGGCTCCTAATGTTTGAAACTAAAAGCATTACAAACAAAAACGCCTAAGCGAAGGTTTCTTCTATTTATATTCCAATACCATCTAAAAGCCTAACAAAACTTCCAATACCGTGCAGACTGTATAAAGTGTCAGCCTAAATATACAACCATAACTCCTATATCCATTTATGTTTTCCTCCTTTTCATTTCTTCTTTGGTGCTTTGGGTGCTCTGGGTCGTGACCTCATGCTAGCTCTCCTAGCCACGTCCCAAGCCTTCTGTGGTGCGTAGATACCCAGCTGTGACGCAAAGAACGACTCATAACCAGGTGAATCAAAGGCAAAACCAGTGTGCTTTGAGAGTTCCCTAGGTAGTTGGGATATCGCATAGCTTCTCGCCTCCTCTGGTGAGAGCTCGTTGGCTATCTCCAGTTGATCTGTATGCCTGCTATCAGGCTCGTGCCTGTGGATCTCCTGAACTATCTGATAATCATACGTGAAGAACCACCTCTCCACCCTGCATATTCCCAAATTCTCAAATCAGTCTCTTTGAGATATAATAAGCATATTTGCTGTAGTGTTGGATCCAAGTTTTACTTACCCTTGGTAGATGAAGTCTGCCAGAAGAGCAACAACCGGAACAAGCAACAATGTGAAGTAGAAGTAAAATGTACTCATAAGAACATATATGACAAAGTAGACATTCTCCTGCATACACAACAGTACAAAATGAGATACCAAAAGATTATAATACAAGGGAAAGACTGTGTGACGACCCAGTGGAGGAAGTGAAGCCTTACATTTCTAGTACGTGGCGTCATGATCCCGCAGTACGCAAAAGCAAAAACGAGCCAAGCTAAAATGCTTCCTACAACTGTGATATGATGCCATCTGGTAATCGAGTTGCTCATCAAAAGAATCCGCAGGTTCACGGCTATGACTAGACAGGTGAAGACCATTGTGCTCACGTCCCAGAGACCGAATATTTTGCCTGATGAGTTTTTGCCGTCAAAAGCTGAGGCAGTTACGAAGAGATAGCATACCAAAGATTGATACACAGCAGAAGAAGCCCAAACTGCCACAACTCTCCACTTGAAAAACGAATTACGTATGCCCTCTCTGTATAGTTCAGGGTATCTCTTTGAAAGGGATGCACTCACATCCTAACAAATGCACAAGTCAGTTACGGTACTTATTATTATCATTTTAGAATACTTTAAAGATAAGGATTGGAAAACGCAGTACCTTCTCAAACAGCCCAAGGACAATCACAGGAAGAGCTGTAAAGAAAACATTGTATAATGACTGGAACCAATCATCATAAAACCTTTGACCCGAAAATCCAGTTCTGAATGTGAACCAAAACTGAGTCAAAGTGAAGGTAAGATTTTTGTAAAAGAAATACATGACCACCTGCCGATAACAAAAACACCATTAGTAACATCAAATATTGTAGAAAAATAAGTTTGGGGTGAGGGAAAAAATCAACCTTGCATATTCTAAGATATGACCACCGTCCATGGACAAGAAGCAAATCCGTAAGAAATCTAAACTGAGCGATGGCAAAATCACTAGCCATCACAGCTTGCATTCCTTCCATCCCACTTATTCCTACACCAACATGAGCTGCTTGAATCATGCTAACATCGTTAGCACCATCACCAATGCTAAGTGTTATCTTTTTGGCTCCTTTTCTCACCAAGCGTGTAACCTGAAATTCGCATTAGTGTGTCAGTGAAAAAAAAACCAAGACGTAAAAACTATGTTCCCAGCAAAGTCAAGATTAATCAAAAACAGTCATTTGAAATTACCTGCGCTTTCTGTAAAGGAGAAACACGACAGCACACGACTGAAGTACAGTTCAAGCTCAAGCTGAGTAGAGTAACACGTAAAGTCGGGTCTAATGCATACATCAAACACTTCCCATCGATAACGAGAGCCAATTTTGGTCCAGCTACAGTATGCAGATACTGTTGAGCTTCTTCAAGGCTCTTCTTCAGCTCCTTATTTACTTCTTCCTTAATAACACGCGCAATTTCAACTTGGTCTCCCTAGTTTTGGATATATTTCAACAATTAGGATTGTAGTGAATGATTATCATCATACACACAAGTATAAAAGGCATCTGTATGAGTTACTCTTTCTTCAGCTTCCCTAATTGCATCAGTTTCAGAACTGATAATGAACTGTTTCATCTCATTGTTGATCAAGTTGCAAGCTGAAACATTCGAAGAATCAAGGAGCACAAAGGTTAACAACACGGGGGAACGAAAAAGAAGAGGCAATAGAAAAAGTTTACAACATTTACCATATGCGATATTAATTGCAGTTTCCATCTTGTCCCCTGTTAGCACCCAAATCTTAATCCCAGCTCTTGATAAGGTCTCTATGCAGGTAGGAACCCCTTCCTGAAGCTTGTCTTCTATTGCAGTTGATCCAATCAGGATAAGATCCTTCTCAATGAGTTCTGCAACCTGCATGGACCAAGATTATAACATTTTTCTTGCTATAAGTTCAAAGAGGATATTTCCTGATTAATACCCAGTTTAACGAAATAGCATAGTCTACCTCATCTAATTTCTTCTCACGATCTCGTAAAGCAGACTTGGCCTGAACGAATTTTTCATTCCAACTATCATAGGCTTCAGGATTTAAATCTTTATACGCCAGGCAAAGTGTACGCAACCCAGACGATCCAAAGTGTTCCAAGTGCTCCCTTGTTACTTTTCTAACATCATCCATCCCGTCAGCCAATCTCTCGAAAATTACAGTATCTGCTCCCTGTGAGCATTATTCCAAAAGCGATGGTCAAATTTGATATCCAAGAACACAGAGTCATACAACTACCTAGAAATCCGTTTACCTTACAGTAGAGTACGAGTCTCCCATCTGGAAAACGACACACAACAGACTGGCGCTTCCTTGTACTGTTAATACATGGTGTAATATTTCATTAGTATGCTTAACCATTGCAAAGAGATCACAAGCTAACATTCTGAAGCCTTACACACCTGTTGAACTCGAGAACATTAAGAATCTCATAAGACACATCTTGGATCTTTCCCATCTGCTCCGTGTGAGACTCACGAACATACACCATAGTTGGAGTACGCCTGAAAATAGATGAAAGTTGTTTCAAAGAAACTCACACAGAATTAAGAAACAAAAGCGTCTAGCTAACTAATTGAAAGATTGTTCTTGTCAGACTGCTTGCATTTTCAACTTGTCTATTCGAAAATGAAATGTAAATGAGAATAACCTGTAAAAGAAGAATCCAAAATTCTTGGCGGCTGTAACTAGAGCAGCTTCATCTGGAGAGGCAGCTTGATATAAGATTTTCTCTGGGGACTCATCACCTTCAGGAAGGACTGTGTGGCATATGGCTAGGCATCTAAAAAATTCCTACAGAGATAATAATACAAAACATTTAAGTTAAGAGTCATGCGCATCACCTAGCTATTACAATTCTTGAACAGATAGTGAGTTAAATCTATAGTTGATATGGAAGACGGAAGACACCTTGCAAAGGTCGGGATTGGGTTCGTTTCTCCAACCTCCACGCATAAGCCTTGGATCATCGAAGTTAAATCCCTTTTCTCTTATAGCACCAGCCGACCTTTGTTCCTGAGAAAATCATGACGTAAGACAATAGAATCAAATGTTCCACAATGCGTGACACAACATCCTCACATGAGGAGAAACTATACCTCTTGAATTTTTAAGCCATCACGCTGAGCAATTCCTCTTTCTATCTCAGTAATACCACATCCATAACTTATTCCTCCAATTGAACATTTAAAAAACTCCATCAAGTTTCTTGTCAGAGTTCCAGTTTTATCAGAAAAGATGTACTCCACCTGAAAGATGCCAATCATAGCGGATTAGCAGCTTCCAAGTTTATATCAAACATATGGCACTTGGTGGTGGATTAAGTAGCTTACCTGTCCAAGCTCCTCATTTAAATTCGAAGTCCTGGCGGAGGCAGGAGTATCTGTCTCAGAATGATACATGTGAAGATCTCGGTTGATAAACTGAGTTGACTGAATAAACTTGATCATCTATGTTCCATTTGCAGAGAAAAAAAACGGAAGCATTCAAAATGTTTGTAGCACAAACAATCGAAATTAAAACAAAAAATTTGGAAAGACCTACCTCGATAGAAACATATAAGGAGATCGGTATAATTGTAGAGAAAAGAGTGATCAAAGTGAAGAAGGTGAAAAATGCTATCTGTGGCACCAAAAGTTACTATAAGCTTCAGCGATCTATATATACAGGAATCAATTCAGTTATGCAAGGTTGTTACCGTCATTCGGTTACGGTATTCCCAATCTAGTTTATGCAGACCCAAATATTCATGGTCACGATCCGTCACAATTGCACTGCAAAATTTAACAGATTATTATATAATCAACGTGGGGTTTAAAAATACGGAGAAATCTAACATAGTTTTGGATTAAACCACAAGATTGACTAGAAGCTATACCAGCCAGTAGCTCCAATCAGGCACATTGTGAAAAGGACACAGAAGATGGTAATAATGAGTTTATCGAGTTTCTTTTCCAGCGTACTTCTTTTGGAGGGAATATTCATGGCATTCATCATCACCTGCATGCATTGCATTCACCACCATGTAGATCAGATAATATACATAGAAACTATACATGGATGGAGAAACATGAGACACTAAAAAGACATAATCATGAATGCTTGCTTCAGGGAAGCTTACCTTAGTCTCATGACCAGTAAAAATCACAGCCCCAACAATGTATTCTGTGTTCCTAAGACTGCATCCCTGAGAATTGGAATGCAGAAGATTTACAAAAAGCCAAAAAATATAAAGTCTCGCAAAATGAAATCCTGTATACATAAGGCAGACAAGGAACACACAGCTAAAAGTAGAAACAGTCGATCATACACGCAATAAAAGCTGGTCCGGAGAGAGAGGTAAAGTCTGGTTTTCTACTATAAGATTCCCAGTGAAAGTGTACAGAGAGTTATTAGGCTGCTCGCACTGAATCTCACCTGCATGGTAAAAGAGAGAAACAATGAATAAAGTTGATGAATACTGCGAAACAGTTAATAACGCTATTACGCTAACAAACAATAGCCTTAGATAAAATGGACCTGTCAGGTCAAAGATATATTTCCAGAAGAAAATGTATGAGAGACTAAAGCACAGATTCAGCTAAGGAAATATCCGCAAGATAATAATCAACTCCAAAGGCTAACCTTTAAATTCAGAAGCTTTCTCAGGTAACAAGTAATCCCATGTCCTTTCAAGGGCCTTTCTAATTTTTAAATTTGTTTCCCCATCTAAGTTTGCAGTCTGCACTCAAAAAGGGTGCGCACAACAAGACTAGAGTTAAAAAAAGTACATTCACAAATAAAAAATCAATGTAAATAGCCCAAGTAGCCAAGTACCTCTACATAGCAGATACCGTCTGGATTTGTGCTGGACAGGAAAAGAATATCAGCTGGAAAAAATCCATCTTTATTTATCTGCAAATATCAACAAGGAATATTTACCAAGACTATAGATTTGAAGTTAAAAGATAGTTACAAGTTCTGGATCCCTCCACAAACGCCACCGAGTTAACTAGATCTACTGTGATAACTATAGGTCGGGTAAAGTAACCAAATAATAAGTGTATTAATAATTTCTTGAGAACCTTGTTCAATGACATAGTAATTCATGACCTCTGTTAGAAAATATACCTTGATAATATCTCCGACCTGCACCTTCCGCCAGGGAATAGGTACCCATAGTTGATCTTGCAGGATCTCCACTGTACTATTATTTATGGACATATCATTTTGAAAGCGTTTCTGCAACAGATTATTTGCAGAGGGATTTAAAAGTTTGAAAAGTATATGGGTCCTGAAACTCTTAAGCACGGACTAACTAAAACCTAATACGGCTCTATTTCTATAATGTCAAAACAAGAAGAACCAGAAGTCAGGGCCTCACCCAGTCTTCAAAAGCCTCTTTAATGAGAGAGACGAGAAGCACCATCGACAGAGGAGCCACGTTTGTTATTGGATTTACAGGGCTGCAGGAATAAAAACAATTTATCTAGTTACATTGTACTTTACTGATAGCAGAAAATAAAGACAATGATGATTTCCTAGTACAGAAAATGATAGTAAACTTGTCAATGCATGCCAAATGATCAGTTAAAATACAAAAAAGCGGCACTGTAACAAAATCATAAAACCGGGAAAGAGTGACTTTATTCACATAAACCTCATGAGAAGTCGTCCCATGGGAAAACAAACACACGTTTTGGTTGCTTTATGGACAAGTGTTACCAGATTACAAAACAATCACGAGTCAGCAATAAAAATAAGTCAACTGCGATGGAGTTTAGCATACCTTATTGGTGTCATTGACAGACATGAAATCCCAAGAAAGTAGATGTTTGCTATGCGCCTAAACTGTCAGAAAGCACGTTACTTCTCACATCAGGCAAAAAAACGTCAAAGATGAGAAAGAAATGCAACTTAATGATCCAACACACTAATGCTATCATTTTTTTTTTTAATTAAAAAGTCAATGGCGCATAAAAATATATCACAGGCCAAGTGAAAGTCAACAGGCACCTTTACAAGGATTCTGTAGTTGAAAGCCAGAACACTAATTCTACCATTTTTTTAATTAATCAGTAATGTAATAATGATAGATGCAAATGCACAATCTTAAGTCATTTAACAAAACAAAGTATAATATTTCTAAATCATTTAAAAGCTATAACCTGCATTACTAGCGAAAGTAATTAACCAAAAAAAAACTTACTTGTTCAAAGAGACCTTTGGGGAGAAAGGTGAAAACATTATACTTTGTTGTCGAAATTGAATTACCCTGCCACATCATTCGTTAGGACAAAAACTCACAAACAACAATTTCATTTAACACATTATCCCAAAACGGCGTCGTACCTTAAAACGGACAGGGAGATTAGAATCACGATCATTGCAGAAAACGGTACGGTAAGTGGGAGCCTGAGGCTGAATACGTCCAAGCGTGACGGTCCTAGAGGGTGCACGAAGGAGAGACGGTGACGATGACGACGATGACTCAACGCTTAATCCACCTCCCGAGCTAGCCATCCCGATTCAACGCTTCCACTAATTTCCCTCCAATTTTTTTATTTTTTACCCTCACAGTTTGAGATCCGGTAGAAAACTCAGAGGACCATCTCCTTTTTCCTTTTCTTTTATTATTCTTCTTTTTTTGTGGTTATTATTCTCTCATCTTTCATTTATTTCCTTATCGACCAATAACATTTCGAGTCCGTTTTTTTAATAAAAATAAATAGAGCATTATTTCATTAATGTCTTCAAAAATCGTATGGACCTGTGGAATCGTATAAGAGATTTTTATTTTTGGTAAACATGTTAAGAATCGTATAACCAAACTTTATTTCACAAGACCTAATAGCAACATAACATAGAACGCACGTGAAAGCTAAACATATTGTTAACATATTCTGAGAGACAAGCATCGAATGAAATTATATCCTCACGGTCCAGTCGAACTCCCTTTTACGTCATGTCTAAACATAAATGGTTAGAAACTTTGAAGGATGGGTAATCTAAACAGATTTATCATTAGAAAAGAAAGATAATTTTTTCGACCGTACTCACGAATAACAAACATGGAGTAACATAGTTGTTAAAAAAAAAAACAAACATGGAGTAACATCAATATTATAGTCTTAAAGCCCATTTCTGATTAGGCCCATATCTAACAAAGCGTACAATGTTATATATTTCTCTAACACATTTTCTCCAGAATATATTGGTCAAAATGTGAGTTGCTTCAGTCAATGATCTGAGAAGTGCGATATTTGTGTGTTAAAAGAAAGATGTTCATATTAATCGATGCATTCTTTGTTCTACTGTAATTATATATAGTCTTATGTCGTTCTTTTAACCTCATCAGATGCTTTTAATTGTTTTTGTTTATAATCGTGTGTTGTCTCAAGTGGTAGTGTTATGAAAACCCCAATAAAATACTTGGAGACTGAGCTCTGAAACGACTACTTCTAACTCTTTTTCCATCAAAATAAAAAAAACACATATCATTTCTTGCATTTTAACTAGTTACAAGGATCTGTATATGTTTATGAGTCGTCAACATTTGTCCAAGGTATTTATAAGAGATTGACTCAGTTGAATTATTTACCACTTATGTAAATATATATCAATCAGTAAGCTTGAAGAAATTTAGATTGAAATATTACATCACTAGGTATTTATTGTGATTAACATAATTTTAAAAAGTCTTGCTATTTAAATTATACTAATTCTCAAAACGTAATTCTCAAAACGAAACAAATGAAATTAATAAAAATGTCATTTTCAGATCCACTAGAAAGGCAAGACGAAGACAATATTGTCTTGCAAATACGAATCCATTTGTTTTAAAAAGCTAATAATAAATTAGCCCAAACATATCACCAAAAACTCTCAAAAATCATACAAAAGCGTTGAGAGAAATTATCAACCCTCAAAAATAGCAGCTTCCATCATAGCTCCTTCAGTGGTTCACATCGTTTTGGGTGATGGTTCGAGTGGCTCAAGAATCATTACAAACAATTGTGGCACAATAATAACATGCTCTCATATTGTTATTGATGCAAAGCAAATTCAATAGAAAGCATATTCCCAATCGGTAAAAAAATATACTACATTTTATCTAATTTTTAGTTTTAAAATATTGTATTTAACTTTCTAAATTGGCAGTTTTTAGTATTTCAAGTGACGGAGGTTCATACAAATGAGTAGATTTGAATTACAAGATTGATAAGGATTTAGCCTTGGTCAATTTAAAGATTCCGAGTTTAGTTTACTTCAAGCTGCCAACTGGAGAGTTGCAAAGGAAGTTTGTCTTGGAGATATGGTTTTGTCTGTTGGTTCAACCCTAGACTGAGCTCACAGCTTCTCAAAATGCATCGTAAGGTATTGTTTATCCTTTATTTTTTCTATTTTTAAATTGCATGTATATTTCTAATGTTCTGTTTTTTATTGTGTCTATAAGCTGTCTAACAACCTATATATTCAAACGGATTGTGCTTCTTTTTTTGTAAGATTCACATATCATGATGTCAGCTCAATGAAAAGAAAAAACTGCACTAGAAAAACACATACTGGGAGGATGATTTCACGTTCTCAAAATTTTACTCTTTTTATTTATATCTATTTTCTTCTGGTAAACAAAAATTTCACACTACATATGAAAAATGAATATGCATAATTTGATAAGTTTAAAATTGTCGCATCAATATATAACTTATGTGCCATTTTTCTTGAGAAAAGAAACCTAAAAAGTAGTTGGTATGATTTCAGTACATGAATGATTTTCTTTTGTCTATTTTAATTGGTGAGATAAATTTTCTCTAGAAATAATTTTTTGATTGTATACATGTATATGCGATTTGCCATAGGTACAACCCACAATCCATGGAACTAGTGTGATTATTCAGTGAAAAATGAATTGAACTATAATGAATATAAATGTATATAAATTCTGGTGTTATTAATGAAACACGAATTTAATTGGTTTATGATGAATATAAGTTCAAATATAATTATAGTCTTGTTAAAAGTTGTTTTTTTACTTTGTTTAACATTACTCAGTTTATTAAGTACTAAATTATATTATTTGTTAGTGTGATTAAATGCCATTACCTTCTTTTCATTTTATTTGTTTTAATTTTTTTAATTACATATTAAAAACAATAAATTGTTCTATTTTATTCTTAATTAAAGTATTATTTTGTTTGTAGCTGATAATTATTGAAGTAAGAGACTAAGGATAGAATTATAAAATTTGACAAATATATGCACTGGAAATATAAAATACCACTCAAAAACAAAACAACATTTAAAGTTTGAAATGACAATTAATTTGAAATGGAACATGTATGTGATACTTATTGATATTATTTCAAGAGAATTTAGAATGTTCAAATAAATAGTGTGAATCAACTCATTTGTAGCTTTAACATGACACATTTTACAATTTTCTTCAAAGTTTCACTATATTTATCAATTCCATTTACCAAAATAAAAAAATCAGACCGAATTGGAGTGACACCATTCATAAGTCATTTCAGTTAGTAATAACAAACCAATAGATTGTGGTTTGACCAAAGCTGTGTTTAGTACCGATTAAATAAAATCCGGTATAAGAAGCCGGTTTACTTCAATGGTTGACAAGTAAAGAGAAAACAAAATAGACAAATTACAAAAAGACATTAAACTCTACTTGCCACGTTTATTGACTTTCCAAAACCCAACAAAGACTTCTGATTTGTTTGTTCTTTCGTAACAAAAATAAATAAAGACAGAACCTTTTATTCACAAAGTAATTTGTCTCTTTCTCAAAATCTATCTCAAAGCAAGTGCCTTCTCTTCATTTATAGTGGGATTCGATTACAGAAGACAGAGACAGAAACGTCTATGGAAGATTGTTAGCTAATTGTAATCTAAAGAGAGAGAGATAGAGATGGGAGGTTGCGTGTCGACACCAAAGAGCTGTGTGGGATCAAAGCTGAGGAGGTCAAGTAAGCGAAGGAAGAGTCGTAAAAGACGAAAGCTTCAAAGGAAGAGAGCTGCCGCAGCCTCTTCTCGTCTCTCTGACAACAATCTCGATCATCCTCGCAGCAGCAACCTCCCAACTCCCAGTTTCAGAGGTCTCAATTCTTAATCCTGATTTGTTGCCTTTGTTTGGTGGATTCATCTTTATCTTGAGATGCTTCATTGATTGTAGAATCTTTTGGATTAGATTCTGTTTATAGTTTTCTTAAAAAGCTATTAATAGTTTATTTTTTTAATGAAGTTAAAAAAAAATCTTTGTTTATTGATGATCAGTGTGAAGCTTGTCTCTTATCTCTTAATGACCTTTAAATTTTTATCTTTGGTAGCTAATCAAACTCTCTATGAAGTTAGTTTGCCCTGTGATCTTATAATATAATTGATGATGATCCTATGTTTTTTGGTCAACAGCAAGTGGAGAAGAAGCATGGTTTGAATCCAATGTAGCCTTTGAAACAGATTGTGATGATGATTTCCACAGCGTCAATGAAGGTATATATTAGTCTTTCATTTTCTATGCATCTCCTTTTATCAATCTTCATTTTTCGGTTTCATTTTTAGATAACTTGTCTGGAGGTGAGCTTTCATCAGTTTCTAGTACTACGACTACCACATCATCAACAGGAGAATCTGACTCAAACTCAAACGAATCCATGTCACCGTCGAAATTAGACGACACAAACCAGCCTGATTCCATAGACTCATCATCTGAAGATGAAGGAGGACACTTGCCGAGTAACTGTTTGCCTTGTCTGAATCCTATAAGTGTTGTTCCTTGTGTTGAAAAAGGAAGGTCTCTTAGCGCTAGTCCTCCAAGTTCCAGGAAAAAAACGTCTCTTAGACTTTCTTATAAATGGAGAGAAGGTCATGCTTCAGGGGCCTTGTGTAAGTATCTTGATTCTTTGGATTAACATCATCTTGATCACATATGATGAACTTACTTGTTGCTCGAAACTTGTGTCAGTTCTTTCTAAACTACAGTTGAAGAGACCAGTAGCAGGTTCTCAGGTTCCTTTCTGTCCAATCGACAAGAAAATTCTAGATTCTTGGACGACAATCGAGCCAAATAGCTTCCGTGTTCGTGGCAAAACTTATCTAAGGTGAACCAATGAGAGACCATACTGTTCTCTTACTTATGAATCATAAACAAGAGGCTAAACCGTTGACTTTTTTTGGTTTAAGGGATAAGAAGAAAGAGTTTGCAGCTAGCCATGCTGCGTATAATCCTTTTGGTGTCGATGTTTTCTTATCAGAACATAAAATAAACCATATTGCACAATATGTCAAGCTTCCTGTTACTACCACATCCACAAAACTCCCATCTCTACTTGTTGTTAATGTTCAGGTTCGATCGAGTTCTGCTGATTACTCTGTTTACTGTTATGTTTCTGGAGCTTCTAGTGATTGTTTCTCTCTTGGTGTAAGCAGATTCCATTGTATCCAACTACAATCTTTCAAGGTGAAACTAATGGAGAAGGAATGAATATTGTTTTATACTTCAAACTTTCGGATAATTATTCAAAGGAACTTCCTCTTCACTTTCAAGAAAGTATTCAGGTAAGTTTAGCTTTGACTCGGTTAGTTTCATCTTTATGGCCTTGTTTAATATTCTTTGTATGTCGCAGAGATTAATAGATGACGAGGTTGAGAAAGTTAAAAGCTTCCCTATGGATGCAACAGCGCCTTTCAGAGATCGCCTTAAGATATTGGGACGTGTTGCCAATGTAGATGATCTGCATATGAGTGGTCCAGAGAAGAAGCTGATGCAGGCTTACAACGAGAAGCCTGTTCTTTCGCGTCCACAGCACGAGTTCTACTCGGTGAGACCAAACTCTTTGACTATTCTTCTTGATTAGGAATATGCTTTAGTAACTAATGGACTTTGAATTTTTTTTATTGACTCTTTGTAGGGTGAAAATTACTTTGAGATTGATATTGATATGCATAGATTCAGTTATATATCCCGGAAAGGGTTTGAAACATTCATCGACAGACTCAAGATCTGTGTTCTTGATGTTGGTCTCACAATTCAGGTATATTTTTGTTACAAAAAAAGTTGTTATGGATGTATAATATTGCTTATGTTGAGTATTTGTATGTATGAACAGGGGAACAAACCAGAGGAGCTACCAGAGCAGATTTTGTGTTGTGTCAAGCTAAATGGGATTGATTTCATGAACTATCATCAGTTAACTCAAGAACTCTTATAACACATATTTGTTTTTGTCCTCCTTTGTTTAAAAACCACATACAATTCTAAAAGCATCCCTTTAGAACTACCAAGAACACAAAAAGGGTGATGATTTTTAAGTGAATATTTCAAAATTTATGAGTCTACTGAGTAAATGTCATTAGTTTATGTTGTCACAAAAAGGGTGATGACACTTTATAAGAATTTTCCGTTGAAAGTCACTCCTCGAAAAAAAATATATCCTAGCTCCAGTAATTGACGTAGAATCATACTACGTTCTTTACTTAGCCATGCAAAAGTCTGTTGTCGCCACTTGAGTGAGTTACGTTAGGGTTATTCATTTACTTGAATCACACGAAACAGAGCTAGGGTTATGAAGTATCGACTTTTGGCTTTTGGCACTATTAAGAAAATTATAAGGAAACAACAAAAACTATAAGAAAGGTATAAGACACAACAACTGGAGTAGGGAGTACTATTTCTTATTGCGTATTCCAACATTCCCTACACAAGTAGAGCAAATCTAACGCTAAGATGAGACCCTAACATTCATCATCGTTTCATTGCAAAGCTTATAGAAACTAAAATAAACTTCCAAACGCCTATCAAAGGATCAAACGGCACAAACTCGGCTTCTTTTGCGTTCAGCTTTATGTATTAGAGGCGTTTCCAGCCTGGACGTTGGCGTAGCCGGTGGTAGTGGCAAAGGTACTTCCACTCCTTAAAACTCTCGATCTACAAGCAAAAGGATCATTTAACAAACCACAAACCAAAATCAACATAAGAGAGACAGAGAGTCAATGGGAAAATAACAAAGACAAACCTCTAGAGATTTTTGTAATTGCCCTTGCTTCTTGAGGAGTTTTATCCAGCGGTTTAGATCTGCTTTGGTGATGCAAAATCCTTGGTCCTCCATCTCTCTCAAAACGTTGTCACAGGTGCTCTCAGAGGATTTGAGCTTAGAAAAAAGATTTCTTTTTTGAGCAGGAGTAGTAGGAGTAGAATTCTTAGCCCATAGAGGATCATCAAGTTTAGGGAACTTAAGAACATGTGGTCTTGCCCCTGAAGTCGGTTTTCTAAAACGTAACCAATCCAAGACCTTCACGTAAGCAGGCCAGTTTTTGGCATCAACGTCCATCTCATCGAAATTTGGCTCTACTTTGTTGAAGTAGGCTGAAGCCGCTGCTGATCCTTTAACCTTGCCTAGAAGATCCACATAAAGCTCAAGTTGGGAGGGAGAAAATACCATCTTCTTTTTATCCATCCACCTAAAGATCTACACACAACAACAAGTATAAACATTTTCAAACAACTTAAAATACAAACAAGAAAATAAATAATAATAATTCAATGCTGCATCAGACATATATATATATATATATACCTCGAGGGAGTGATCAGGCTTTTTGTTCCTCTTATCAATACGTTTGGCCCACCTCACAAGATCCTCCTGATCCACAAAAACGCCTTTCTTCTCTTCCTCCCTTAAGATGAGATCTATTGTCTCAACCGTAAGTGACTTCAGCTTCTGAAATACCTTCCTCTTCCCTGCCTTGATCTGACCTGCAGAGTTCTCGACGGCAGATGAAAACGGCGCCGTTGTACAAGCCATCTTCCAGCTAGAAGATAGCGGAGTAGGACCTTCTTCCAGAGGTGAAGAGAAGCCATAGTGAAATGCGGCAGAAGTTCTCGTACCTAATTTCACTACCACTAATTCTTTTATACATCTTGAATGTGGCCCGGCCCGCCCCGCCAGTCTAATATATTTTTAAGACATAAATAAATAAATTATGTGAAACGGTTTAGTTAACTAAACCGATGGAACATAATTAACATAAACCATGCATTTACGATTGTTACAAACAAACTTGTTATCAAACAAGACGACTATCACGTTTAAATTCTGATTATGATTGGTTCACGTACCTTTTAGTACAGTCTTATAGGGAACCTTACAGGTTAACTTAAATACAAGACCTGGTCCTTTTGCCTTCTTGTCCTTCGAAGTCTTTGACTTTTCTACTTCTTCCTCGGAAAGTTCTTCAATGTACATTCCTGAGAGACGATTAACATAGTTTATGAGGAAGTAATATTAGAATGTTATGATAAGACTCTAAGATGTAAAAGACTATCTTACTGCTTATCATACGAACCAACCGTAACAATACCAAGACGAGAAGGTTACGAACCCTAACCGCAAGGTCCTTCAAATCCAGAGAGAAACCTCTCTGAACTTTGTCTCAAATGCAGAGACACTCCTCTGATTTGCCTAAAAATCCCAATTACAAGATGATCTAACCATAAAGTAACAGCAAAACCTCTCTATGAATCAGCAACTTCACTTCCTTGCCAACAAAGCAGCCATCTGCCACGTCAGCCCTAGTAGTCTGGTATCTATCATGTTATTTATAGAGCATCCACATTTTCTCATCGATAATAACAGTGGTATAAATTTGAAGCATGAGATTCACAATACATAAGTAATTATCACTCTACATGGAAAGAAAAAATTAGGGTTTTTGTCACAGCAATGTTTCTCCGTCGCCTTTTGAAACCTTCTCAGATCTCCTCCTCTGTGGGGACGATCAGAACCATCTCTAGCTCCCGTCACCTTACTCCATCAGTTCCTTCGACTCCTGCTCTAAAAAGAAAACTTTTTGCCAATCTCAAATCATCCCAAATCCCATGTGACGACGTTCTGAGAGATATGGAAGAGCAAGGATTTCAGATGGCTATGGCCGATCTAACTCGCTGGGCAAATCTGATGAGCAAGCAAGGACTAGAAGAAAAATCTTCAGAGGTCTCAAATTTTTTTTTGTTTTGTTTACACAGTTCTTATAACCAAATGGTCCTTTTGTCTGTAGATCTTTTCCTTTGTGGAGTGCAAGTGTAGAATTTTGATGAATGAGTCAGTTCTCCATCCTGCTGGGAATGGTGCTTCTGAGTTTTTTGGAAGAAGTACTTTCAGAAAGATTGGTAAAAGGATCGCACCATCTGTGGTCAACGTCGATGGACCTAACGGTGTGTATTCTTATTATTTGATTTGATTGAGTTTAGTTTTTACATTAGATTAACTATTAATTTCTGAATCAATTTTTTTATTACATCAGAATGTTATGGCTCTGGGATTTTGTTTGGGAAAGAAGGCAAAATAATCACTTGCGCTCATATCGTCCTCAACCTCGACAAGTTTAGAAAGAGTCCGGTTTATCGTTCTAAGACCTTCGAGGTAACTTCTTCTTCTCAAAATAATATGTGTAATGTTTTTTTTTTTCTTTTGTGTTCTTTCTTTGTCTAATATATTAATCATTTTTGAACTAATGTTAGAACACATGTCTCTGTTTTGAACACATCTTAGATTAATCAGTTTTGAACACATGTATCTTCTCAGTATGACACGTTTTTCGAACATATCTTTAGATTAATCATTGACCGTAATTTTTCTCTCTCTGTTGTTTTGATCACAGATTAATAAATTCTTTAATTAAAAGATTCTTCATGTTACGTAACACATGTTTTTCCATATTGATTTTTGTTCTTCGTTTTGCATGTTTCATTTAGCTTAAGCCGAACACACAAACACTACCAAAATCTAGTTAGTCACGCTAACCACCACAACTAGGAGCAACTTTGGAACAATTTATGTATTCATATTTCTTAACTACTATTGTTTCTAACCGTTTTTTCTTCTAAATGATAGGTTATGATCACATTCAACTGTGGGCAAAAGTTTCGAGGAGTTGTTGCTGATTGTGATGCAGGCCATGATCTTGCACTAGTCAAGATTGAGGCACCAGCTAAATCTTCATTCTCTCCTGCAGTGTTTGGAGTCTCCAAGTATGTTTCTGTTGGGGATATGGTTCTGTCCATTGGCAATCCTCTTCAGTTTAAGGACAGTTTCTCATCAGGGATAATCAGGTACTTCTTTTCTTTTGTTTTTCATTATATTGGAAGCTCTTTTTTGGTCATGTCTTTTATATATGTTCCTTTTGTTTTTCCAAGTTGTGTTAAACGCACAAAAAAGGAAATTCACGCAACAGGCGATTGCCAATTCTATCTCCAAACTGATTGTGCTTTGAATGAGGTAATAATATATGGTTCTGAAATAAATTCTATGTTTGCTTTCCTATTTGCAATACTTTACTGATTTTTGTTGTTGTTATTTGTAGGGTAACTCTGGAGGTCCGGTTGTTAACCTCGACGGGGAGGTCATTGGTGTTAACTGCGCGTTTGGGGATGGAAATGTAGGTGTTGGGTTTGCAATGCCCATAGACACAGTGGTGAAGGTCATGAAGGAGAGGAACTGGTAGATTTTAGGATTTGAAACTCTATGGTTAAAATATTTTGTTATCTGGTACTTTGAAAAATACTCTTATGTTTTGTTTCCTTATCTGCCTCTACTTTGTTTGTGTCTGTCTGTTGTTATGTGCAAGTGCAACTAATATTGTGGAGACATCATCTTTATGCATGACTATAATATAAATTAAGTATGATTCTGCATCAATTAAATAGTCACGTCAAGAGTGATTTGTAACACAACATTTCAATGAAATGGGTTCTCAATATTTATTGGTTATAAGCATCACGAAAGTAACAAAGAATCACCATACTTGACTAGCTTCCTAAAGAAGAGAATAAGAACCAAAAAGATTCAAACAGACATCGACTCATGAAACACATGCGTGATATTATTATCTACAAGGAGACAAGACAAGTAGTCCCAGTAAAAGAATCTATCTCCGGTTCACTTTAGTCTTCCAGGCTTTAATATTTGTAAGATGAACCAGCCTGTGGTGGTGCCGGATCTTTAATTAACTCGAGAACAATCTTTATCAACGATCTCAACCCTTTCTCTGGCGATATAAGATAAGGTTGATAACCATCTGCCTCCAGAACAACCTGATAAATTTCAAAGATTTTTACCGTCAAGTTCAGTCTTAAAACTTGTCAACTAATAGGAAAGAAACAGTCACCCACCCGTTTAACATTGTTCAAGTCAAAATGTCTGTCCAATGGAAGTTGCTTGATTCGGTTGGGGAAATTTCCTTCAAAACTTGCAACAACGTTCCAACCACTTCCCTGGACGAAAGAGACTGTTAGAGAAAAACTTTCACCAAAGCTCCATATGGACCTCAGCATGAACTAAAGCTGACAACTACAAAAAATGTAATTCATCTCCTCATTGGGCTTATACACTACCCCTAAACCTCAATTATCAGATTCATGAGATTCTCCACAGTATAATGTGCCCTTACTAAACGTATGTATGCAAGATACTTTCCACTACACTAACATCAAATCTGAATTGGCTGATTGCAAATATTTAGGCAGTTCCTCTTTTTCAAAAACGAGACGGATTGTGTTTATAATGACGAACCAACTTCTTTAAGCTTCCTTTTTGCTCGGAAGTTTGCTCCTAGTTCATTAGCTCCTCTTATTAATTTGAGCTTTACAGTCATGAGGTTTTGACATAACAACTGATTAGATGAGATTCTTCTATGAATAGAACTTCTTTTTAGTAGCTTCTTTGTTTCTGATCTCTTCTTCATTCCGTTTTCTTGACAGGCCATTGCTCTCCATTTTCTGAGGATTGGATCAGGGACTTGAGCCTTTGAGATTGTTTTGTGAACAAAAGGAGAGAACGTCTACAAAAGCTGTCAAGTTCAAAGAAGGCTCTTTATCATATCACTAATTTAAAACTTTTGTGTTTGTCGTCAAAGAAGTATCGTTCATAGAGTAGCCAAAAGAGAAGTTCTTTCTCATATTTTTAAAGTTGTTACCACGTGACATGACAAGGACTTAACATTGAACATGAAAAGCAAAGACATGTCCATACACGCTTGATGCAGAGCTAGCTAATCTAGTTATATAGATTTTACAAACATCTATTTTTCATCAATTTTTTTTTTGGAAAAATGAAATTGTATAGTTTGATCAAGGTTAAGGATCAGAAGAACGTATTAGATTGTGATGTTGATCTTTAATAAACAAATACCCGAGTTTGCAAAAACTGCGGCCCACAAAGCTAAAGGCAAATTACTATAACTAGCAAGTAACAAAGAAGATGGGTAGGAAAGGAATATAGCCAAGTTGTGCAACTAGTTGCTCGATTCAACTACCTATTTTTTTCTTCTCCATCTTGCCACCTGTGTGAGGACACTGTCTCCTGTTGTGGAGGAAGATGACTATTCTCAGAGTTTGACCATGGTGCTTGATTAGCCACCTGTCCTGACGAGGGATTTGACCACTGGGACTGCTGAGGGGTAGCTGTCTGATTAGTCCACTGTTGATGCTGGCCAGGTGTCTGATTAGTCCACTGTTGATGCTGGCCAGGTGTCTGATTAGTCCACTGTTGATGCTGGCCAGGTGTCTGATTAGTCCACTGTTGCTGCTGGCCAGGTGTCTGATTAGCCCACGGTTGTTGTTGATGATGGCCCGTGTTCTGATATTGCTGATGACCAGTGTTCTGATTAGACCACGGTTTCTGCTGGTCAGTTGTCTGGTTTTTCTGATGACCAGTGTTCTGATTAGACCACTGTTGCTGCTGGCTAGGCGTCTGGTTATTCCATGAGTGCTGCTGGCCAGTTGTCTGATTATCCCATGATTGCTGCTGGCTTGAAGGACTTGACCACCCCGGTTGCTGAGACCAAGATTGCTGCTGTTGATATCCTGGTGTCTGACTCGACCAAGATGGTGGCTGCTGCACGAGTGTCTGATTAGACCATGGTTGCTGCTGCTGCTGGTTGACAGAAGTGTTGGACGAAGAAGGATTCTGGCCATTATTAGCCTTGTAGGTTCCTCCTGCAGTTCCATTGGCCCCACCTGACTTTGGAAACCCTGTCCCATGGCTCGTCCATGGGGCTCTGTCTCTAGGTTGCTGAAGAGCTGCAGATGTAGCTCCTCCTAACACTGAGGGTACCCTCGGTGCAGTGTAACCAGAGTTTCTACCAGGACGGTGAACCGTGTTCAAGGTTTTCTCAATCTCCTCACGACGTCCTGCTTTCTCAAAAGTCTCTATTACAAACTCCCGCAGCACAGGAGTAACCCCAACACCATATCCAACCATCTGACCAATTACATCCTTGGCTACCTCAAGTGCACCACCATCACAAAGACCTCTAACAACCACATCGTAAACCAAAGGATCCGGTTTAGGCTCCCTCTCTCCCATCTTCCTCAAAACCTCAGCACACTCTGTAACCTTACCATTCCTAATCAGCTCACCAAACACCCTCGTACCAAACTCAGCAACCACCCTAAGATTCACATCAACCATCCTATTCAACATCTTGAGAGCATCATCAACTCTCTCCGCCTTAAGATAAGCATCAATCATCGCTCTATGACTTGGAGCATCAGGAGGCAAGGACTTACTTATACTCTCCGCAAAGAAACTTTCAGCCTCCGGCAACATCCCATGTTCACAGAACTTTGTCACTATGTTACTGTAACCTGCATAATCCATCACCAACGGCCTAGAAGTTGGATTCCTCCCAACTTTCTTAAACGTCTCAATCGCTTCATTAAACTCCCCCATCTTGAAACACTCATTAACCATCATACTAATCGTCTCCGAGTTCACAGACAGAATATTAGGAGGAGTATGATTATCCAACATCTCATTAAACAAACCCCAAGCCTCACTCTTTTTACCATACTTTAAAAAAACTCCTAACAGCACATTCCCAGTATGTGGATGCATCCTAAACTTCTTACCCAACAAATCCCTATAACACTCCATAGCTTCCTTATCCTCCCCTTTCTCAAACCAATACTCCATAAAAGTCCCATTAACAATCCCATCGTAAACACTACACTTACTCTTCAACTCATCAAAAAACTCATTAGCCTTATCTAACTCCCCCAATTCCAAGTAACCTCTTATCACATTACTATACACAACGGAATCAGCAGCTTGGCCTTTGCTCAACATCTCCCTAACCAAACTAACAGCTTCACCAACCCTCCCAGCTTGAACCAAACCTCTACTCAAATGCCTATAGGTAACACACGAAGGAGCGAAAGGAGCGTTAGCGATTATGTAACGGTACACTTCAAGAGCCTCCTCCACGTGTCCTTCGTCGCAATGAGCGTTGATGATCTGATTGTAACTGACTACGTTGGGGACGATGTTGGACTGTTTGAAGAAATACTCGAACAGAGAGATGGATTCCTCGTAACGCTTGGAGCGGTACATGGCGGCGACGAGGGCGTTGCAGGTGAAGACGGTGGGGCGAGTGGTGGAGGAGACGGAGTGGCGAGCGAGGTGTGACGCGGCGTCGAGGTCGGAGGCTCGGATTAGGGATTGGACTCTGTTGTGAAGGTTGAGACGCGCGCCGACTAGGGAGGAGGTTGAGTCAGGGAGGCGTGGAGCGTTGGGGTCGCGTTTTGGAAGGTCACAGTGGAGGGAGTTGAGAGGTGGTTGGATGCGGAGTTGGCGTTTACGGTGGCGGCGTGCGGCGGCGGCTTCTTCGGCTGATGAGTAGGATGTGGTTCGGAGAGGGAAGTGTGGAGGAGATTGATTGGTTTGTGGAGAAAGTGAGATGGTGGAGAGGCGTTGATGGAGGTGTGTGACTGGGGGAGGGGATCGGATTGTTGTGGTGGTGGTGGATGGAGAGAGACGGTGTGGAAGGGAGGAACGGCGACGGAGGATGTGGCGGAGAAACATGGCTGAGGGAAATGGGTTAAGGCAAGGAGACGGAACCGAAACAACAAGGTTGTCGTGTGTTTTAAACCCTTAAACTTTGAAATGGGATACTTAAAATAAAAAGGAATAATAATTCAATTTCATTAAGTGGGGAATTGGTATGTTCTAGTGTCCGGTTCAACATAAATCTTGCTGAATTAACCGAACTAAATTTCGGTTTGGTTGGTTTGGTTTGGTATTTGTTCCTTATCTGACGAAGTGGGTGTCATCGGTGTGTTTTGACTTTGAGTTTGCTATTTGAGTTAGTCACGTGAGTCTCCCATAGTGACGTGATTAACTAACTACAACTGGTCAAGTATTATACCAATTGGCTTCGGTGGAGACAGACGCTTACCTGATGTTATGATCAAATTATGTTGATGTTATCATAATCATCTTGATCGTCTCTTTGGTTAACCTAAACTGAACATCGAAGATAACTCTGTCTTGCATAATACCACAAGAACCAAAGTGTGTGTACAGTGATTTCAAGTTTGGAGTTTGAATTCATTATATGCTAGTAACAACAAAATAAAATAAAAAACTCAACTATTGCAGTGTAGAAAATACTTAAAATGGTCTTTGGAGGTTTGAAATGAAATACTGTAAATACCATAAACTTAACGGGAAAAAAAAACACAACTATTGTGGAAATCATGTGAATTGCTAAAAGATGAAGACACCAGGTAAGAAGACTTTGCGGGCATTGGCAATAATTGATTCTCCATGTGTTTCATGTAAGAGCTGATGAATTCTTAAGTAGCTACATTTGTCAAATCTTTCACTGGCACAATTTCATGAGGCTGTACACATAGAACATTTACCACAAGTTAGAATATAACCCACAATTTAAAAGTGAGGCAACACAACTGCAAATATTAAAGAGATTATTAAAATAGACACCGGCTCTCACGTGCAAGCTTAATCATTCCAAAACATTCAAGTTAACAACATGATTTGAAGATTTTTACGTAAAGCTTAAGCATTTGGAAACGCACCAGATGAAAACAATAAGACAGAGACAGAGAGACAAAGGATGTTTTGACGAGTAAATGGTCTAGATTTTGTCCAGAATCAAAGAAATTGACATTGAATGTACCTCTGCTAATTCCTCTTCATGCTTGGGGATGAAAGCTGTATCAACTTTTCCGTTTTTGAAATCCTGTTACAAGTATGTAAATTACATAAAACCCAATGCTTTCATGATTAAATAAGCTTCCCAAGAGTACAACTAACTAGTTCTTTTACACACCTCAACTTCAAGGATAAGCTTGTGGTACTCAATGGTGGTGGGAACCCCTGATGAAAGAACAAAAAATTGAACACATTTCATCACAATGCAACAAAAGAAAAAGTCGCATTTCATGGGTACCAGAATCAGCAATCCACGGAATACCTGTAATAATAGTGTCATTAAGTGCACGTTTCATCCGCTCAATTGCCCTTTCCCTCGTTGGAGCCCATACAATAAGCTAAAACAAATATAAAGATACACCATAAACGTCAAAAGTAAAAAAATGGAAAGGCCCTACCTAATAGCTGCACGTATGAACATCAATTACAAGTACTATAATACATACACAAATCAGTTCAATGTTATATATTAAAAGCATGCAGAAAGAAAAACAACCAATCAGATACAATATTCCAGAAAGAGAAAAAAAAAGCAGAGTGAAAATATACCTTTCCAAGAAGAGAATCATAGCTTGGAGGAACAACATAGTCGGGATATACATGGCTATCCATCCTAACAAAAGGACCTCCAGATGGCAGATACGATGTTATTCTTCCTGTTATCGCGACAGAAATATATCTTTGATCAAAGACCATATGCTAACAGTTGTTAAATGTAGCATATAAGCGGTGCAATAACATACCAGGTCCAGGTCTGAATCCTTTAAATGGGTCTTCTGCATTAATACGACATTCAATCGAATGTCCTCTAAGCACAATCTCATCCTGTAAAGAAAATCCTTCCAGATTGAAAAGAATTTCTCTATCAAAGAGCATATAATGATAGATAGACACCAGTCCTACCTGTGTATAACGCAGCTTCTCTCCCATTGCAACACGAATCTGTTCTTCAATTAAATCAACGGAGTAAATCATCTCCGTCACAGGGTGCTCCACCTATGTTAATAGCCACTCATTAACCTTCAAATGCTTCTGTAGTGGAATTATAAATATATACTTTACAGTCATGATAACTTATCAAACCTGGATTCTAGTGTTCATTTCCATGAAATAGAAGGAACCTCTCTCATCCAAAAGAAATTCCACCGTACCAACACCAATGTAACCAATGGACGCTGCTGCTGCAACTGCTGCATCACCCATGGCTTTTCGCAACTCAGGGGTCAGTGCAGGTGAAGGTGCTTCTTCCAGCAACTTTTGGTTACGTCTCTGTGGCCAAGAGAAGATTTAGTTAGACAAGAAAGTAACACTCATATTCTGTAACACAAGTTCAATTACTTCTTTTTGCATTTTCGCCTTAGCAACTACTACAGAACATTAGTGTAGCCAATCTGGCAACTGGAAGCATGTATGAATGCTATTTGGAAATATAAGTGATGAGAAGCAGTCTAAATATTTGGTCAGATTTTCTTTTGTTCTTAGATCACCAAGCAACAACAATTGATACTGGAAATGATACCTGGATGCTGCAGTCACGCTCGCCAAAGTGAACAACATTACCAAATTTATCTGCAAGAATCTAAAATCCAACAGCAGTAGAATAGATTAAAACAGTTGATAGCAAACTAAAGATTTAAAAATATTTTTACGAAGTCTAGAAAAAAAGGATAAATGTATACCTGGAACTCAATATGCCGGGGATTTTGCACGTACTTCTCCAGATAAACTCCATCATTTCCAAAAGCAGCAGCTGCCTCGCTCTTTGCTTGCTGTAGAACACCAAATTAAGCCAAATTCACGGTTGTTAAAAAATTCCTACAGATCTTTTATGGTATAATTTTCCTTAAATTTTATACCTGCAACAGTTTCACAAACTCTGACGGTTCATTAGCAAGACGCATTCCACGTCCACCACCACCTGCTGTTGCCTTGAAACCAGAAAAAGACCAGTTGTCAGATTCAATACTCAATAAGACCTTTTAAGAAGTGTGGAGATTAGCTTTGGAAAAGAAAGACAAAAGCTTCAGCTGAAATGAGAGTTAAGGTAATCACAAACACCTGAATTGCTGCTTCGAGGTACCACAGTAAATAAATAATTTACCTTGATCATTACAGGGTATCCAATCTCATCGGCAAGCCTGACTCCTTCTTCTGTGCTCTGTAATAATAAAAAAAAAAAATCAATGCACTAAAGTTCCAAGGGACACTTTGATATGACTAAACTTGAAATGCAGAACTGATGGTCAAGCATAATACCTGCAATAGTCCATCACTCCCTGGTACAGTAGGGACACCAGCATTTTTCATTGTCTCCCTGGCAGTTGATTTGTCACCCATGACACGGATGCTATCAGGCTGCAGATGATCCAGTTAGAGAGCATTCTTTTCCTATATTCTTTAAAGTTTTTCAAAACAAAACTTACATTTGGTCCAATAAAATTGATCCTGTGTTCTCTGCACATCTCTACAAAGAGAGCGTTCTCTGCAAGGAATCCATATCCAGGATGGAGCATTGTACATCCTCTGCTAATTGCAGCTGACAGAACATTCGGTATCAACAAATACCTGCACACAATTCAAAGTAAAATAGCTAATTTTCAACAATATAATATGTAGGCACTGCATTGCATGTTAAGAAAAGAAGGGGAAACTTACGACTGGTTGCTAGGAGCTTCACCAATACAAACAGCTTCATCAGCCAACTTCACATGGAGTGCATCCTTGTCTATAGTGGAGTAAACAGCAACACAAGGAATCCCCATCTCATGAGCAGTTCGGATAACACGAACAGCAATTTCACCTCTATTAGCCACGAGAATCTTCTCTCCGCTGCTGCAAGTAGCAGCAAGTGCACCACCACCACCACCACTCCTTCTCTTCACGTTCCGGCTGACCTTCAAAGTCAGAGTCTTTTGCCTCGGGAAGCTAACCGTTTGTCCCACCATGACATTACACTGGGAGCTTCTAATACTACCTCCCGACATCCCCAGGAACAAAGACTTGTGTATATACATAAGGATACAAACAAATAGTCAGAGAATTAAATAAAAACACTATACATTATAATGTTATGAATAACTTAATGATTTCATGAGAATAATAAACAAGAATGCATACACCAAATAGATTCAATCAAAGCCAATCAATTAGAAATGTTATCAGGAGATAATCAAACGGAACTATCAATTTCGGATTAAAATTTTAAACATTTAGGAAGCTAAACACCGAATAGATTCAAAACCAATCAAATTAGCAATAACCAAATGATCTCAGACGATAATCAAATGCGTCAAAAAAGCTCAAGTTCGAAGAAATGAATGTATCAACAGAAGTATCTGAACGGGAAAGAGTGAAGGGAGGTTATGTGTACTTACGGGAAGGGAGGTAACGGATTTGCAATTTGTAATCATTGAAGCGTCCATTGCTGGATAAGAGAAGCAGATCCTGATTTACAGAGGAAGCAGAATCTCATCAACAATGTAAAACCAGGAAGAAGAAGGAGGAGATAGAGAAAGCTTTCGTACCTTCTTCTTTCCTCCGAGGAGAAATGTTTCGATGTAAACAAGGGGAGGAGGGGAAGTTTGAGTTAGTGAGAGTGATTGAATCTAATTGAAAACTCAATATGTCGAATTTATTATTTTACTTTCTTACAACAACACCAGAAGCTTTGGTAGTAACATTACTTTTTGATTTGGGCTGGACCGTTAATGTTATCTCCTGTCCTTTGGGCTAGATTTTAAGACCTTCGTTTCTAATTGAACCAAAAAATAACCCAATTGATTCTGGTCTGACTTTGGTAAGTTTCCCTCAAACCGGTTAAGCAACACTAGTGCCAAACTCGAAGTGTCAAATTGCAATTAAAGAACATTTAATAGATTTTCCAGTCAATTTCCTTATAGAAACCAAACGTGGGTATTAATAAACAAGTGAAAGTAGTACATGTTGTCCAAAAATACAAGTAAAGCTTAAAATTCTCAATCAGATTAAAAAATTCAACTAATTTCGTAGAACTGAACTAAGGAATGACAGACCACGATCCGTTTGAATAATTACATACCATTAACACTAGAAAAAAATGAGAAACAAATCAGAATTTACAGATCTTTCTATTTCAAAACTATTGACAACTATGAACAAAACGACTAACATTTTTTTTTTAATAAAAACTATGAACAAAACATTCATGAACAAAAAAAAAAAAATTAACTAAGTTTTGGTCACCGGGGAGCAGCCAGATGCGGAAACTTCTTCTTGTTTTTCTTTTGGGTTTCATGTTGTGACGATCGTCTAGTTCTGCAATGTTCCTTGATCAATGGAATCAAGTACCAAACTATACAAGTGCACATGATCGATACTGTTCGTCCAAAGAACACCAAGAAGATCAAAACCAAGATTGTTGTCACGGGTAAGAAATGCTTCGGTCTCGAAATCTTCTTCAATACACAGCTCTGTTTTTGCTCTGTTACCAACTCTGTATTCTTTATTTCTTTCACCTCCTCTACTTTTGTTTCGGTCTTGACCTTTAAATCATCTAGAGAATCCTTCTTCTTGGTTATCTTCTTTGTCTTGATCATGATAGGGACGCACTCTCCGGAGCTTTTGAACACAAACCGAACAAGAGGCGGTCCATCTGAGTCGAGTCTCGTTGCGTAAATGCTCTGTCTCTTCTCGTCTAGCTCAGAGAGAAGTGCTGAGAACTTTTCAAGTCCAAGATCTGAATAAGGGTTCTTGTTTCCTTTCCTTGATCTCTTCCTTGACGAAAATAGACTCACCATTTAAGAGATTGAACCTTTTTTTTTTTTTAATTGTGATGTTGTTGGTAGGGTTTAGTATTGTTGGGACAAGAGAGATGGCTTTATTGTAGTGATAATGAGACTTGTCTTTAAAACTAGATGTGATTTCTCGTATAAACAAATAGTTTGGTGATTTGACCAGATCTCATTAAATGTTTATAAGATTGTTCGGATCACGTACTTTAGACACTTTTTTTTGTCCTGGGCACGAATAGAATAGTTTCCATCTTAATAAGAAAACGTCATCTCAGATGTATTCTGGCTGACCGTAGTGGTGGTTGACTTTCTTGCGGAAGAAGTAAAGACTTTTTTTCCATGATGGCCCTACTTTTATTCAAACATGGGATGTTTTTTTTTTTTTTTTTTAAGTTTAGATTTAGATGACACTTCAGATAAAGTGGATTAGTAAACAAAAAAAAAATCCAATGAAAAAGCAACAAACCATGTATTGACGATAAGAAAAAGAAAGCAAAGCATGTGATATATGGGATGCTAATTACAAACTTATATTCGTCTGGGGGCTTTGAAGATAACACAGATTGAACAAACTTATGTTTGTTCGATTCGGTAAATTAGGTTTGGTGCAATTTGATTTATGAATGTGAAAAAGAGGTCATAGAGCGTTCACAAAATATCCGTATATTTTATAGTAGTCAACTAGTCATGACGCGTTTAACTGATAGGGTAAATTAGGTTTGGTGCAATTTAATTTTCTTGAATCACATTCTTCAGCAATGTAATCTACTCTCTTTGGTATGATGCAGCGACTTTCACATAAGCTTTGCCATATTGGTATTTGTCCTAATGCATCTCTTGCAGAGCTCAGGCGTTGCAATATCTCTGCTAGGTCTCAATATAATGATTCCCTCTTCACAACCAAAAGGTGGACGTGCCGGAGTGGTTATCGGGCATGACTAGAAATCATGTGGGCTTTGCCCGCGCAGGTTCGAATCCTGCCGTTCACGTTTTTTAATTTTACATTTTCGACTGTTTATGAACCGTATTATTGGCTGGCCGATCTAACTTGAGTAACACTATACTCCGGTTAATGTTCAATATAAGCCCATTTATGGCCCATCTTACGGGTCTATAAATATCTTCTCTTCTTCCTCGTCGCTCTTTTCATTTTCTCCGACAGTCTCTCTCTCGGACCAACTCCTGTAATTGATTCCGGAGATTGTTCGTCGATACTCCCTTGCGTATTTATTTTTGTCAGGTAACCTTTGTTTCATATTGCCTTTACTTTCATTTGATTGCGATTCGTTTGCTTGTTTTTCCCTTCTTTGATGCATTAGTTTCAAAGCAAGATTATGTGTTCTTACCTGTGAATCTTGTAACCTGATGATACAGAGCATAATTCATGTATTTTTAGACCTAATTAATTTTAAATGGCTTGTAGATGTGTAAAGATTTAATTATGACAGAGATTGGTTTGTATTTCATGTTATGTTGAATTATCTGGGGAATATATTTATTTTTGGACAATCACATGTCTGAGAGATTACCAATTGCTACTATCTGAATATTTTTATCACTGGCTTCTCTGTGTGTTTAGGACATTTTGTGATTGGTTACTTGTACACCCAATCGCTCCCACAGTACAGGATCTGGTTCTGTATTTGTTTAATCAGAGAAGAAGATGAGCTCTCAGTTCAGGAGAGATAGGTCCCGCTTCAACCCTCAGCAAACATGGGTTCCTAGAGGCTCATCTACCACCATAGCAGTTGTAAATGAGCCTTCCCTTCCTCCTACTAATAATACACAGGGAAGAAGTTCAGAAAGCCTTGACGCTGGTGCTACTACTTCACATCATGTTCATCTGCAAAGGCATCATAACGGTTCTGGAAATGTCGTTGGTCCTCCTCCACCTAATCGACAAAGAAGGAATAATAATCCTCAGCGAACTTTGCCTGATAATCGCCAAGGAGTTGCATCTAGGAATCAGGGGAAAAGGGTAGTTAAGGAGGAGAATATTCTGTTGTCAGACCCAAACTTGCCTCAACTTGTTCAAGAGATACAAGAGAAGCTGGTTAAGAGTTCTATTGAGTGTATGATTTGTTATGATAAGGTTGGGAGGTCTGCGTATATATGGTCTTGTTCCAGCTGTTACTCCATTTTCCATATGCATTGTATCAAGAGATGGGCTCGAGCACCAACTTCCATTGATTTATTGGCTGAGAAAAACCAAGGCGATAATTGGAGATGTCCAGGTTGCCAATATGTACAGTTAACGTCATCAAGAGAGATTTGTTATCGGTGCTTTTGTGGGAAGAGAAAAGATCCACCGTCTGATCCGTATCTGACTCCACACTCATGCGGGGAGCCGTGTGGGAAGCCTCTGGAGAAGGAGTTTTCTGCTGAGACGGCTAAAGAGGATCTATGTCCTCATGTCTGTGTCTTGCAGTGTCATCCTGGTCCATGTCCTCCTTGTAAGGCCTTTGCTCCACCTCGTAGTTGTCCTTGTGGTAAAAAGATGATTCATACTAGATGCTCTGAGAGGAGATCGGTTCTTGTTTGTGGGAAGCATTGCGAGAAGCTTCTCAACTGTGGGCGTCATCAGTGTGAAAAGACATGTCACGTTGGCCCTTGTGATCCTTGTCAGGTACTGGTAAATGCCACATGTTTCTGCAAGAAAAAAGTGGAGACTGTCGTTTGTGGAGATATGAATGTGACGGGAGAGTTGAAAGCAGAAGACGGTGTATATTCGTGCAGTCTTAAGTGTGGGAAGCGGCTTGGATGTGGTAGCCATTTCTGTTCTGAGGTTTGCCACACTGGACCTTGCGGAGACTGTGACTTACTACCAAGTAGAGTGAAGAGGTGCTATTGTGGGAAAACACTGTTAGAAGAACAGATGAGAGGGAGTTGCTTGGATCCAGTTCCTTCTTGTTCAAACATGTGCCGGAAGCTTCTTCCTTGTGGGTTACATACTTGCAACGAGGTGTGCCATGCAGGTGCTTGCTCTCCTTGTTTGGTCCAAGTCAACCAGAAATGCCGGTGTGGGTCAACATCTAGGACTGTGGAATGCTACATAACAACATCTTCAGAGACTGAGAAGTTTGTGTGCGCTAAACCATGTGGGCGTAAGAAAAACTGTGGGAGGCATAGATGTAGCGAGCGTTGCTGCCCGAACGCTAAGACTGGCGATTGGGACACACACCTCTGCCAATTACCTTGTGGGAAGAATCTTAGGTGCGGGCAGCATTCTTGTGAATCGTTATGTCACAGTGGCCATTGCCCTCCTTGCTTAGAGGTGATATTCACTGATCTTACATGTGCTTGTGGAAGAACTTCGATTCCTCCACCACTACCATGTGGGACACCTGTTCCTAGCTGCCAGCTTCCATGCTCGATTCCTCAGCCGTGTGGCCATTCTGCTACTACTCATGGATGCCATTTTGGAGATTGCCCTCCTTGTTCTACTCCAGTGGAAAAGAAATGCGTTGGTGGTCATGTGGTTCTGAGAAACATACCTTGTGGGTTGAAAGACATTAGATGTAACAAGATTTGTGGAAAGACGAGGCGCTGTGGTATGCATGCTTGTGCGAGAACTTGTCACCTGGAGCCTTGTGACACTTTCAATGAATCTGAAGCAGGTCTGCGTGTTACATGTGGTCAGGCGTGTGGGGCTCCTAGAAGAGATTGTAGGCACACTTGTGCAGCACTCTGTCATCCTTCTCAGCCATGCCCTGACTCAAGATGTGAATTTCCAGTCACTATTACATGTTCCTGTGGTCGCATAACAGCTACAGTTCCCTGTGATGCTGAAGGAGGAAGCGGCAGCAATTCTCTTTATGAAGCCTCTGTTTTGCAGAAGCTTCCAACGACGCTACAGTCACTTGAGTCAGGTGGAAACCGAATCCCTCTCGGTCAGAGAAAGCTTTCATGTGATGATGAGTGTGCTAAGCTGGAGCGTAAGCGGCTTCTTCAGGATGCGTTTGATATCCCTCCCCCAAATCTAAACTATGTACATTTCAGCGAGAACTCTGCTATGACAGAGATTATTTCAGACATCTATAGACGTGATCCGAAGTGGGTACTAGCTGTTGAAGAGCGGTTCAAGTTCCTTGTACTTGGGAAAGCCAGAGGAAGCACAAGTTCCCTCAAGGTCCATGTCTTCTGCCCTATGCAAAAGGATAAACGAGACACGGTTCGGCTTCTAGCTGAGAGGTGGAGACTTGCAGTTAAGAACGCAGGGTGGGAGCCAAAACGGTTTACAGTGGTTCACGTGACACAAAAGTCAAAACCGCCAACACGTATCATTGGGGCTGTCTCACTAGGCGGGCCCCACCCACCGTCCTTTGATCCCCTTGTGGATATGGATCCTAGGCTTGTGGTTTCTTTACTTGATCTCCCGAGGGAGGCAAATATTAACGCTGTAGTACTGAGATTTGGAGGTGAATGTGTGCTTGTTTGGCTGAATGACAAGAACGCTTTGGTCGTGTTCCACGACCATGCTCGAGCAGCCACTGCCATGAGGAGACTGGACCACGGTTCTGTATACCATGGAGCTGTAATTGTCCAGAACGGCGCACAATCTCCATCACTCGTTAATGCATGGGGGAAATTACCCGGAAGCTCATCCTCTGATGTGCAAAAAGCAAATCCATGGAAGAAAGCAGTGATTCAGGAGAGTGATGAAACCTGGGGAGCTGAAGATTCCTTCATTAGAGGATCATCTACTGATATTCAACCCTCTACGTGGAGACCAGCAACGAGCAACACACCGACAGTTAACCGTTGGAGTGTATTGGAGCCCTAGAAGCTCAATATGAAGTCACTGTGACTCTGATCTTTCTGTTTCTTTGCTAACGGCAGGTTGTTCAGACGTGTATAAAGCTAAGGGTCTATGCCTCATGTCAACGACGTGGAGTTTCTGTCTTGGTGTCTTTGACGTTAGGTTGGTTATAAGTTATAAAACTAGTTGATTGTTTAGTTGGAGATATTGCGAAACGCATGTCTTTTTAGTAGCAGATGAAACTAGTTCTGTTATTGACCTTCAACGTTGAGAATAGAGGAGACATATAAGTTTCAGTGAACACACATGTAGCGGAATGCTAATTAATATCCCAAAAAAAAGCACAGATTTGTTCATAACGTTACAAGTAAAACCTAAAAAGCAAAGTATATTGATGAACATAGTCAAAAAGAAGAAGATGCAGCTCAAATAAAGAAAAGCTTGCTTAAAGAAGATGCAGCTTAGAGAGAAGATTCTCAAACTTTTGAGAACTCTTCTAAGGAGACACTAATCTCACACGTTTGGCCTTGACATACTCAACAAAAAAACGGCTTCGACTAATAAACCCAATTAACACGTAAACACTAATTGGCACTGTCTCGTAGTAAGGTAGAAAGAAAGTAAACCTCTTCAGAGTAGTCAGAAGAGTTCCTGAGTTAATTGATGATAGTTCACGAAATCAATCCCAATAAGTCTGACGCAACCTATGAAGCACCGGGACAGATAGACATGGCCAAACTTAAAATTTGTGGATACGTGGACGGCATGCGTATATATATATATATAATAATAAAATACCATTATAATATTTTATGTAAAATAAAACAACATTATAATATTTTAAGTAAAATAAAAAAATAAACTAGTTAATAATCAAATCCGTTCTCCAATTCTGATCTCCAATTCTGACGTTTCTAGTGAAAGATTTGCCACTTCTAAATATCTCACATCTTCCATAGAATCAAAATCACGTCCACTAACATCTCATATTTGTCTTTTTATCTTCACATAGAACAAAAAACTAATTTTGAGTATGACTTGGATTCAACTTATTCCGTCTAAGTGAATTAATGAATAAGTAGATACACCAATTACGCTCGGCACATAAAAATGAACTAGGTTGTCCAAGCAACCTAAAAACCAAAGTGCATGTTAAATCCTCATTTTTTAGATTCCATAGTAAACATCATCGAAATGCATGTTAAATCCTCAAAAAAAAAACAGTTCTTATCAAGATCAGAGCATATTCATTCATAACCTTAAGTTGATCATCAATACTCGGAAACAGTCTTTGAAAATACTTCATTCTCTCACTTGAGATATTTAGATCTCTATGTGGACCAAATCTTGCAGAATCTTCACTTAGTCATCCATCACTATAAAATCTACAACACAAAACATGTTTTATATGAGGAAACTAACCAAAACGGAAAAAAGATAGTTTAAAATCATATACCTTAAATTTAAAGTGTGAGCTAAAGAATGCAGTTTTTTTTTGTCCAACGATCCACTAAAATCTCATAAAAACCTTTTGTATAAATGACTAACTTCAAACATTGGATGTTTCTCTTTTTTATAGATCTTAAATTTCACTTTCTCAATCATAAAATCCCACATCTCATATACCAAATGGAGACATGGTTTGTCAAGATCTTGTGAATTCAATAATGTATGACACTTGTTCCCACCAATCATTATTAAGAATCTTCTTCTTTACTAAAGTTGCTTTCTCCACATCATCTAATCTATAAGTATACAACTTTTCACTTACGACCATAGCTTCAAGGTCTCTTTTGATAAACTTTAGTTTCTTAAGCATCACAAATAATAGAAACAAAACTTGTATCGGCAACTGTAACCAATTTGAGTGGAGAAAACTTACTAAAGATGGTTAGTCTCATGTTGTAATTGATGATGAAATATTTTATTGAAAGTGCATCTCCATGTACAAAATCTGCACGCGTATAACCCATCTTTCTAAAGACGTGGTCTCTGTTTGTAACTGAATGAGCAGAGATGACTTGTAGATCTTTAGCAGTAGCTTATCTTATCATAATTATGTGGTATATGAGATATTGTTTTGTTTGTAGATCTTTTGCTTTATGGAATGGAATTATCTTCACCTCGTTAATAATTACAAACACTGCTAGAACCAACTCGACAACCTCTCATAAGAGTCATTGCCCAACCAACTTCTTTGGAAGGGATATCCTAAAAAAACAGCTGCCATTATTGCTCCATCTGTGGTGAATCTGAGTACAACTCAAGGTTTGTTTAGTATTTGATGAATTGTAGTTTCAATTTTTTTTAATCAGTAACCTCATAGTAATCTTCTCCAGGCTTATATGGTTCTGGAATAATTTTCGGTTAAAAAAGCAAGATTTTAACTTACGCTCATATTATTCTCAATGTGGACAAGGTTAGCGCCAGTGTTGTCTATACGGCAAAGAGAAATGCGGTAAGATGTTCTCAATTTATTACATATACAAGTCCAATTAAATGTGTGAAAGACAACTCTGTTGTCTGAGTATATTTGGTGATTTTTATTTAGATTTCTGGTGAGATGCTTGATGAGACTGTGTCTGACTATGACTCAGACTACGATCTTGCTTTCTGGTGAGATGTTTTATGAGACTGTGTCTGACTATGACTCAGACTACGATCTTGCTCTAGTCGAGTCAGACATGGTATCTGTCTCTCCAGCGAAGTTTGGATCCTTGAAGGATTTTTCCGTTGGAGATATTGTTGTTGTATGTTCGCAACTCAGGGTATACCAACACCTTTTTAATGGGAATAATCAGGTATTTGTTTTGTTTTCAGTACTTTACAGCTTTTGTTGTTGATTTATCTAATATATGTTTTGTTTTGTTTGTTTCCAAGTTGTCTTAAACGCACCAATGAGAAAATTCGTCTAGAAGGGAAATGCAATGTCTATCTACATATTGATTGCTGGTTGGAAAAGGTATTGTAGATAGACTTTTGCAAATTTATTTTTGTTTTTATTGCATTGTATTTGCTGACTTTTAATATTAAAAGGGGAGCATTGGAGGGCCTATTATTAACCTTGAGGGAGAAGTCATCGGCTTGTAGACCACCTTTGGAATTGACCATAAGGGTGTTGACCGATACACATTGTTCTGAAAGTGGTGAAGGAAAAAAAATGGTAGATGTCAAGAGTAAAATCTTAAGTAACCACTATCAATTTGTCATGTATCAACATACTTTTAGAGTTCATGCGTAGTTGTAGTTCGCTGTTATGTTTTGATAAGGAACATAGCTGGTTTAAGTTCATTCATGGGAACGGATTGATCCATAAAGGTAAGCATGAAACTACTTAGTTGTGAACCTGGAAACTTTATAGTTTATATGAACTTCTCTTGTAGATTTGAAACCTCTTTTATTGCAAGTACATCTTCATGTACAGAATCTACACGCGTATAACCAATCTTTCTCAAGATTTGGAACAACGAATCAAGCCTCAAGGCAAACTCAACCCTCCGTGGTTCTCCACCAACAACCATATTATTAGTTACCTCCACTGAGATTCACAATGAGTCCACCAGAATTACCTCACTAGAAGAAATGAAAATTAGTTAAACCAACTAATAAAAATGTAAATAAATCGTTTATGTGAATTTTACAGTAAAAGAAGCACAATACCTAAACTACTTCAATGCCAAAATTGTATAGAAATATATAGAGAGAGGGAGAATGTAAGTTTGACATACCCCATGGGTAGCTTCAAGATGTTATTGCTCGTCGATATGGTGACACAGTTCGACTAAATATTAACCCATCTTAAATCATTAAACCCTAGAGTCAACAACTGAGAGGATTTTAAATTTTGGATAATAACTAGATTGATGATACTTCGCAGTTGTAGCTGATGATCAATAGCTCCTGGAAGAACCACAAGAGGAAACTGCCCACATATCGTCTTCCATCTTAGATTCCACCAACAAAAAAACCTTAAATAATCTCAGACAAAAGTTTTACTTCACGTGTCAGCATTTTTATGGTGACTTATTGGACAAGAATACGAATTATAAAACTGCCGTTAAATACTAAGCCGAATTTTAAATACTTATTGGGCCTTCCGAAAAGACTCGATCTCAAAAATTAACCTTGGTGTAAACATCCAAAACTAAAAGATAAAATTATCTCAGAACTAAACCTTTAATTGATTTTCATTTTGTGGAGGAAGATGAACAAAGAGAAAGTGATGATACTTACGATGATGATATTTGTTGGGTCCTTCCTCCAAGCATCACGGGGTTTAGCCGCCGATTATGGTGAAATTACTTTGAATGGTCCTGGTTTCTTCTGCACATTCGTCACAGTTGCTCCTAATACCGGTAAGAGTAGTTTTTCCTTTTTATCTTTGATCAATTTGTTTAATTATTTTTTTGTTGTTGATGGGGGTTGGTTTCATGCAGCTGATGCTGTGGAAATCAGAGTGTATGAAGCAGATGAAGTGGTTTATATGGCTGAGGCACTCCAACCATGCCAACATTTGATCAAGCAAAGAGGAGAGTTGATGATGTTACCAACAGCACCAAGTAGAGAGCTTAGGTCCTTCTTTGTAACAAAAGAAACTGTACAACAAGTAAAGAGGTTCGCTTGTCGGCCAGGTGTACAAGTCATGCGTGTCCCTATTCGTCATATTTATCATATTCATCCTCACATGTGGTACGGATTACTCATCCAAGGTGTTATCGTCTTCACCTCCTTCTTCTTCCTCTTGTACCGTTCTCAGTGTTAGATAAAATAAAATAACATAAAATAAAAAAGAGATTATAATGATGCTTTTTGATGTTAGGACTTGACCCCTTTACATCCTCCTTGTAATGCAACTAACAATCAATGAATTGATCTCTCTCTATTCCATGTTCCTTTTTTTTTATTCCAATTTGTTTTATAACATGTGAGACATACAAATCTAATTTGGCTCCAGAATCAGATTATGGTTGTTGCAGTTTGCATGGTATAGATCAATTATAGATTTGGTTGATGTTAGAAAATGTTTAACGTAAATACGAACTTTTATTTGTTTTCAATGATTTTGCATTTTCATGTTTAGTTTTGAAGTTTGGACATTAGTTTTAAATGAGTTTTGAGTACTCTCTCATATGTTATGATGATTACTAAAGCAAGTAAAGCGTTGTGCTTACCACTAAACCATGGAAAAGCTTATGAATGAATCATCGAATTTTGTAAACTTTTTTTTTGTAATCATGGAATCTTCAAAGGATTATGCATCGACGGATAAATACCAAAAAAAGAAATCATGTAATAAATGTTTCCGAAATATTTGAACAGAAATGGCACCAAAAAAACAATAGTAGACATTGATCTGATGTAAGAATACAGTGAAGTTTGTTACAACACAATAAAAAATATAAAAAAAGACAATCAAAAGAGTTTATGGTGTTGGAGCTTTTTGGATTGCATTAGAATCTCCCAAGATTCACTTTCTCTTTGTGTTGGTGTATCTATAATACCAAAACTTTTGTATGACAGAAGAAGAAGCCATGCCCTTGTTTTCTTATCCTGACCTACCTGTCACGCCGGTCCTTGGGGAGTAAATCCATCTTCCTTAATCTGAACCTGAACCTCAAGCCTACATTAACAACAACAACACAGAAGAACACATCAGATTCATAACATCTTCGTCGCAGTTGATATGATATGTGGTCTTATTAACATCTGTAACATTACCGGTGTTTCTAGAGAAGAACTTTAGAACCTCATCAATGATGATAACCTGTAGTTTTTACAAAAAAAAAAGATTATCGTTCAAGGAATCTCTTCTCATATCTGAATGATTAGTCTACTGTCATGCTATTCCTTGAAGAATATGCAACCCTATGAGAACTAAGGGGGTCTATGGCAAGGTTCCACTGTGAGGGTGTTAATAGACTATGAAGAAGAAGCTCAAAAGTGAGAATACTTACTGGAAAGGAAAGATACAGAACAGCGGTCCATTCAGCCCAGGACAATGGCACGACCTATAAAGCAGTGAAACATGAGAGAGATGAAATGAAGAAAGCGGGTACAGCAGTTTTTGTTCAAGGTTTATGGAAGAGAGGAAACTTACAGAAAACAAGACTGCTAGTGGATGAACGTATAATATTAGCATGTGCAGAACCATCGTCAGGATAATTGAACCAACGAGCCATAAATTACTCCTTGGAGTTATAACCCTGCAATCACATTCCTTCTTCATCAATAAAGCTAATAGTATAAATGATCACATAAACTTGTCAAGTTGCAGAATCCAATGTTTATTGATGGATGTCACTCCATCGACATTTACCACTTCGGTAAATAGATGTATAGTGACTAGTTTATAAAACGGCAAATGCACACACTATGATGCTGTAGCGAATCATAACAGAAATAAGCTATTAACAAGAAGAGATAGAAACAAAGGTATACTTACAGAAGGGATTGATTTTCGCTGAGGTTATTTAGAGCATTAAACATCTCTACTACAACAAGTACTGTCATCGCCACGGTTGATGGATGTCGATCCTCAAATATGCTGCAGGGATAACTTGTCTCTCTCAGTGCGCACGTTTCAAAATTCATCTGAAATGAGATTGTTTCAATCTCAGATTAATATAATTCAAAAAGATTCCACTTGTAACAAGATTGAATGTATGTGAATCATATGATAAGGTTAGACAAATAAATGGTGAAAAATGCACACACAAATATCAGATTCAGCAACGAAAAGATCTATAAGATGTAGATGGAGATAGAATCTAACCAGTTCACTGTAAGTAAGTTTAGGACCACCATCAGAGTAAATAAACCACCATATAAAGCCAGCAACAGTTGCCAGGCCAACATAAACTGCAGGAAAAAGAAAGAAAGATAAACTAGTCAACCAGATAATCCATGTACAGCCAGCAACTAATGCTTGAAGGCAGTGGCCTTTCACTACTTGCCCAAGAAGATTCAAATATCTTAGTGTCGCATAGATTTTTTACTACTTACCTCCGATAACCAAATAGCGGAAGAATAACCACCCAGTGACCACTGCTTCACCAACCTGAATTTCAACAACAATCAAAACAAAAAGAGAAGATTCCATGTCTGAGGGGTTTGGAAAGAAACTTGCACAGTACAGGAAAGTGTTAACTAAAAAGTTCTAAGTCTCTCCTTGAAGTTAAATGTCATCAATGAAACTTATAAAGTTTGGAAGGACCTATAAATCATGCGACGCCAACTATTTGCAAAGTACTCAACAAGGTGTTACTGTACAATTACGTCTCTTACCTTTCGGGGTTTTGCCTTCATAACATCGGAATCTTGTTTGTTAAAGCCAATGGCAGTGGCAGGCAATCCATCCGTTACCAAATTGACCCACAAAAGTTGAACCTGCAATGTTTTACGAATGACTCATAGATTTAGACAACCTTTATAAAAGTAAAATTTGCAGATAAGACTGTCATAATAGTGGTGTGATTGGACTAGAAACTCCATTGAGAGGAAAAAGATACTTCCAGGCTAAACAAACTTACAGGAGCCAGGGTATCAGGGATTCCCAGTACAGCTGCTACAAATATACAGACCACTTCCCCGATATTTGAAGAGATCATATATCTAATGAATTGCTTAGTGTTATTATATATAGCCCTTCCTTCCGCAACAGCCTGTCAAGAAGATAATATTTAGGAGTTGCATTAATGAAGATATTGCAGTGTGATCTGTACCCTTGTTATTAATTTAGAGAAATTGGCAAATAGCATAATTGGCCCACGCGGAACTACTATGAGAAGTGTGCGTAAATATCAACCACAAAAAAAAAATAACTATAACAAAAATGCAAGTAAATAAACATACCGCAACTATTGAAGCAAAATTATCATCAGCCAAAACCATATCTGAAGCGCTCTGCAATGCAAAAAAGCGAGAAAAATACGTTAGATACAGAAGAGCATAGAGATAACTACCCCTGGCAAGCCAGTTTGTTGAAGTAATGATGACTCCCATATAAGTAGTTTAAGTATTCTGTGATCTCAGGAATTTTCTATAGCAGGAACGTTGTATTATACCACTACGATGGTAACAGCAAAATCCGGAAACTTTTCAATAATATTTTTCGTTTTTAGTGCAACTTAAAGATGCAAAAAATAACGACTGCATAAGGATCTCGTAGCTAGAGGACAAGATTCCCATGTTAACGGATTACGTATCTGAACGAGAGGAAGAGATCAAGATAAAAAGCACATGGGTAAGAGAGAATGACTGAGCTTTAAAGATGAGAATAAGGTTTAACAGTATCAAAAATGGTACCTTCGCTACAGCTGTTCCAGAACCCATGGCAATCCCAATGTCAGCTTTCTTCAGTGCAGGGGCATCATTTACGCCGTCACCAGTCATTGCCACCTAGGAGAACAAGGTTCATGTGTTCGACAGTTAGAAGCAAGAACTTTTCCTCTAATAAGTAAAAATGTTAACAAACAAAAAGAGTTGGAACAAAGCAAGTAATTCAAAATGTGAATGCACTCAAACGCAGATAAAGCAAAAGAAGTGTAATAGATGACAACTTAGTGAGCAAGGGGCATTACCACTTCATTTTGGTTCTGTAGGGCTTCAACAAGCATCCTTTTGTGGGAAGGTTCTACCCTACAAGCAGAACATTATGGTTTCTCATAAACGATTATTACTAGAGCTTTAGAGAAAGACATAAATACGCGTGATGATTAAACATACAGTTCCTTGCTCCTAAAAACACTATCATTCAACATACCTGGAAAAAATTGTCATCCGTTGCAATGCTGTAGTTTGTTGCATCGCTGGAAGCCGTTCAAATTCAGAAGCCGTATAAGACAGACCAGAAAAGTCGACCAGATTGTCGAATGCCCCTATTTTTCTACATATTGACTCTGCTGTGGACTGAAGTTTCAAGGTAATCAGAATAAGCACCCAAAAGGATATAGGTACTTAGCAAACTGCATGTGCTCAGTTTTCTATTACCTTGTTATCCCCAGTTACAACTATAACACGAATCCCGGCAGTCATACACGCAAGCATAGCATCTCTCACTTCTTTTCTTGGTGGATCAAGCATTCCCACCTTCAAAAGGAAACACAAGATGAGCAAGTCTTCGATAGTATAAGAAAAATAATGAATATTCAATAAACCCATTTGAGTCCATCATTTTTGAAAGAACGGCGTACCAACCCAATAAACGTCATGTCGTTCTCATTATCATAGGAAATAGTTTGTTGACCATGGGGCACGGTTTTGAAGGCTAATGCTAAGCATCTCAACGTTTCATCTCCAAAACTGTTGCAAAGATGCATGGTCAGAAAAAGGGACAAACACTTCTTTCAGATCTTAAGAGCAAAATTACCATTAGAAGTGACAATACGAGCATCAAAAGATAACCATCATGAAGTAATAATGAAATGAAACCGATTTTTCATTAAACGAGTTGACGTCTAACCTGTGGACCCTCGACTCAAGCTCTGCACGGGCAGCAGAAGTTAGAGGAACAACAGAACCATCACTGTTGCAGAGAAGTTTAGTACACCTAGCAAGTATACTTTCTGGAGCACCCTTTGAGAACATTACATCTATTTGATTTTGGCTACATAGGACGCTCATCATTTTGCGGTCACGTGTAAACTCCAAAACATAAACCTGAAAAGATTTATGATAAAAATGGCCATCAATTACTCATACTAAATTACCACGAATTGTTTGAAACATAATGTTCCGAGGTCATTATCAACTTATATCTGTGTCACTACATGAGCAGTGAAGTATATGTCAAAAAAAACGAAGGTGTCCAGTACAACTGGGTCAAAAAAATATAGTCCACAACTCTTGGCTCTTCCCCCTGTTAAATGTGTGTAAAACAACGGTCAATACAACAAAACAGATTAGTTTAACTAGAGTCGCACCTTTTTAAATTGGTTTTCCCAATAATGGTTGCAGTATGATGCACGTTCATGCTTGCTCAACATGTTTAGCGCAGAAGGCATTGAATCAAACCCAGGGAGGCCAACCTGAAAATTAAGCTACAGAAGTAAGTTGGACCGTCCTTCAGATTTAGAAGTCCGCTATGTTCCACGATTCTTCTTGTTATGGAAACGAATTCTACTAAAGAAATATTCACGAAAACACAAACCTTTTCTGCAAGGACTCGAAGAGCAACTTCAGTTGCCTCTCCAATTTTTTCATAAGAATCCTTGTCTGGATTGTATTGCAAAATGGAGTCATTGCAAAGTGATGAACACATTGCTAAATGGTGAAGGCATGGTGACTGTGCAGGGAAGTCAAGCTGCAAAGAAGAAAGCAATTTGTCTTAAAAATGTTGTGTGTTAGTACAAGGCATGTCAGCGTAGTTTATAGCTTGCTATATATTTTTACCTGCTGACCATTGTTGTCAAAGACAGTACCTTCTGGTGCATAAGTTGTCCCACTAACATTGAACTCACTAATCTGAGGACCATGGTCTGCAGATTGGACTACACATATCTGACATACAAGTACATGAGTAAGACTATTCAAATATTTTATTTCAAACACTACAATGAGAAATTTTATATGCAAGAATGTGACTAATTACAATTAGCTATTCACAAAAGTACAAGAACTACAAGCAAAATTACAAGTGGCGGAGAACCAATAATTAGAGTTAACAGGCTCGAGCACTGAGGTTTAAAATGCTAACCTTAGACACGGACATCATATTGGTTGTTAATGTTCCAGTTTTGTCACTGCATATTACAGTAGTGCAGCCAAGCGTCTCGACAGATGGCAATGACCGCACAATGGCATTCAAACGAGCCATTTTCTTTGTTCCAAGAGCTAAACACCTAAATACCAAAATCGTCATAACCCATTTAAGCCACAATATTATAACTAGAAGTAGTAGCTCCGAATGTGGAAGATGACTAGTTGCAAAACATTTTGGACTCGATGATTGTAAGAGCCACCTACTTCTCTGGGAGACACCTCGTCCCAAGATACACTAAGGTTCCGCAGAAATCATCTTAAGTTTCAACTATCATTAGCCTTTCTCCTAATATTGATATTTGCTAGGAAGAAGTGAACACTTACGTTGTAACAACAGCAGGAAGTCCTTCAGGTATAGCTGCAACAGCCAGGGCAACTGCAATCTGGGAAATAAATGCAAAGAAACAATTTTGTCACCAAACTTAAGAGTATATGCCATATTTTAAGTTGGTAAAAAGGATCTGATTACAAGCTTCAGGGTTTAATCATAATGAGGGGAATACATGGACCAGAACTTGTGTATGTCATAAATTCGTTACTGAGTATAAGAAAAGCAGCCATTATTTGTGGTAGCCTTAAACTTGATAGCCAAAGGAACCCCCATTTTGGATTTATCAAATACGCTAGGATACAAGCCACTCATTGCTGAAAAATTATTTCTTATTTTTGTGACTTCGCTACTTAAATATAGAAAGTCTATTTATTGAATTTCAGCCTGCGCTCCTTCTAAGAGTGTCAGCGTAACGAGGAAGCAACATGTTTTGTTCTCACAAAAAGAGTGGAACGCACAAAACTAATTATGTACTCACTAACTACAACTTCAAAATCGTCATAAGAATACAAAAGATTTATGTACCTTAAAATAGTGAACTGCGCCTTTAAAAAAGCCACCATGCGAAGGGTCACTGAAGTGGCCAATGTTGACAACCCACACAAGTACACAAATCCCCGCAATCACCTAAACAAACAGAACAAGCTACCATCTCAGAGAACGTCACTTTATGTTGAAAAAACATAGATCTAAGAATGAAATTAACTATATCTATAAGAGATCTCTGTCACACCACTCATTTGACAAATAAGTTTTTATTTTGTGAAATAATTTACACTTGCTGACAACTGAGAGAATAGGACATCCAAGGGAAAGAGAAACGAGAAAGATCTAAACTTTCAAAAGGGAAAAACATTTCACCTTAGCCAAAAAGCTGCCAAACTCGTCTAGCTTCTTTTTCAATGGAGTTGCCTCCTGTGACAGTAGCATTTACAAGTAAGTTTTAACGCACTTCAAAACAGATCGAAAAATATCCAGTCAGAACGCCAAAACTCTACTTTTCAGAAGGAAATAAGTGTACCATGCCAAACCCCAAAGAGAGTTCTGACTTAAAGAAAGCCTATCAAATTGCACATGGTGCAAGTCCAGACAAAAATGAAAGAATATTGACAGCTTACATCATCTGTCTGCAACATAGAATCGTGTATGCTACCCATCGCGGTGTTTGAACCAACTCCAATGACAACAGCTCTCCCCCTACCCGAGACCACATCAGTTCCCTGACATCATATACAAACTACTAAATTAAACACAGAAATTAGATATAAAGAGGTGACTGGAACTAGAAATAGGTGACTACTATTGTAGAGCCTAAATTCTAGTGAGAAAATACGGAGATTATAGCTAGTTAAAGTAAACGCATGAAATAGCACTAAATCTCTAAATACATGAATTGATAAGATAGTACGATAATGCAGGTATGAGTTTTAACTCCTACCGAAAACAAAATATTTTTCTTGTCTTGGTAGACAGCATTTGTTGTTACAGTACAGTCAACATCTTTCTCCACAGAACAGCTTTCACCTGCAATTTAAGGGCGAATAATTGGTAGCGAGAGTATGAAGATAATGCACTGAAAGTAATCACTTGGAATTTAAACTCATGAAAAGAGCCACCATTCTTCAACTGTACTGTTATAGGAAAATACATGTTCACTAATTGGTGGAGAAAGGGGTTGACATGGAATAGGAAAATACATGTAATAATCACCAACTAGTATTTATAGTTCTTGTGACTACGAAAATAGTATGATATTAGTAACACGATGGCATACCAGTTAAAATTGCTTGATCAACTCGGAACTCGTTGCTAGACATCTCAATCATCCTAAGGTCAGCTGGAATCTTACAGCCCACTGTTTCACATGCAAGCATCAAGAAAAGCAGCCATTTAGCAAAAGTATACGCCATTGAAACAAAACAGAGAGAGAGCACATATACCAGTCACTTCAACAATGTCGCCTGGCACCAGCTCTGTTGCTGGTAGTATAGAGAAGCACCCTGCCGTTGTATACATGTTAGTATGGAATGCCATCAATCTATAAACAACTTGCAGATATCCAAAAACTGAAACAACGTCCCGAGCACGAAATAAAAGGAAAGGAACACTTTTAAAAACCTAAATCTTAATGTCATTGGTTAGCATTTTAGACACAACCTAGAGAACTGTGAGCATACCACAATAAGCTATTGGCTTGGCAGAAGAAGAGTTTGCTACACAGGATACAAAGTATCGCTAGTGGAAATACCAAGAGCATATCACGACAGGCTAATAAGCAGTTTAAATAATAGTCTACTGTAAGAACAAAAAAAACACTAAAGGACAAAGACTCAGCGTAAATTTAGCAGTAATACTAATCACTGGACATATATGTAGTACCATTTCGCAATACTGTAGCTATATTTGCTTGGTAGGCACGTAGCTCCTACAACAGGACAAAAAGAGGACATCAGAGATAGATAAACAAATGTTACAGCTTACAACCAAAATAATATATAAGCTTAAAATTAATGTAATCTTTAAGCATTAGCATATGCTGTAACCCTGACAACACACCATGTGGAAAGATAAAACCCCTGATCTTGTACTATCCGGTATATATAAAATAACTATTTTAACGGAACCTTGATATGTATCTGCATATACGTCATCACTTAAACCGTAGCAAAAAAACCTACCTCAAGAGCCTTCTCGGCATTAGTCTCCGTAATCACCCCCACCGCCGCATTTGCAGCCAATATCAGCAGAATTACCTGTCATGGAATAGTAAATTTAAACGAATTGTGATGCTCAAAAAAAGGTCCACACACAAAAATCTAGTTTAAGGAAGTCTTGGTGAAGGTGCAATCATATAACAAGACTGAATCTTACTAATGCCAAAATACCTAAGCCAGTTAAGACTCTTACCCTGCTTGCTTTTATTAGAATTATAAAAGAATAGCCAGTCTAAAGAAAAACATATATAACCAATTTTCACAGAGACCACAGAGAAATGTCTTCACTGTCAACCATTACATAAAAGCCATTGTGAGTGGTAGGAAGATGTTGCGACTTACAAAAGGCTCCAGAAATGCTGTTAAACCAGTCTCTCCATTGGCCAAAGCCAATACGAAAGAGACAATTGCAGCCACAATCAAAATCTTAACAAGTAGATCATCAAACTGTTTAAGAACCAGTTTCCAGAACGGAGTTCCTGCGTTTAATCAAGACGAAGGATAAGAAGAAGAAAAATTGGCACACCTCTGGGAATGTTAAATCCCCCTCCTAGGTACATTTGGAAAGAAGAACCGTAACGAATTCTAACACGATCAGCTAAAAAAGTATGAAAAGGAGTTAAGAGAGAGATCACTATAGACAAATGAACCAAAGTGAACATGTAAAAACTGGAAAAATCATCACAGCGCTAAAACAACCTATAACCTCCTAAACCATGACAGTCATCTCGAAATAAAAAGAAAAACTCAAAATCTTTTTTCATTGAACCTCTAAGCAAATATAATTACGCAAGTAAAGGATAAATTTCCAAAGAGTGTTATTGACAAACTTACTTTTCTCTTCCGGTAGTACTGCAGATCATGTCGAAGAAAAAAAACATGCAAAAAACATCAAACGAAGAAGATCAGAACCAAACAAGAGTGGTGTTACTTATACTCCGTCCAATTTAAGCCGACAATAAATTTCATAAACTCTTTAATCTTACAGAAATGCAAGAGAAGTGAAAAGTAAATACATACCATTCCTGCCAAACATCCTAGAATGATGATCAACCTACACAAGAAAAAGAAACCAAAATCCAAAAAAAAACTACACATCAGAAAATAATTAAACTTTTAGCTTCAAAGTGACTGTAACAAGTATAGCTTTCAAATTCCAAATGGAGATCTCATTTAGGTTCATAAACTCATACCTGAGAATCAGAAAGACCCTTAGCTGGGTCCACCCCGAAGAAATCAAGAACCTGCGCAAAAAACAACAGAATCACATCAACACCTAACCAATAATGCGATCGCAAACAAATCAGTCAAACGTTAAGCATTTACAAATCCGATACAAAAAATTAGCTATTGAGAAGTGAGAATGCGAAGAACCTCGGAGACAGATCTGGCGTATGCGTCTTCCATGTTTGGGAAGAGCTTAGGGGGATTTTGATTTTTGGGGGGGAAGAGATCTGTAAACTTCGATTGGGTGGAGAGGAAATTGAGCTGAAATCTAAAAGACTAGAGGAAGAAGATGGGAGATTGTAACGCCTTCTGATTCCATAGAGCTTCCCTTCTTCTTCTTTCTTCTTCAATGTTCGTTCGATCTCGCTGAGAGTGAAAGTCAAGTGCCCAAAGAGAGAGACGAGACAAACACTTTTCATGAATTAGCGGGTAGGCTTCCTCTCTCACATGAGGCCCATTTAGTATATCATCCAATTTAAATGTGAGATTTTTAAAAAGAAATAATGAGAAAAAAAAACAAATAATATTCATCCAATTTATACATTTTCATTTTTTTAGATTTGCATATTTATTACGTGTATAAAACAAGAGCATCCTCCTTGATGAGAGATCCACTAAATTTCTTTAGAAAATAATTTATTAAATTTTTGATTATAAAATAATTTAAATTCAGAAAAATTCCATTGAATAACTTTTTTAGTTTATTTTCATAAAAGTAGTCTTTAAGAAGGAATATGACCAAAAGAAGTTTTAGTTAAATGTTAAATATAAATTTATACCCTACAGTCAAGTAATCTAGATTTAGGATTTAGAATTAAGAGGTGGAGTTTTGAGGATAAAATTTCAAATTTTAAAAAATAAAAGATATATATTACAAATTTCAAAATAAAATAAAAAATATTTTGGTCATTTTGTTTTCGGAAAACTACTATTATGACAAAAAAATTAAACATGATTATTTGAGAAAAATTGCTCTTAAACTAATCATTAGTTAACACTTGTCAATTGAGTTCTTTTTTAATCTTTCACAAGAATGTGGAGTATTTTATAAGTGTACTTAAATTTTTAGATTAGATTAGAGAAAAATATATGGGATTAACCATTAAAGAAAAAAAAATATTTTCTTTTTTCTTTTTGAAAAAATATAGAAGGTTCAGAAAATAAACGTACCTACGTAGTCTTCCCTGTAGTGGACAATAATACCAGCTCTGAACCTTTGTTATCCAGCGAGCGTATTTTCCAAAGTTGTGCTATGTAAATCGAATTTGTGCACTGGAACTACATCTTCCAAGACTGAACCTCCCTCCAACAGGAATGGTTCAGCTAACTCAAACCCCGGGACCAACCCATCCCATGGCCTTGGATTTGGTGTTCCATGGAGAGAGTGTCCTACTTTGTTTATTAGGTATTGGATAGACAATTGTTCATCAATATCTAATACTTTATTGAGTTTGAGAAGTGATGTTAGTTGTCTTGTTAAACTTATCGCCCAACACACTTCCTTTTTGTCTTGATTAAGAATCTTCTCCATGATGGCTATTTCGCGATAAGTAATACGTTCACTCATCCTGCAATCAGATGAACCCAAAAAGAAAAAGAAACATCAATAACCATTTTAGTTTCTGAGATTATGTTTTCCACCCAGACATTCATTTTTTTAATAAAAATACAAGGTATTAAAGACAGACTAAAGCTAACAAACTTATCCGCAGCAAGACAAACCCAAAAAGAGAAAAAAAAACATTTCAGTTTCTCAGATATGTGTTTTCTAGTCTGACATTCATTTTTTTAATAAAATGCAAGATATTATAAAACAGACCAAATCTAACAAACTTTCTAAAGAGGGATTTCAGCTTTGCACAAGAAAATAAACATATCTCTACTAGAGAGAAAGATGAAAGTTTCGACCTAGAACATAGAGAGAGAGATAAAGAGATTAAAGCATGAACGTGGAGAAAAGAGAAAAGTTGACCTTACGACATAGATTAACCTTAATCATCCATTCTCATATTTTTTCTTCTTGATCTATTTGTGTATTAGTGAGAGAAAGATGAAAGTTTCGACCTAGAACATAGAGAGAGAGATAAAGAGATTAAAGCATGAACGTGGAGAAAAGAGAAAAGTTGACCTTACGAAATAGATTAACCTTAATCATCCATTCTCATATTTTTTCTTCTTGATCTATTTGTGTATTAGTGAGAGACAGATTGAGATATCTGCACTAAAAATGTTCTACGGTGTCTAACTTTGCTTGTACTCTAGTATCTAGATGTCTTAGGGGAACTTGTTAAATCTAGAGGTCTATATGTGTGTTTATTATTGAGTAATCTACATAAGAGAGTGGGGAAAAGTATGAATGCATAAATTAAGTTTAACAAGAAAATAAACACAAGAGAAGAAAGATCAAATAAATTTGAGTGAAACAAGAAAATTCAACTTGGAGCATCAAAATCAAAATATCCATTTCTAAGAATATAACCTGGTTACAATTATTGACGATGTGGAAGTGAAACATCAACAGCCACATGAATCAAGATACGAGTACATAAGAGAATTTCTTTTACTGATGTTCTCAAAATGAACATCTTATACATATAATAAAATTTGTTTTAACATAACTTAGTTTAAATTTTAATTTACAAAATTAAGTTAACCCATCAGCAAATGACATGTAATCAATGGGTATCTATTTTTTATTTAAAATCTTAAAAATGATCCCCATCCATTCCTTTCACCTCTCTCTCTCTCTCTTCATTTTCATTTGTTTTCATTTGTTGATTACCTTGATATCCATCCTGATACTCACCAATGAGGTTGACCTGACTAACCTAACGTGAACCTCATCTTATCACAGAGAGAAACATGATCATCTCACCTACAATACAATCTTTAAGAGACCACTCAAACTTCTTACAGTCCGTTAACCACGATACTTGAAGCATGGACTGACTCTAGCCTTTATCTAACTACGACAATAGTCGCAATAAAATCATAAATTAATAATCTATCTATATGTGTATTTTATATAAACAAACATTATATTGTTGGTTTTAGGTTTACAATAAAAATACCTCTATTTTAAACATTTCAATATATTTTGATAATATTTAGTAAAATTATATTAAAAACTACATAAAAATTCTATTAAACATAAAATATACACCAAATAAGATAATAAAAAAATATCAAATCAAATTTCTAAAATTTAAATAATGTATCTACGATAAATCAAATATTTTCTTATTTTATAAATTAAAATATTCAGAAATCTAAAAATAAAATTTTTGTAAGTTAATATCTCTATAAATTAATAAAATTTTAAAGTATCAATAGTATTAGTTTATAGAGTTTCTACTTATTTTTATGATTTGCGATCATGATAAAGATCCTAGGAATCTCGAGCATTATTGCAAATAAATGTGTTTGGACCACTTCTTATGATGGGCCATTGTAGTGTTAGTTAAAACTTTAAAGAAGGTCTGCATAAGTAGTTCTCGCGCGTGGTCAGAGGATCTTCTCGCTTTAATTGGCGTCACGCTGATCAAAGTTTACCATAGTCTGATTAAAATGGAGTTTAATAAGGAACTCATACTTTTTATTAAACCAACTTCATTAAGCTTTCTTAATCATTCCTTTGCTCACTTTCTACGTATGTCATTGTTCTTTTTACAGCACATGAAACAGAGATTAGGTAATAGGTAGTACTATTATATTTGTATATTGGTTAACTGGTAATTAGACAACTATGCACATCTATGATGTGATGCTTGTCATTTGATAGTTTAGTGATAGAACTTGATGTGAAAATAGTAATTTTATTCGAGATTCTACTGAGCACTGATTCGATTTAAAATGTCATACATGTATGTCAAATGATATCGTCAGTGAAAATTGTCTAAAACCTAATATTCGTTAAATGAATTTTTTTTGTATATTTGGATTTAAAATTAGTAATACGTAGGTATGTATATGTTTAGTGAAACAGTAACAGAGTGTGGTCCCGTATAATTATTGGAGTAATGTAGAATGAGTTGTGTGCAAGTCTCACTTATTTTAATTTGGTTGGATAATTCACCTACCTTGTCTGCAATGATGAGAAGCATTCACAAGTTGAATTAATAATTTAATTTTCTAAACTATCTACATTTGTAAATACTACATCATACCTGCTACAAGGTACACATTTGATTTATTACTAACAAATCCGGATATACTGTATTGTTTGCAGTTGTAAAATAGTTCGGTAAACAACACAATTTGTAGTATTTACATTCTTCGAACAGCTTGAAAACTAAAATCAAAATTCATTAATTTAAAAATAGTTTATAATATAAAAACTACCAACACATCACTTATTACTATTTAAATAATAATAATCAAGGTAAATAAAACCATTTGATTAATTATCTATTCAAATACCATGTTAAATGTAGAACAAATCAATTTGCAAATAGTTTTCACTTTTAGCATAAAACATATGTATACTATAGACAACCGTGTCCTATCACTTATATAGTATACGAGATCCAGCTAATTAACAACTATGATTGTGGATTTGACCAAATAATCTAAAGTTTGACCATGATTTATGGTTGTTGAGGGTTAGTTGTCCCATGCCCTATAAGAACTAGTACCAAACACTAGTGTGTCAAAATCTTATATACAGCTGTAGCTCGAACTTTATACATATTTTTAGCTTATTTTATTTCTAATGAATTATAGATTAGATTCCCTTTTATTCCTTATGTTTCCTCCTCTTAAATTGATATATAATATACTTTTCTAGTCTAGGATTATTTTATTGACCAGAAAAATTGCTACTATTAATGTATGTTTGATAACATAATCAGCATTCGTAACTAGTTGCGATTGTTAGCTCAGTAATCAAATGTAATCATTGAGTTTTATGTAGAATGATCAATTTACATCTACTAACAAATATATATGACTAACAATTTGTAAGAAGTGGGATCAGACCTGTTCATACTCCAGAAACATTTTTGTAGAAATTTTTAAAAGTCTTGCCAGTATAACTTTGCTTGTTTTAGGAAAATGACAACACAGCCAAATAGTATCACCTAGATTTTAGGATCCTCATAAACTTTACGCACTCTAAATCCATTACTGCAATTTCAATAAAGGACGATTAGTTTTCTTCTCAAGTTGCAATGTTGGTACTATTTACAAAAACGAAACAATATGTCCCTCGTGCCATATTCCACTTATTTTAGAAATTTTCAAATTACCGTTCAATTTTGAGAAATGGAGAAAGTGGAGGTGATCACAACCTTATTGAAGACTTTCAAGTGAGTCTTTAAAGGAAATATAAGAGAAATATAACGCTTATTATAGTGTGAGTACAGACATCAAAAAGATATAAAAATATGTTGCTAGGATCCAACGGCTTAGAGATGAGATCTAAACGTAGTGGTTCAATCACACGGCTGCTAGAAAAGCTGGGAGTAAAAATATTCCAAAAGAGTGGGTTAGTTGGCACTCAGAACAAAAATATGAGTGTGTCACAGACTCACAGCAAAGAGTCTTCTGTTTGAATATACAGTTGGCAATTTATGTCAGTAAAAAATAATATTATCTTTCACATAATCATATTTATTTATATACATGCATGTATGTATACTTATATGCTATGATATTCGAAAGCACATGTCAGAGAGTAGAAGCTAGAAAGCAAAGCTTGGGCATGAAGAGAAGAACCTCTTGCTTGCACACTGAGACTTTGAAACAATAAAAAAAGAATCATGAGACTTAAATACTGTTGAGAAGATAGCTTTAAAACATAATAAAATTAAATAGTTTTATGTATAAATATAATCTTAATTTCTCTTACAGTTAATTGGTCTATATTTTTGTATTATTGCAAAAATTAAACTTTAGATTCTATTGCGTTTAAAGAATAATGAAGGCAGTACACATAGGGGATAGTTTACTGAAATTTAAACACTACAAGGTGTAAAAGTTAAGACATGTCTTTATAAAAAGGTAAGATATGTTAAAGAGGTAGATTAGGTTGTGTAATAATGAAAAAGAAAAGAGCAAGTAAAGCAGCTGACAGTAGTTGTTCTGTATTTGTTTAATAATCATACTATGTCTCCCCTGTTAGTGTTAACTTCAACAATTCTCAAATGGTAATTATCAACTTTACCTTGTTTATTCTCTTTCTCTAGGTCTTTTATTGTCATTAAACACAATTATTATTGGAACTTGATGCTTGCTTTGTTGCTTGCTCAAGCACCCAATTTTGTGAATCTCTTGTTTATTTCATTTTTTAATTTCCCCCTTTTAAAAATTCTTCATTCTTCCCAATTCACGCTACAAACAGCATTTGATACCCTTTAAATACCTACCTGACTTAGGTTTACTGTAAAATGTAGAAGTCCCACCTAAAGAATTTGATTCTTATTTTAAACTCTATCTATTCAAGGGCACCACAATCTTGGAGTATTTCAAACAGAGCTTGTCTCAATCTATCTTCCATTATTAATTCTCACATTATTGCTACTATGATCCTAGCAACTTGATGCTATCCAATGGAGTTTTAGCAATATCCTTCATTTAAAAATTCAAAGTTCTTGAAGCTCAAGAGGTTAGTTATGAGACAGTGACTTTGCTCTCTCACACTATTAAAAGCGAATCTACTTTTCCTCTTTTTTCTTTTCTTTACTAAGCTCCTGTGAGCTGTAACTTAGCTAAATCCATTGCTTGTTACCACTTTATGCTCTGAAACTTCGCAGCTTTCTTTGTCTGTGATAAGTCTATTCTTCTCTTTAATTATTTTCTTCTCTTGACTTTGAGTAGGAACAAGCATTTATCCTAGGCTTCTCTTTCCTTAAAGAACCTGTGACTTCCTTCTGCAAAAAATAGATTTGATGCTCTCTTGATTTTTCTTTTCTCTTTCCCCACTTTATAAAATCTACAAAACTGGTTTTAAGTTCCCTTGTCAAGAAGTCTTACAAAGTAGCAAACCTGAGTTTAAAGTTTATTCTGAGGGTTGAAATGGGTGGAGAGAGTAATGAAGGTGAGATGGGGTTAAACCATGGAGATGATCACTCAAGAGCTGGAACTACATCAATGCCCTTGTATGCAAAGGCAGATCCATTCTTCTCTTCTTCAGATTGGGATCCAGTTGTTAATGGTGGTAGCTTCTCAAGCTCCCATTACCCTTCAGTGGTGATGGAGAATCCAGGAATGAGTTGCTTCACTCATTACCAAACCGGTTCTGGTTATCCGGACATGCCTGCAAGTCTTCTTCCGTTTGGTGACTGTGGAGGTGCTGGTCAGTTTCTTGGTTCAGACAAGAATGGGGAAAGTGTTGGAAGGTTGATGAGAGCTGGAGAGTCTCATGATCAGGTTTCAGATGATGGTGTTCTTGGTGCTTCACCAACCAGAAAAAGAAGGCAAGCTGAAGCTGAATCACAACGGAACAAGGTAGGTTTTGGTTTAGCAGAGGTTTGATTCTCATCTGTCTTGTGCTGAAACAAAGTGAGTGTTGTTAAATTGGCAGAAAGCTGTGGAGGAATATCAAGAAGACCCTCAAAGGGGAAGTGATCAGAGTCAGAAGAAACACAAAGATGGTCAGAGTAAAGAGAGCTCACAGAGTGAAGAAGCACCTAAAGAGAACTACATTCATATGAGGGCAAGAAGAGGTCAAGCCACTAATAGCCACAGTCTTGCAGAAAGGGTAATGACTCTTTACAGGTTATATCAAGTTTTCCTACCAATCACTAGTTCTGAGAAGTTTGTTTTTTGATTTGTTGTTTGAAGGTTAGAAGAGAAAAGATCAGTGAAAGGATGAGACTGCTTCAAGAGCTTGTCCCAGGATGCAACAAGATCACTGGGAAAGCGGTTATGCTTGATGAAATCATCAACTATGTTCAGTCATTGCAACAACAAGTTGAGGTAAGAACTAATCCCAATATGTTAGAGTCTTGAAACGTTTAAGTTATGGTTTGAAAGAGGTTTTGGTTTTGATGTTGGTGTGTCACATTGCTTTCTTTTTTTCTTTCAGTTTTTATCTATGAAACTGGCAACGGTGAATCCAGAACTCAACATTGATATAGACAGGATTATCGCCAAAGATGTAAGAACACTCCCAAAACTTCATAATAAAAATGAGTTAGTAGTTTGCAAGTTATTGAATCAGTACTAAGCCTTCATATTCTCTGCTCAGCTTCTGCAACCAAGAGACAGAAACACTCCTACACTTGGACTGAATCCTTTCACCAGTTTTCAAGGGAACATTTCTACCACCACAAATCCACACTACAACCCATTACCACAGGCAAGAAACATCAGAATCAACATATCATGCTATTGTCACCACTTTAGATTATCTTACACATTTCTTTTTCATCTCAACGTGTAGACAGCACTAGAGAGTGAACTACAAAACCTCTACCAAATGGGTTATGTCTCAAATCCATCGACTATGTCTAGCTTCTCACCTAATAATGGTAACTAAAAGCTACACAAACTTCCTTTCTCTCATCTCTCTGTCTTTTCCTTTCTATTTACTGTTGTATTGATTGATGTTTTCTTCTTACCGTAGGTCGATTGAAACCAGAGCTCTAGTACTTCAAAGGAAAATTTGCAGAGAGTTTGTATAGAAGATGGCTTTGGTCCTAAGTATCATATAATGTTTTTTCCATCATTCCATGTTATTATTTTTCTTAAGAACCAGAACGATTTGAGTTCTCAGTTGTTGTTTTTTCCTCAACGAAGAATGCATTTATTAAATGTTGAATCAGAATACATTTACTAAATGAGCTTTTAAGGTCGAAGTTGAGAGTGTGATTCATGTTGTTAAGGAGATAGAAATGAGCAAACAAACTTCATTGTTGTCTATACACAACTTAATAACATGCAGAGTAGTCTCTCTGGTGAAAGGTTGTAATTGGTTTCTTAGTTGATACATGTGACCCATCCCTTGGTATCTTCAACCAATCCTGTCTGGATACCGACAAGGACCGAACGCAGTTTCTTGCAGACAGATTCATCCCCAGTTTCATACTCTACTCTGAATGTTTCAGAAAAGATATACATCAGGCCAAATATTTGTAAAACTTGATCAAGGCAGTGTGAGTTTTTTTGTTTTACCGTTTGTCCTGATATGTTATTGTTCCCACAGGAGCAACTCCTACAGCAGTTCCTGTGCAGAAAACTTCATCTGCATCCATTACTTCATCCACATGAACTGCCTTCTCTACTACCTGATCATGTCCAATTATGAGAAACTTTATTATTGTTGGTTCTTATGAACTAATAAAGTATCTTTGAGTTGTTTTACCTGATAGCCTTGATCAACTGCGATCTCCATAACACTCTTCCTAGTAATCCCCTCGAGAATTGTTCCATTAGTTGCAGGAGTTGAGATTGTCCGACCCTGAACACTAGATAGTAAGATAAACCAGAGTAGAAATTACAGTCACAAATATGTATATTAACCTTAACAACAAAGACGTTGCAAGCAGAAGCTTCCTCAAGATACTTCTTCTTGACAGAGTCAAGATAAAGAACGTCTGAAAACCCAAGGCTCTTGGCTCTGCTCAGTGCTTTCAAAACCTACAACACATGTTTTTTTTCAAAGCTTGTTCCCTTTCAAAACTAAGTGGGGTTTCAATAGTTACCGGGGCATAGTTTGTGATGCTCTTGACGCCTCCAGATCCACCAGGAGCAGCACGAGCATCCTCTTCCTCAACATAGAGGTTAAGAGCAGAAGTACCTTCCTATAAACCAGTAGAGAAATTATTTGCCAATAGTTCCATTGTCACTGAGAAAAAAATCAAACAAGAAGTGAAAGATACCTTGAAGTAGTTACCAACTGGAGATGCATAGACAATGAATGTATATTCAGGTGCAGGTCCTAAACCAAGAACTGGACCAGTTCCCATCAACAGTGGCCTAATATACAAAGACCCTTTACTTGAAGGAGGAACCTGAACCAAATACACACATCACTCAAATCCCAAAAGAAACCTCAATATTTGTTACAAGAAAGTGTTTTTACCCAACGTTTGTTTGCAAAAGCGGTTTGTTTAACAGCATCAACGAACTGATCAACAGAAGGAGAAGGCATGAGCATACGTTCAGCTCCAAGCTGCATTCGGACAGCATTGTGATCAGGGCGAAACAGAAGAAGCTTCCCGTTTTCTTTCCTGTATGCTTTTGTACCTTCATATATCGCCTGTGAATGATATCACAAAACCTTCATTGATCAGACAACGCAGAGACAAAAATCAAGAGGGTTACAAGAGACTTGCCTGTCCATAGTTCAAGACTCCAGCAGAAGGACTTAGCTGAATATTACCAAAACGAGTAAGTTCACCTTCAGTGAACTCACCGTCTTTTGAGCATTTCATGACGTACATGTAATCAGCTGGAGTCAGACCAAAACCGAGATTGTCCCAATCCATATCCACATACTCTTCATCTCTATATAATACATAACAACAGTTGTGAAAACAGAGCTTTCTAGTGCTTGTTTACATGAGTTGGATGGATCCTAACTTACTGATTGTAAACAGGTTTCTTACGCTCCTCTCGTAAGGCTGAAGCAGCTTGTGCGTTGTACTTGGAGAAAGTTTGTAACTGTTCATAATAAAAAAAACATTCTCAAATATTCTGCATCTAAGAATTGACTGTCAAGAAACATTAGATTGTAAGAAAAACATTTTCAGTTTATACCGTTCGAATATGTATATGAATAGGTAGAACCAGACTTTTGCGTAGAGATGAGATTGTTTTGATCATCTTCACAGTTGCAGAGTTTTTTTTTTGGTTGTGAAAGAGAATCCTATTTGATTTAACAAAAACTGAACAAAAGAAAAGGTGAAAGAGGACACTAAGCAGTAAGCAGACAGTGTCAAATTAAATATCCAACACGTAACTGATTGCGAAGTGTCTGCTTTTGTCTTGGCAAATAGTTGTGTTTTTGTTTTCTTTCGTTGGCAACTTTTGAAAATTTATAGTTCGAGAAAGACACGTCTACATCTCATCAGGTAGATAGCGACACAAGTGACAAAAGCAAAGGAAAAAATAATTTTGCTTTGTTTTCTTCGTCACTTTGATGAGATCTAGACGTGTCTATCTTGACCTAGAACTTAACGTAATCAATATAGCTTTCTTCTTGTTTCGTTTTAATGGTTACAGATGTAGTTACCGAGGTGTGTCTATTATTATAGAGGGTTTAGATATTTCTTGTGTTGCAAGTAATCAGAAGAAAAAACATTTCAGTAAACTTTTCGTATCACCACAGTATTCTGAACCATCCGGTTTAATTTCATTGATTTCTTGCTAGAGGGGCAATAATGTAAATAATTTATTATTAACACAAAAAAAGGGTTTCCCTTTCACCAAATTAGGGTTTTCATTTCCCGCCGATTTCAGAAGATACAAAACAAAACAAAGAGGTTTCAGAGATCAAAGAGAAGAAGATGAGTATGAGGAAGAAGATACAGAAGAAATTCAGAAACAGATGTTGCAGCCTCAAGCTCGACGCTCTCAACAGCATTCTCGCCTTCACCGATCAATTCCCAAACGACCATGAAGGAGAAGCCATTGATCTTCTTCTCGACCACCTCGACATGGAAAATAGTATGTTTATTATTATTATTTCCTATTGATGATTTTGATTCTCTCATAATTTAATGTGCATTTATTTATTCTTTTTTTTTTTGTTGCAGATAATATTTCAGTAGTGGATGCTGAATCAGTTCAAGGAGTGATTAATCTTTTGTTAGGAGCTAATGATGTTACGGAGGAACCTGTAGCTTCTTCGTTGGCTGTTATCGACTCCTTTCTTGTCCCAAAGTATCGATATGATTCTGTTAACAAGAAGTTCATCGAGTAAAGCTACTTTGCAAAAAAAAAAAAGAGTTTTAAAAGGATTTTAGTTAATTAATAGCTGTTGTATTTGATTACAGGGATACAAGTAGCCTGTCTGTTCACGGTAAGGCTTCTTCGAAAATAGAATTATATAGGGACAGATTCATTTCTCTGTTGCAGAGAGTTTCTCGTTCAGAGTTTTTTTCTAGGCCAGCTTTTGTTGATGGTGAAATTGAGAACTATGAGGTTGGTTTTTATTTTAAAATAAAATAATAATATGTGGGGTTTTAAGTTATGTTCTTTTTTTGAGTAGATATCTCCAATACAGTCTCTAAATTTTGAAATGGGAAGGAAATGGGTGATGGGTGTGATATCACAGTTGGAAGATGGGCATTTCTACTTGGAAGACCTTTCTGCTTCTGTTGAGATTAATTTCACCAAAGCAACAATATCCTTTTTTCTTTGACAAGTTTATAGACTTTTTACAGTTTCATACATTTATAAAGGAGTTGCATTTGAGAGTTCATTGTGCTGTGAGTACTTTTCCTTGACAGTCAAGTACAGGATATCCCCAGGGTTTTTCACTGAGAATACTATTATTTTGGCAGAAGGTGAAATGCATGGTGGTATCTTTCAGGTAAAAAATTTAGAGCTGCATGCATATTCTGAGTTAGTTACTTAAAATTTTTTGACTACTGGGAGATTTATGTTTTATACTATTATATTCTAAGGTTCATGGTGAGATCAAAATGTTAGTTATAGGTGGGAATATAAAACTAATTAGCCTGTGTGTATTATGAAAAATAATACAAACCTTTGAAAGTTTCAAATATACATTTTTGAGCTAACTCGTCCTCTTTTTCCCCCATGTTTTGGTGGTATTAGGTTGTTGCCTGCGAATTTCCTCCTTTAGAAAAAGACAGAGATAAAACACAACGAGAGACACATTTTGGAAAAGACATAGAAAGACAACCAGTAGATGAAACATTTGTCATATTGTCTGACATATGGCTGGATGACGAAGAGGTAAAGTTTGAGTACCAGCTACTGTGTTTTATCATTTATGACTGCGATTGCTTGAACGCCAAAATGTGTTGCCCGTTGAGAAGGTTCTAGAGAAGCTGGAAAAGGTTCTAAATGATTTTGAAAGTGGAGAGATTGTGCCTTCCTTGTTTGTTTTCATGGGAAACTTTTTTTCTCCCTCCTCATGCAACTTATCCTTTGCTTCTTTTAGGTAAGGGTTCATTTGTGTCAGAGATATGTATATGTTCTTATAAATGTTTTCTTTGATGAAATGTATCCATTTAATTTTCAGGAAGCAGTTTGGTAAACTCGGGAGAATGATTGGAAACCATCCACGTCTAAAAGAAAGTAGTCGTTTTTTATTCATTCCAGGTCCTGATGATGCAGGTACTACCAACCATCTCCATCAACTATCTAAATAAAGATAGGGTCCATGAGGACTAATAAGAATTCATTATATATCTGACAGGTCCCTCTACAGTCTTGCCAAGATGTGGTTTACCAAACTATTTAACCGAAGAGCTTCGAGATGTTATTCCCAATGCGATTTTTCCAAGCAATCCATGCAGGTAAATTCTATATGAACACTCTATTGTTGAAATATGAGGATTTGTGTAGATGGACCGAACACAGAAGTTTTGTTAAATGCAGAGTAAAGTTCGACGGCCAGGAGATTGTGTTCTTCCGGAAAGACCTTCTGTACCAGATGCGCCGTTCATGCTTAATAGCCCCTTCTGATAAAGACCCATTTGAGCACGTAATCACATCTCTCTTCTCCATTATCTTCCAACTTATGATTCTAAATGTTTTCCGGGGTGTAATCTGAAACTTGTGAAATGTGTTGGTTGGTTCAGCTTGCTCACACAATAACTCACCAGAGCCACTTATGTCCTCTACCTCTCATGGTGCAACCTATCATTTGGAACTATGATTACTCTCTTCGACTATACCCAACTCCTCCTCATACGGTATTATTCTTTAATCTTCTTGTTTTGTTTTGTAGGTGACAAGACAAGAGCCAATCAAATGATTGTTGTTTTTGTTGTTTTGATACAGATAGTATTAGGTGACATGAGTGAGCAAAAGACTTTCAAAGTTGGGGGAACAACATGTTTCAATCCAGGCTCCTTTTCAACTGATAGCACCTTCGTAGCTTATCGACCTTCCACTCAAGAAGTCAAACTCAAAAAGATTAAAGAAGAGTGAAAACCAAAAACATACTTCCATGTACTCTTATTTTAACCAAATTATTTTAACCAAATTGGTCATAATTTATGGATAGTTTAATTTAAGGGTTGACATCATTAATTTATGGATGGTTTAACTTAATAGAGCTTTGTTCTTGTTTCTTTTTAATGATTTATATAGTTACTGAGGTGTGTCTATTATTATATACTAATAAGAATTAGATGTGTATTCCAAAAAGGGTGGGTTTAGATCTTTCTTGTGTTGCAAGTAACGAAAGTACAAAAGAAAATTTCATTTTAATAAAGCCATCTTGCACAAGACACACAAAGAAGGCTTGTATCTCACCAATGTGCATAAACGATATCAAGTCATAAAAAAATTCAAAGATCGATGATGATTTCAACTGGAGAATTGCCTTTCTCAACAACAAAGCTCTTCACATACTTACCTTCACAAGTAACAACTTCCACTATGTAACTCCCATGATAACCTCTAAACTCAAACCCTCCTTCTTCATCCTCAATCACTCCCTCCACAAAACTTAACCACTCGTTTTTTATCTCAAGAAACCTCTTCCCAGCTTCATTAACCTCACCATCAGCATCCACCAAATGCGCATGCTCTCTACTCATAAACAGCTCCCAGAATCCCCAAAGCATCACTCCTTCAACCGCTGGATGAGCAAACGCTTCCCACAGCATCACCTCAAGATCATCTCCTCTTACGTGTTCGTTGATAGAGGACACATCAAGCTCAGTGAACCAAATAGGTAACCCTAGTGTACTTAACTTGTCTAAAGCGTTACGAATAATGTGACCAACGGGACTCGTTATATGTCCTTGTATCCCGATTCCTCCAACAGGTGCACCTTTTTTCTGCAACTTATGAACAAGCTTAATGTACTTCTCAGGTGATGACCTAGAGTCAAACCCGTCTTCAATGTGGTATTCATTGAGGAACAGTCTCGCTAACGGGTCTAACTCATGTGCCATCTTGAACATCTTTGCTCTTGCATCAAAGCCTAGACGATCTCGGTAGAATGATCCATGAAGCATCTCGTTGTTCACATCATAGTGTCTGAACTTACCGTTGTAACGTGTAAGGAGATCGGTTACTCGATTCTCAACGGCTGATTCTAGCTCAGGTTCACTCAGCTGTTGAACCCACGGTTGAATAACTGACTCGACTTCCCAGAATATGCAATGACCTCTTGTTTCTATGTTGTAACTCTCGCAGAATCCGAGCATCTCGTCTGCGTCTCTGTAGTTGAAGTTCCCTTGCTCTGGCTCTGTCCAGGTCCATTTCAGCTCGTTACCAAACACTGCCCACTTGAAGTTGTTGAGAAAGAACTCAACAAAGTCTTCGTTATCTATATTGCTCCGGCTAATGCATGAACCGAGTGGGAAACTGTTACTCGTCTGTCTGATTCTCACCGTTGCACCAGATAGTTCGTTAGGATCTAAACCTGTGACTTTGATGCGAACATTGCGTTTACGAACCTGTAATAACAGAGAAAGACCATTATCCATTAGTGCAAAATGAAGTTTCACTGAAGCTGTAACAACTAAAATGTTTCGTGGATTACCATATCAGCTTGTCCTTTGAGATAACTCAACCGTGCCTTATGATCAACAGCGAAGACCTGGAGACCAGCAACCATTAGATCAACACCAGGAGAAGGGCCCTGGACATGAAGCATAATTTCTCTTGCTTGCTTCTCGATTCTGAAAGAACCAACAACTTCATGCCAGTCACCATCCTTGACCTCAACTTTTCCTCCATTAACCCATTTACCATCAACACCAAGTGCTATATTCACGTCCTGTGGACAAGTTAATCCTCCTGAGCCAACCTTAACCCAAGCTGAAACCTGGTATGTTAAAAACAGCTGCACGTTATCAGTTATCATCTGAGCAGGACCCATCCATGTTTCACTTCGGTTCGTTGCAAGCACGTATCGTCCAGATAGATACTCATGAGTTGATCTAAGAGAGTGTCTGGCCAATGGAGGTAATATCTGAGGGGAGCCTTCTCCAACACTTAGATGGCAGTCTCCAAGAGGGAACCAACCTTCGATGGTTCCATCGGTTAGGTGGCTGTTGGAAACTATGTTCATCCCATAAACATGACTCTGTAGACATAACGGTAACAGTTTATGATTCAGTAGACATGATTCATAGTCAGCAAGAAAAAATATATGTCTAACCTCGATATATGGTCGTCTTGAAAGTGGAGGTTTCTCTGCAGGCTTTACTTCAAAATGGTCGACGAAAACATCAATCCCTGGTGGGGGTCCTTCAATGTAAACAACTGCTCTAGCTGGAGATCCATTCAAGAGGAACTTCCCTTTCAACTTCACCCAATCATCATGGTTTGCCTCAACACTTGAAAGAATCAACATTGTTGATCAGATGATACATTTGAAACAACATTCACATTCTCAGTATCAACTTGGAAAAGGAGAAAAGAAGCCGTTGCCAAGCTCACCTGGAAATGCCTATGTATTCTTCACGTTGGTCAAGGTATTGAACATACAAAGTGGCCTGCACGGTGTGATGGCTATGCGATAGCCGAACAACAGAAGAAGTTTCATAAATGAGTTTTCTCTGGACTCTTTCAGTAATATCCTGCTCAATTCCACTCCACTTGTGTGTGCGCTCTGTTGCAGAAGCAAAGCATGTTCCAGAATGTGGTAGTATCCTCCCATCAGCTAGAGACTCATGTAACATAAGATTGCATCCTCTTCCAGACCAATGATTGAGGCCATCGGAAAAGCTTGAATTTAGGAAGATGTGATGATTAGCTTCAGGAGCTGAGCAGAAGTCTCGGCTTCTCTGTCAAAGAAAGAAACATATCAGATTATTGAACACAGCTTCTTAAGGTCTCAAGAAGGAAAAAAAAAAAGAAGAAACTAATATCTCTTTAAACAGTCAGTTACCTCAAACTGATTACTGTTTTCGCAGTGGATGGTTACAGACTTTATAAGAAGATCAACACCAGGAGGTGGACCTTCCAGGAAGAATACAACACGGTCAGGTCTTCCTGATATCACAAAAGTACCTTCCACAGTTTTCCAAACATCTTTCGAAACATAAGTTCTGCCATTAAAAAAACATTACCAGTATCAGCATTTTTCCGAGTATTCTTAACTATATATAACAGAGAATGTCATGTAGTTCAATTACTTTCCAATTAGTTTAAACTCGGTTGCTGAGCCGTGGTGCTCTAACTTCAAAGTGGCCAAGACCTGAGCCGACCTTTGAACAGGTCCCCATACGCTAACAATAGCAGAGACTTTATATGTATAACCAGGAGAAACTCTGTCTGTGATATCTTGCTCAAGTCCTTGCCAGGTTTCGCTCCGGTTATTAACAACGGCATATGACTCTGAGTTACATTCGTTGCTGCCAACAACAAATGAATCACAACTGTTGGAGTTCCAAGAACACAAACCGTCAGAGAAGTCATGGTTGTTAATGATATTCAAAGGAAGTCTGGACGCTGCTATTTTCTCTTCTGCTTCCTGCAGTAAATCAATAAGCCTCAAAAATTTATAACATTAGTTTATATTGGCTTATACTGTCACAATGGATTCTGGCTGGTAAAGAAAGAGTCCATAAACCTTTTACCTGAAAGTCACAAGAAGTAGACTCTTTAACGGTAACCGAGCGTATAAGAAGATCCTTCCCCGGAGTTGGACCTTCCAAATAGATCACAACACGGTCAGGCATATTCGATATCAAAAACGTTCCTTCTACATCAACCCACTTATCTCTTGACGCATAAGCTCTGCAGGTAAATTTCACAAATCCATCATCAATCTCCACAAAACTTCAAACAAAAAAAATCCAAAAGATAACAACTAACTAACAAAACCTACTTTCCAATGAACAAATACTCAGTAGGCGAATCATCACGCTCAAGCCTCACAGTGGCAAGAACCTCGTCTGATTCATCAAAAGAACCAGAGACACCAACACAAGCTGAAACATTATACTTAACACCAGGAGAAACCTGAGCTGTGATGTCTTGCTCAAGCCCTTGCCAAGTTTCTTTCCTATTAGTTACAACGGCGTAGCCAGAGTCTGAGCTAAACGAGCCAGAGGAAACAACAAAGGCTTGGCATCCGTTGGCGTACCAAGGCTCAATCCCATCAGAGAAGTCACCGTTCATCACGATGTTGGCCATGAGCGTGGCCTGTACTGATGGGAAACAATCTAAATCAACATGAATAAGATCAAAATAGAAAACGAGAGTCAACGCAGGAAAAAAAAAGTCAAATAAAAATCTCACCTTTGTGTGACAGAGAAGAGAAGAGAGGAGGGATAAGGAAGAGGGAGGTGATTAGTTGTAGGAGAAGAACAATGGGCATTAATCAGATAATACTTCGAAGAAGAAGAAGAAGGAAGGTCAAAAGAAACTTTCATTTGCTTCCATGTGTTTCCTTTTCTGTTTCGGTTTTTAATATATTTGATTGATTCTTGTCTTGTTTTGGACATGTTGGTTTGGTCATGGAATAGAAAGTCAAACATTGTGGTTTTGACTCTTCTAAAACAAAAAGTACAACAGAGAAGCTCTTGGGGAAAAGGCAAGAGTCTTAAAGACGGACGGAATGGGCTTAGTTTGGGCCGGGCTTGAGTAACTGATTCTCATTTTCTTAATTGTCAGTAAAAATATGTTCTTTTTACATTTCAACTTTTCAAAAAAAATCACTGCCCTTACATCATGTTGAATGCATTTTGTTCTTTCAATCATAGTAAGTAGATCCTAGCTCAGAATTATATTTTAAAAATTTTAGTTAATGAAAAACTAATACTTTAAATTTATGTTTATATATAAGTAGATAGATTTGTTTTTGTTTTTTTTCCTTCACTAATTAAATTTCTTTGTAGTACTAAATGCGATCGTAAAATGAAACACTATATAACTTATATAAAGGTTATAATCTATTATCCATGTAATTAATTTTGCTTCTTCGAAAACAAGTCTTATGTTTTTGGTTTGATTATGTAACCGTATAAATTAGAAAAAAAAACTCTGGATGTAAGAAGACACATCATGAGATTGCTGCTCATTTGTTCCTTTTATTGTTGTTGTTCAATGTCCCCATGTAAGATTCTGTGATTATAATTCTCTATGCGTTGTAACAAGTTAATTAACATCTTATATAAATAAAATAGCTCATTATAAGTATGTATTCATTTTCTTATATATGTTAACATAGTTCTTTATCAACTATGTATTCAGATAGCTTAGGTTACAACTTACAAATAACTAATCTAAATTGTTGAAAGGCTTGTATGTTTTGACACTACTTATCAAGCCGACGATGGATCCTACTGCAGCTAGGAGCGAAACAATCAAACAAACCAATACAAGGAGTTTCAACCCTATCCATCTCATAGAATACTTCTCAACCTTTCTCTGCGAGATGTGCATCTCCACCGGGAAGTAAACTGTTAGCGGCCAGAATGTGAGTGCTCCGATAAGGCCCAATATCGCGTTGAAAAAGGGAAATATCATTGCTACAATTGTTAACAACATGACATAGGTTGTCCTCCACACCAGTCTTAAGAAGTTGATGCGACATTTTCCGAGCAATGGTATATTCACCAAATGTTCTTGAGTGATGAAACTGCTTTCTGGCCACGCTTTGTTGCATTTCTTCTCAACAAACAGGAATATTGGTTGTGAAAACACCTGCTCATTACAATAACATCATCAATGTTCTGTTTTGTTTTTCTTGAGACTTACGTAACTTCAAAATTTTGAGTGGTAGCTACTATTTTTTTTTCTAATCCTAGTGAAACAATGACACAAACCGCCAAAATTTATAGATGTTATATACATAGACTTAGACTTCCAAATTATGAGAAAAAATTACGAAAATTCTTAGTAAATGTTTATAGTCCCCAAAATTTCAGATCAGACCATTAGTATTAGTTGAAACTCTCACTTTATAATTAGTTACCTGATAGGCTGCGATTAGATGGACAGCAATGCAAGCATTAGCAAAATCGATGAGCCAGTAAGGTTCATAAAAACCAAAGTCAGTAAGGAAGTCTCCAGGGGCTTGGTTTCCAAAAGCAGCATATCCGATGCAGCCACATAAAACGTAGAAACCAGTTGTAGTTGAGACTCCAGCAAGGCTTGCTATTTTCATGACTTTGTTCTCTGGTGGGCTTGATCTCAGTGTATCCTGCAAAAGAGGAAAACAAGCATATATGAGCAAAACTGTCTTTAATAAGAGCTAATACACAACATAGTAACTCTAATATATCCATCACTAACGTTAAGAAGTTTTAAAAAAAAAATCTTGATAAGAAACCTAATAGCATTTTTTTGACATAATAACGATATGAAGTCATTATTTCAACCAACACACATATCCTGTGATTAAATATTATAAATGATAGTAAAAATTGCTAGACACTATTTTTATGGTGACCACCAACATCTCTAATTGAAAGAATGCATGCCTGAATCTCAACGAGAACAACGGAAAATGCGTATGAAAAGGCAATGTCTCCAGCTGCTTGGAACGACCTCCATATTTTGTCAGCCCCAGTTACGTCCACTCCAACCACCGTGCCTGTCAGATCTGTCTTACCAACCTTCCCACCTTACATATCATACCGCTTAAGCCATTAGTTTAAAGATTCACATATATCATCTTACAAATCTATGAGAATCCTATAATTAGGTCTAGGTCCAGATGATTTTATACAGCAAACTTTTAAAATGTACAATATGATAGCTAGACAACAAAAAAAAAAAATATATATATATCAAAATATTTGCATAGGGTTTAGAAATAGCTTGAATGTTCTACAAATGTCCTATAAAAGACAAATAAATAAGCCAGGAAGGAATACGTACTTGCCAGAGAGGCCACCGCTAAGCCTATTCCAATAGATGCATAAGAGAAGGACATAACAGTGGCGATGATGGAGAGAAAAGAGAGCTTGTGGAAATTATGAATCTGACTAAGAACAATCTGGATGATACCAAACGCCGCCATGAGTGGATAATTTGATACGGAACATTTTGCATCATGTCCTTTGTGATGAAAACAATTAGCTTTCCCGATCGCTCTAACCAACACAACATCAATGATCATGACAATATTTGTACACAAGATGTTGACATTATACATCTAAATAATTCACAAGTTGTAACTTACACTAAGCTTATGGAGGCAGTGATGGTGTAACCAATAGTGATCCCTACTAGACTCCCATACTGTGCGAATCCACATAGCTTCACTTTCCAACCACCTGTTGTTGTATGGTTTAGTAAAAATAATAGACTAAGCTAAAAAAATATATGCTTCATAATATAAGATGTTATGCCAAAAAAACACACAAATATTAAAGTTTAAAAAGTATCATAAAAGATATAAATTAAAAATATTTCAGTTAATCATTAAAAATTGTAGAACATAATTCGTTGAACACTTTTAATTGAAATTAAAGTTAAAATAAAATTGTCAAAACCTCTTAAATTTTGGACCACCAAAAATCTTATAAAACATCATGTCTTATGAGACGGAGGAAGTATCATCATTTTTAATACTTTGTGGTTAAAACAATACCAAATTAATAGTTGAGTTAAAAAAAGTGACAGATTCATACCAAGGTAAGCTCTGACAACGTCCATGTAATTATAATTACGTTTTCCAGTGTCCGGACATCGGTAACAGTCGGCGAGCATTGTAGATGTGAAGTAATTTATAACGGCAAAAGTTACCAAAAGCACTGTTCCTGCCACCCAACCAAGTTGTGCTATTGCCCAAGCCAAGGACAAGACTCCTGAACCTATCACAGCCGTGATGATGTGAGCACTCGCCGTTATCACCGTCCCCGTTCTCTCCTCCCGACCATCATCGTCGAAGTTATTCCCGCCGAATTCCACCGCCGAGGGATTATGGTCTGTGTGAAAACTTTTCATTTCTAGTGGGAGAAAAGCTGAGGAAGAGAGAAATGTGATAAAAGGATAGCCAATGAAGAGTAAATGACATAACTATATCTATATATATAGATGCTGTAGCCTGTAGGTACATAATAGCGTCAATGTTTATGATATTTTGGAGACTTTTTAATCTCCCTTTGTGCAAGGTCAATAACAATAATTACAATTTACAAAGCATGTTCAAAAAGAAAGTGGTAAAAACATACAATATTGCAACGAATAACCTTTAACCAACAAATAACAAAAAAAGGTAAAATCGATTCGTTCTTTATAGCAAAATCAAATCTAATATCAAATCGCTTTTTCTTGGTGGTTGAAGAATAACGTGATTAATTATGTATTTGATATCATATAGTGCTCTGAAGCTTCTAGGTGAAGACGAGAGAAGGTCTTGGTGACTCTTAGTGTTGATCATAGGATACGTGCTTGGGCCATGTTTGTGTGTGTGTCAAATTGGAAACGACTGATGCATATGAAGTCTAAATATTCTCTACTTTATCGTTATCTTATTCGATCAGGATGATATTATTTTGTAACATGATTGAACAGAAGAAGAAGAATAATCACACAAGTATAATAAGAGATCAAAAAGCTTGAGATTACAGCTTATTCTAATGAATTTTGAATGAGAAACGTATAATTCCAGACTTTCAGTGTCTCATTTTTTTTTTCTGTTCTCTTTCATTTTCTCCAAAACCAATTCATTTCGATCAAGTGGTGTCTAAGTTTGAATTCAAAGCAGCGTCATTTTGGGCCTTATAAACTCTTACATGGGCCTTATAAACTACCCAAAAAACCGGCCTGTTAACTCATCTCGAAAAGCCTGTAAAAAAAATTGGTGGGTCGGATTCATTTGACGACGTGGATTTTCGCGCAGACGGAAAACATTATTTTTCCGACCGAGATCTCTGTAATAAAAAGAAAAAAAAACAGACATAGGAAATGGTGTTGTCGCATGAACATTCATTCATTGATCTTTTACCCGACAAAAGTCACAAAAGTAATAAAAAATCTGACTAAACTTTTTGAACAATCCTTTTGAGTCTCTCAATATCGTTTTGTTTGTTTGTTCCCTACCATCATCATTATAACTTTCCCAGATCCTCTTTCCTTTTTCTTCCCCTGTTTTCTTCTGCTAAAGGGTTTCTCCTTGTTCGTCCTGAAAACAGAAAACCCTAGCAAATCTTGGTTTCCATCTTATCTCAATCGTTAGATCTTGGCTTCAAAGCCCCCACAACTATTTCTTTCTGCTCTGCCATTGACATTATTCTCTTCCATTTCGAGGTAAATGTGGATTCTCGGTTATCTTTTGTCGTATCCTCGTTATCACGATTCATCTTCTAGAAACTACGACTCTGTATCTCCTGCCTTGTTTCGTAATTAGGGGAATGTAGTTTCGCTTTTCGAAATTTCGTGTGCAATTTCGTTTTTGACCTAGTTTTGGTGTGGAAGACGACTTTAAGCTGCTCTAATTTGCTAAGAGTTGATCAATCACAGACTTTGTGTGTTTGCTTTTATCTGCAGCTTCTTGCTGTGTTTTGCTTTGGGTGACCATAGCATTGTCTTCAGGATTTCAGTTTATTCTGAAACACACACATCTCAAAGTTTTAACGAAGGTGATGTGAGTTCCTCCATATGTTAAAGCGTCTTGGATGGTTAATTGGACTCAGCCAACGAAGTAGGCAAACTAAGTCGCTTGATGCACAGCCTTTCGTAGCCAGGGTTAAGCCTGTGCTCATGGTCGACACTGTTCAGGAAATCGCTGTTTATATACATAGGTTCCATAACCTTGATCTCTTCCAGCAAGGGTATTTTATTATTTTTAGCTATAGCTTTTAGTGTATATATTGAAGCAATTTATCATATTCTGTGTCTAAATCTTGGATTCTATTATTCTCTTAGATGGTACCAAATAAAAATTAGCATGAGATGGGAGGATGGTGATAACAACTCCCGTGGGATTCCTTCACGAGTTGTTCAGTATGAAGGTAGGTACTCTTCTCCATCACATTGAATGGATTATCCCATTATACCAGAGTGTTTCCTTGATCTATTTATCCTGTTTCTGCGTATTCACAGCTCTTGATTCAAGCTCAAACGACTCTTCTGAAGTGTGGAAGATAGATGATAAAGATAATAGTTTCTTAACACAGCCCTTTCGTATAAAATATGCAAGGCAGGATGTTCGTCTATGCATGATGGTTTCTTTTACTATGCCACTGCAAAGATATGAGGTGCCACTCTTTCTTTTCTTTTCCACCTAGTTTCCTTCTAATATGAACAAATGTGTGGCCAGGGCGTTGTGTTTGTGAGGTTACTTTAGCGACTTCTTTTTGTTGATCATAGTTAGCTCCAATAGTTGTGATAAATGGTGTACTTGGTTGGCCTAGAAGAGAAGTATAGTTAATTATTAGTTGCAAAATGATGCAGGGGCCAGCTACATCTGCTGTTATATTGAGATTTGAGCTTTTATATTCTCCAATTATGGAGAATATATCAGTGGCAGCTACTTCAGATGATAGTCCTGCAGCAGTGCATGATTTTCGTATTCCTCCTAAAGCGCTCTCAGGCGTGCATTCTTACTGCCCGGTCCACTTTGACACCTTTCACGCGGTTCTTATCGATGTAAGCGTCCACGTCACTGTCATGAAATCCGCTTCTTACAAACGGCCTGTAATTTTGTCAAGGTATGCCACTTATATTTGGATTCTGCATCATTCACCATTGTTTGAGTTCTAATTCTGCTGATCCCTTCAGTTAATATATCAATATGTTTTGTGCAGTGATGCGAGTAATGGTAAAAGTTTAGCCAGCGGCAAGTCTCAGTCTTCCAAGAAAGTATGTGCTTACACTATCCTATCCTCATGGCCAAACTCTTATTTGATTGAGAAAATTGTTTTTTTTTTTTGCTTTTTGCTCTTTGTCTTCACAAACAATTGCTCTTTGCCACCTCTTCAATTAGTTAATTAAATGTTACTTACAAATTTGCATGATTTGACAAGAACTTTATTGAGTATCCCGTTTTGTAGTAATACCCCCTCTTTCTCGAGATTCTTACAAGATCTTTGTTGATTCTTTTGTAACCTACTAGGCCTTTGCTCAGATAGCTCCTGCTGACAAGCTGGTGTCATTTGTTAAAGCCTTACTTGGAGCTCGTGACACTTTGCTTGAAGAAATGCAGATTCTCAGCAAGGCAATTGACCAAACAATCGACTTGTCTGAGTTTGTATCCAGTATGGACAAGACTCTTTTATCTGACACAACGGGAAAACCCGTTGATGTTGAAGGTTCAGGACAAGGCAAGCAACAAAACAATCTTGAGGTCCTTGCTTAATTTTGCAGCATTTATCTAATATTGTTTTATTTCACTATCTTATGGAATATATGAACATGTTTCTTCCATTTTTTGGCATAACAGTTGAATGCCTCATTTGATTTAGAAAGTGATGACTGGCTTCATAACTTCTCAAAGGACCATCTGTCTCGCACATTCCATCTACTGGGAACCCAGCTCCATTATCTTTGGGATACCTTTCTGACATTTCATCGGTAATTTAATTTCCCTTCGACTTTCATAGTCAAATAATCCTTGCAGCTTCATTATCTTTGGTCTTATTTTTGTTCTTTACAGGGATAATAACACAAAAATATTGGAATATCTTCGAGATATCTGGACAAAGGATCGAAGAGCTGAATGGTCAATATGGATGGTGTACTCCAAGGTTGAAATGCCACATCATTTTATAAGTGGAGTGGATGATACCTCAAATCATAGTTCACACAAAAGAGTCACAAGTGCTTTGAAGCTGAATGATGTGAGTTTATAGTTACATTGTCCCTTTTCCAAATTTCATCAGAATCCAACTTGGCTCTATTCATCTAAATATTTGCTCTTATGCAGCCTTCGCAAGTTGCAGCCACTCGCGCTGAACTTCACCGTCGAAGTATTGCTCAAATGCGGGTTTGTTTTTCTTTCTTCTCTGCTTCGTGTTTTTCACTTCACCGTAATAATTCATTTGTGACGACTAATGGTGCAGATTAACAATCGGGCGGTACAAGACATGCATATATTTGGTGATCCTATGCGAGTTCCCATTGTTATAATTGAACGTGTCTGGAATGCACCAAGGCGTACTTTCAGTGAAAACTCGTACATGAGACATGTTGATAAAATCGATTCTAGCTTACTTAAGGGATATGATGATGACGAGAGTGTGACAAGAAAACATAATAATAACTCACAGCATAGTGGTCGTGAGCTGAAGATTGTTGTTTTTGTTCATGGTTTCCAGGCAAGTATCATTTAGAATCTCAGCGAACTCTTATTTTCTTGCTCTCCTTTAAGTTAATCTAGTATTGTCATTAACTACTATAGGGGCATCATTTAGACTTAAGGCTAATCCGGAACCAGTGGGTCCTGATTGATCCAAAGATTGAGTTTCTCATGTCTGAGTCAAACGAGGACAAAACACATGGAGATTTCAGGGAAATGGGGCAGAGGCTTGCGCAGGAAGTTATTTCTTTCTTCAAGAGGAAAATGGAGAAACATTCGAGACACGGGCGCTTGAAAAAGGTTAAGCTGAGTTTTGTTGGACATTCAATCGGCAATGTCATCATCAGAACTGCGCTAGCAGGTAAGAGTCTAGACCATTCTCTTAAAACAGTTGGTTCTGTTTTTTTTTTGTGTTGATCATTGTCTCTTTGTTGCAGATAGTTTGATGGATCCGTACAAGAAGTATCTACATACATACATCTCGCTTTCGGGTCCACACTTGGGTTATCTATACAGTTCAAATTCATTGTTTAACTCTGGACTATGGCTTCTGAAGAAGTTGAAGAGTACTCAGGTTATTCATCAGCTTACGCTCACTGATGATCCTGATCTTCAGAATACTTTCTTTTACAAGCTCTGCAAGGTAGGGAAAGATCCTAACAATGCATCAAGATTTGTAACCAAATCTTTCTTCTCTGGTTCTAATGTCAGTTCTTAAATTTCTTTGCAGCAAAAGACTCTGGACGGTTTCAAGAACATAATTCTCCTGTCTTCGCCTCAGGTACATTAACATAATAGTAACTAATGGCAATAAGCATATCTTATCATAAGTTGTCTTGCTAGATTTGATCTTAGTTGCAATTTGTAATCACAGGATGGGTATGTTCCATATCACTCAGCCAGGATCGAATCGTGCCAGCCAGCTTCTTTCGACAACTCAAAAAGAGGAGTCGCGTTCTTGGAGATGCTTAATAACTGTATGGACCAAATACGTGGGCCATCTCCAGAAACACCTCACCACCAGAGAGTGTTCATGCGTTGCGACGTCAACTTCGACACAACCTTATATGGTCGTAACCTCAACTCGTTCATTGGTCGAGCTGCTCACATTGAGTTCTTGGAGTCTGATATTTTTGCAAGATTCATTATGTGGTCATTCCAAGATCTATTCCGCTGACAAAATCTTGATTACTGAGATTTCTTCTCTTATTTTAGATAGAGAATGATACAAAAAATTGTTGTATATTAGTAGTTAAACTCTTTTTTGGTTGCAGCAATGTTACCATTAACTTTGGGCCTGTATGGTGTTAACTTTTTAGCTTCTAGAATCTCTATGGATCGCTAATGTTAATGATTGTTGTGACTCTTTAGATTGGTTTACAGATATCAAGTTGAACCACTAACAAAAGCAAGGCCACGTAGTGGACTTTTTTGGTCCACCACTAATTGTCTCGTGAATGCGTATGCTTTTTTTTAGAGTTGTTTCACTACAAATAGTCGCATCATGTTATTACTTTGTTTAATGATTATGAGTGTGTGCTATTTAATATTGGCTTATATGATGATGCATTCTTTGGATTGAATTGAAACCAAGGGAACAAAAGGTGATGGGGAGACAGCTTTTAAATTTGTTATTAGTTGTAAGATTAGTCTTGTGGCAATGTGTTAGGTATGGTGAATTAGTTGTTTGTCTGTACTAAGGTTGTTCTATTACGGGTATTACGCAAATGCACATCAGGACATGTGAACAGTTGTTCTTAGACTACGTTATTTCTTCCATCTAATGTAAAATATAAATTATTTTATGCTTACATATGTCCCACCTCCTTAGAATTTAAAGAAAAAAAGAAGTTTTTAATCATACAAATGCAGAATAGCATTACTGTCTGATAGTGAAGGACCTCTATTTTCTTTAAGTTCCTTTTTATTTGTGCTATAGTCAAAGTTGGCAACTACAAGTTTTGATCACACGTACATAATACGTTTGACTATTAAAAACCCATAGGGGACGGTGGCGCTATACGATAATAATTGTCTCATCACAAGAATTCAAATCGGATTTGGTTTCATTGAGAAGTCATAACAAAATTATTTTATCACTCGAATATGATTTTTTAGCCAAGTATAGTGCCTCTAGCTACTAAAAACTTGACTTACTATTTGATTGTTGACTCAAACCAAAATTCTACAATTACAAGAAATAGTTTACATGAGAAGATTTCATAACCACCAGGACTATAATCACATTCTCCATCTAACCTCTTACGTTGTACCAGATTCAGATGTTCCACATTAGTCTTCTTCTCTATAAGTTTCACAGTTACCAAAAACCATACCTAATCATCAACTTATTTCTTTGATCTTCACATCACTCTCTTTGCTAATCACAATACCCATCAATCTACACGGTTCTGCGTCCTCTATCATATGAACCACACTCCTCATCGTTGGCCTTAGGCCAGGTTGCCTTGCGGTGCAGAGTATTGCAACTCTCAGCAACTTGATTGCATCTTCTCTATACATTTCTCCTATCTTCTTATCCACAATGTCCATAACACTCTCTTTGCTCTTCAGATTGTTACTAACCCAATCCACTATGTCTTTGCTCTCTCCAAACTCCGCCTCTATCGGTTTCTTCCCCGTGACTAGCTCCATTAACACAACTCCAAAGCTATACACATCGCATTTCTCATTCACTTTCGACGAGTAACCATACTCTGCAACAACAACCTTGATGTTAATAAATAATAATGTAACATCAAACAGAACAAACAATAAGAATTTTAAGTCTCATTACCTGGAGCTATGTAACCATATGTTCCTGCAACGACATGAGTAGAATCATGACCACCATTATTCGCCTGAAGAATCTTAGCAAGACCAAAATCAGCAATCCTAGGCTTGAAGGACTCATCTAGCAATATGTTACTCGACTTAACATCACGGTGAATCACCGGTCGCTCGTATCCATGATGCAAATACTCAAAGCCCTTTCGCTGCACCAAGAGCTATATCATACCGTGTCTCCCAACCAAGATTCGACTTCTTACACGAGTGAAGCATGTCGTACAAGCTCCCATTAGGCATGTACTCGTAGACCAGCAAGCTTGAGTCATCGCTCGTGATGCTACAATAGAGTTTCACCACGTTTAAGTGACGTATCGAGCTTAGTGTCTGCACCTCTGTCTCAAACTCTTTAGACCTTCCTTCCTTCTCAGTGAGGATAGGCGTCGCGCTGCTGAAGTTCTTAGTGTCTGTGCCACTACTACGAATGTGCTTCACAGCGAGTTCTTTACCATCGCTGAGTACAACTCTGTACACATCTCCGCAACCTCCTCTACCGATCAAATTCTCTTCTTTGATCGAGTCAATGATATCATCTTCAGTGAAACTCATCTTCCTAAACGACTTTATACTCCAAGACTCATGTCTCAACGTTCTCATTTCCTTCTTCTCGCTTTTCTTGAGATACAAGAAACACACAAGAGAAGCTAGCAAGATCAGTGAACCGAAAACTATACACAACACAAAGATGTGAGTGTCACGACGCGATCCTGGAGATTCAATGCACCGGTTAAGCGACTTGATCGTCATGCTGCAGAGTCCAGGGTTACCGATGAAGCTACCGTTATAAGACGACAAACTCAACGGGACACGACCTGATAATCTGTTGTTTGATAGATCAAGAAGGCTAAGCCTTAGAGACGACAAACTCTCCGGGATTCTCCCGGAGAGCTCGTTGTCTGAAAGATTCAAAGCGTTGAGTGTCGGGAGTGATCCAAGCGTGTGCGGGATCTCTCCCGACAGCGCGTTTTGCGCCATGTTGAGATCGCTGAGCGCCGAACACGAACCAATAGAGTCCGGTATTGAACCGGAGAAGCCGTTACTCTGCATCTTTAAACTACTAAGTCCCTTCAACTTCCCAATGGAGCTCGGAATCTCCCCGGAGAATCGGTTATCATTAATCACAACTTTAGTCAAAGCCTCCACGTCACCGATCTCTTCAGGCAACTCATTAGAGAACTTGTTGTACGCTAGATTCAACGTTCCGAGCATCTTCGCGCTCTTTATATCTCCCGTGACCGGACCTTCAAAGTTATTCATAGCTAAGTCAATAATCTCCACCTTCGGTAACCCCCAGAGTCTAACCGGAACTGTTCCGGTTAACGAATTATCACTAACTCTAAACCGTTCAAGAGTCAAACAGTTACCGTACGTCTCCGGTATGGTCCCGGTCAGATTGTTTTGTAACAGAAGGACAGCTTTCATCTTCCCGCGTTTACACATATCCGGAGGGATCGGTCCGGTTAACTGATTCTCCGACGCATCGATGAAATCGAATTCGGCTAGCGAACCGAGTCCTTGAGGGATCGGACCGGTTAACTTGTTGGTATAGAGAGATAAATTGACTAGATATTTAAATTCTCCGAACTCGGGTGGAATCTCACCGGTTAACTGGTTTTCGAAAAGCTGTAACGAAATTAGATTGGTTAGAGATTTGATCTCAGATAAATCTCCTTCGAGCCGGTTCGTTGAAATATCTAAGTAAGTGAGATTCGTTAAGCTTCCGAAACCGGGAGGAATCTTTCCGGTTAAGTTGTTGTTGTAAATCTCTAACCGCCAGAGTTTGTTGAGTTTCACGATCTCCGACGGAATAACCCCCGTGAGAAAGCTATCGGAGATCTCCAAGCTACGAAGCTCAGTCAAGTCACCGATCCTCGGAGGGATCTCCCCAGCGATGCTACAGTTGGATAGATAAAGCCACGTCAGCTTCGTTAACGACACAATCTCTTCCGGAAACGGCGTCGTGTCGAAGGGATTGTCACCGATGCTTAAAACGACGAGTTGTTTCGCGTTTTGGAGTGATTTCCACGGGAACACACCGGAGAACGCGCTGTTGTTGAGGTAGAGATACTGTAAGTGGCTTAGAGAGGAGACATCAGGGAATTGACCGGAGAAGAAGTTGTTGCCGAGATCCAAGTATTTGAGATTCGTGCAGTTGTTCATAGCGCTGGGGACGGGGCCTGAGAGTGAGTTGAATCCGAGAGAGAGCTTCTCGAGAGATGTGAGATCGCAGAGGAGAGGGAAAGGGAATTTTCCGGTTAATCCTTGCCTAGAGAGGTCAATCTCTGTAACGGAGTTGTTGGAATTGCAGGTTACTCCGGTGAAGGAACATGGATTGGAATCGGAGTTCGGTTTCCATGAGTCTAAGACGTTGGGGTTTGATTCGAGGAGGGAGGATTTGATTTTGAGTAGGACTTGGAGATCGTCGGAGGAAACGATTGAGAATAGAGAGAGGATGAGGAAGAAGAAGGAGAAGAGTCCAAGATTCCGAGACGACGGAGACATGGCGGTGTGTTTTTTTCGCCGGTGGGTGGTTGAGTTAAGGTGAAGCTTTGTTTGTTTTTTACATTGGAGAGAGGTGGCGCGAGGAAATGCGTTGCCGCTTTGAAGCAAAGTTCTTATCTGCTGCTAACCATTAAATATTCAAATTTTTGGCTTATCTTGTGGATTGTATACTCAGCATCACTTTTTTGTATTAATAATGACATCATTTATTTTATCTTCGGTTAAACTATGGCTACATGGAATAATAATAATATGAGTAAATGTATATAGAGGGACCCTTGATAACCATACTATCCAATTTCTAGTTATACAGTAATTGTGTTGAAAAATAGGAGCATTTTGATTGATACTTTCAATTTTGTTATGTAGTATATTTTTCTTGGGTTTCTTTGACCATCCTTTAAAATTAATGAAATTGAAAGAGAATTTTAAAATATTGAAGGATTGTATACGAGATTTTTAAAATATTGAAGGATTGTATATACAAAATTGAGTCCATGTCCATAGGAGTTGGACCATATAATACTTAATAGAGTATTGACCAAGAATACACTACTGGGTTGCAGTTTATTATTAAAAAAAAAAAAATCTTGTTCACAGACATCTACATATGTTGTGGAAATGGAGTCTAATATTAATGCTATAGTATTCATATCTAAGTAACGTCAATTGAACAAAGCTAAAAATATTATGCGTACAAATATAAATTAATAAAACAAATAAAAACAAAACCAAATGAAACCAAAATTGCATTCAACATTGGATTTATTTTTTATATTGCCCCCTAGCAGTTTAGTTTATGGTTTATTATCGGTTAGACTACGAATTTAGTTACTAGAAAGCTTGCAAGATATTTTTACAGGTCTTATATACGTTTTATAAAAGTCACTCATGTCAGAATTCTTATTGGATCAAACATAGTTTGATTTTGAATTTCTCAGAAGATTTTGGTCTTATATTGATTTCTTATGCACGTATTGATAAATAAATATTAAATATTGCTCCTCCAGTCCTTCTGATGATTGTGTATTATCACTCATTATAAGTTGCAAATCTGCATTTATAATATATATATATATATGTGTAATTGTGTATACACTTCAGTTAAGGTGTCATGGCATCACCGTATACATGTGCTGATAACATGCTTCTTGTGGCACACGAGTTGCAACCACATACCTTTAACCTTTTCCAATTAGGAAGTAGTTATATCATATGTTGCATGACTCTTAATTTATATAGGAACTGAGTATTTTTTATTCTGAATGGAAATTTTATCATAGAGTTTTCTTAAAACTTTCAAATTATCATAGACTTTAGTTTATCAGAGTTTATTTAACTCTTAATATCAACAAAATCTAAGCAACATTATAAGTGTGAACACATTAGATAGTGCAATAAATATATCTAGCAATATAACTAATGCGTTTAAGAAAATAATACTCCTATATAGTTAATAATTCAATTCTGCGGCTCCATAATTGCCATATATCAATAGTCGGACTCTTTTTTCGGTGGACTCTTCTTTATCCGACATAGAACAAGAAAAAGAAATATAAATTTTTGTTAGTATATATGTATAGTCGAGTAGGAAAATGAAATTCATTTTGTCATATTCTGATTAGGTGGAGACAATTAATTATTGATTCCACGCCAGAAGACACCAGCGAGTGCAAACAAAAACATGTATTTCAAATCTTTGAAAATCCGTAAGGAAAGAACCTTTTTTGCTATTGTATTATTCGACATATAGAGTTTTTGTGAGTTTAGGAAGGAATAATATAAGATGGTATAATACTCTGATTAAGCGCCAGAGTATAATTACAATGATATAGCTTGCTCTTAAGTAAGATGGGTGCTAAAAGAGCCGATCATAGAATAGAGTAGAGAGGAGTCGTTTGCCTAAAGCAATTCAATTCTTTGAAAGTTGGCGTTTTCATAACATTAATCGTTTTTATATCACTAGTTTCTATTATACTATTATTCGATTCGTATTATCTGTATCCTGTTGACTGGTTTACATTTGTATCAAGTATCAACTGTTGGGAGATTGTCTCCTCAGCACATACTGATCAAACTGCTACAAGATGTACACTTCGGAAAGATATCAAAATATTCGAATGAGATCATGAATTAACCAAAACCAAGTTCAATAATGTAAATTATAAAGATGTTGGTTAACAGAAAGAAAGGTATGGAGATGTAAGGGCTTTAATCTTTAAGTTAATGAAAATAATTTAAAATATGTATTTACAGAAAGTACATGAATTAACAAAGATGACGACGTTATATATGGAGTAGACAATGCTGCATGCATGGATCATATGAAACAAAGTCTAGTGAAGTATTAACAAGTTCTTTTTCACGATTATAAAAAGAAAAAAACTTTATTGCATATTTCTATCTGAAAGTAATCATATTTCCAGATGTTAAACAAAAATAATTAAGAATCAAATTTATAGAAACTGATACTTTAAAATAGTTTTGACCGTGCCTAATTACTCTCCGAATCTTTTTGTTTGGTCAGTGAATTTTCTTCAAATAATCATGAGTTTTCAGTTTTCACATTTCATTCGTCAAAAAAGCGATAGAAGCTTCATGGAAAGAGATAGATTGGACTTAAAAAGTAAAGCTTGGAGAAACTAATCTGTCCAATAATTGAAGCCAAAGAAAAGACAAATACTTTTAAAAATATAAGTTTTATTTTTACCTTTCGGGCAAGTGCATGCAACATGACGAGTTGAAAGATGTACTTATCATGAACAAATACAGGGTGGACTTCACTTACCAATTATTTTTCTTTCTTGTGAATAAAATTTTTGAAATATAAAAGCTAACTGCTTTATTTCATACAAAAAGGTTAATACTTTATTTCTTTTAGGTAAAGCTAGATAGGTTTACTTAAAGAAAAAAACACTCCACTTATGTAATCCGAAGGCGACAAGAGAAGAATCAAATGGGCAAATAGTGAATGCATGCTTACAACAACCCAATTCAATTAGTGAATGCATGCTTACAACAACCCAATTTAATTCTAAAAAGAAAACAACCCAATTCAGTTCTTCGAAAAAAAAATGCAATATAAATATGACATAAAGTGGAGATCCATCTCTATTTTTAGGTCAAAAATATTTTCTCACCTTTAAGCATAACAAAAATATGGGATTTTATCATAAAGCAAAATATCCTTATTGACACAACTTGTCTGATTTGTCGGGAGTAAAATATATCCTCACTGTAGTCGAGAGTATATCCCCAAGTCTCTGTTGTAGTGCGTTCGTTCAATAACACATTAGACTTCTCCAATTCGATACAATAATCTTTAAAAACCAGGAAAACAAGGTTTTCATCTTTCTACTTACTTTCTCAATAATCAAAACGCTAATATATTATGGGTTTCAAGTAAAATAGAAAAGCGATAGTAACTTAGATATGTAAATCGTTGTAGTGCAAGGTAAATACTCTTTATCTCCAAGTTATTAATTAATGTAAAGGAGATGATTTTTTTTTTTTGAAACTGTAAAGGAGATGATTAGTTGTCAGTATTCTAGAAGGAATGGAAGTGTGAAAGCCGCCTTAGTTGACTTGAATGACAGTTCTTTGCAAACACCACGTTTTTATATAAAGACCTTCCAAATCCAACAGATTTAAAGGTCCCATACTGCCCCCACGTGTAATAATTATTTTATTTTATTTTGGTTATGACAATATACCAAACAAAGTGCTGTAATATATGATGGGATTGTCCTAGTAATAAATAAGTTAAAGAGTGTTGAAGATAATATTAGAAAAGTAAATGATGCGTTGGTATTCATATGGGTGCTTAATAAAGAGCCATTCATGATCCATCTTTTTTGCCAAATTCTTGGTCATATAGTAGTCATATCACTTCGATCACTTGTTAATCAGATCATGCCTATTACTAAAGTTCTGTTATACTATACCGGTGAAACACTGAAAGGTTTGTTCATGATAATCCGCATGCATGGTTCATTTCTACTTTTTCTACACTACACACTTACACAGAGCATGCGTTTTCTTTATCAGACTATTTACAGAAATGAACTTAAAATAACAACAATTTCAGAAAATTCGGTCTCCTTAACAAACTCTCAGTTGTACACATGTTATAGTTTACAATTACGTGGTAGTAAACTGGTAAAAGCTTCAGCCAAACAACAAAACAAACAGAGAAGAACCCGATTTGGGTGCTTCCAACAAAGGAGAGATGCATATTACCTCACAAACTTTTAATGAGGTGTTATTATTTCGTTGGTAAACTTCTATAGCTCCTCATGTACGTACACAAGGATCATAGACCCAACGCAGAAGAGGTGTTAGGTCCTAGAAGCTGCAAATAAGTTAGTCAGACGAGAAACCATTGCATGAATCCGACAAGGAACAACACACAAAATGGTGCATCTCCTTCCACCATGCTCGATCTCTTGATGAGTTCCTCGCTTGAACTCGTCTGTTTTGCATCAACCAGATATGTTTATCAGCGACAAGTGTTTACTATACTTATTGTAATAGAGAAAGAAGGGATCTCAGACTTACTTTTAAGCAAAAAAAGAGAGGATATTATGGAAGAGGGATGGGCTTCTGAATCCTTGTTCTCGGAATAGCCAAGATGGCTACAATTCCGCCAATGAACCCTGCAGCTGCTCCAACTGCAAGTGCCGGTGAGTTCCCACCTCCAAATAGTTGGTCCCAAGGACCACTTCCAACAGACACAATTACCTGCCAAACACATACTATTTTTAGTTTAACCACAACCAGCTAAAACCAAATTAATGAGGTTTCACTAATATACAACTAAAGAAAGAACATGAATGCCTCACTAATGCTTATGGACTCCCTCCACTAATGCAGAAATCATAAAAAAATGACGCTTGAACATAGCTTACCTGTGGAATGACTATAGCTAAATTCAGCACACCCAAAGACAAGCCTGCCACAACAGAACTACAATAAGAAACAATACTTGTAGTTAAACCAGTGAGCATATAATATTATATACACACCTTGACCTAGTCCCAAGGACTCGATACGTATGGATATCAATGCATATGGGACGCTGTAAGTTATCTGCAGAAGAGTTAACAGTATCATTAGTAACAGCCTAAGCAAGAGTAAACATGAAAGCAGTATACTTACTGCCAATGGGATGCCCAGGATTGTAAAGATCAATAATGCAGCAATTACAATGCCAGCAGGTGGTTGTTCATGACCAATATAGCCAATGTGATACGCAACAAATGAAGTAACCATCATTGCAAGAAAGCAAACAGCCATAACGATGTTTGATACACCCCAAACAAAACCAGCCCCCCACTTTCTACAAAGTTTCTCCATAAGCACCGAAGTGATCCCAAGGAAAACAGAGTTCAACATCAAACCAAGCGCACCCATACTAACCCCGGAACTATACAAAGAACCTTGGTTCGGTTCACCACCGTAGATCTCTCGACCCATCCAATCAGTATCAAACAGAATAAATGGAAACCAACCAATCCATGTCAAAGCTGTAACAAGCAAGATTATCCAGACACTCCCTGGAAAATATCTGAAAGTGCCAAGTATCTCAGTGATAAAAGCTTCGTCTGTTCCACTGGTTTGCCCGTGTGATTGAGAATTTAGTGAAGCAAGAGGCACCTCATGAGCAGCTGTGACACTTAGGATGGTGGTTATTGCAATAAAGACTACGTCTATGTAGAATGCAGACTTCAGATTAGCGCATTCCACATTGCATGCAACGGTCTTGGTGAAAGGGAAGATCTTGTACCAACCGTTGTATGATCCAGTAGCGTAGCCAAGTATATTGCCAATAGCCATAAATAGAGAGAAGTAGCCATTTGCTACTCTGGTTCTGCGATTATCATTCTCTGAAAAGAAAGAGATTGGACAAGAATTAAAGCACAACAGAGCAGTTTCTTTTCTTGTTTTGTAATATATACTAAAGTCTAAAGCTAGTACTCCCACCATATTAAAATCATTCTAACAAGATTGTGATTTCTTAAAGACAAGTCTAGGACATTCACAAAACAAAATCTCAAATAAAGGAAGCGCCTTTAAACTGTTTCTAGTTTATAGCATACTTTCACACAGAAGCTATCTATCAGAAAATCTAAGCTGAGGACAATACTATGAAAAATTACCGGCAATATATAACTGAAATGCTAAACAGCAACTCCAAACTTTGCTTGACGCTGTACATCAATGCTAACTCTAGTCTCTAGACAAGCTAAAAAGAGATATATATATATATATATATACATACACAGTTGTCTTTCAGTAGAAAAAAAAATGATTCAACAACCCTAAAAGGCTCAGATATGCAGAACATCCTTATGCATCTTCTCAATTCAAAAAATCTCTGGATCACTTGATCAAACTATGCTCTTCTTCCTAAAATAAAATCTCCAAACTCAAAAGAAACCAGAATCCATTCATTCAATTCACAAGAAGGTTAAAATAAACAGAGTTCTGGTGACTCAATGATAAACCACCACAAAAGAAAGGCCATTTTCACTGTAATTTTCCAAGCTTCTAAACATAGAAAAACACAACACAAAGTCTAATAATATTAGCATACCAAATTAATTATCCAAAAGATCATAAATTAGTGAACTTTCAATGTTTAGCATGTGAATGTATTCACGAGAAAAACTCCCCAATAAATTACATAAAACAAATTCAGATATAATTTTTTTTTAAAGCAGAGAGATTATAATTACCAGTAAGATCAGCGAGGAGAGCTCTACAAGGACCCTGAGTCATATTATTAGCAACATCAAGAATCCAAAACCCAAACACAAACGCCACAATCGCCCTCGGCTTTATCACCTTCCCTTCTCCATCCCCACACGCCCACCCTATATCCGCCGCGTGTCCTATCACCATAACCGCCACCGCGATCGCCACTGCTCCCGCTACTATATACGGTCTCCTCCTACCGTACTTGCTCGCACACCTGTCGCTACTGTGTCCAACGAGCGGCTGCACGAACAAGCCAGAGAGAGGACCGCATAGCCAGATCACGCTCGCCCAAGCGTGCGGTATCCCTAGCTCCTGCACGTATGGTGTGAGTAGAGAGAGCTGGAGGGCCCACCCGAACTGTATCCCGCAGGCTACGGAGGCTACTCGGAGAAGCACACGTTTGGAGATTTTTGTTCGAGGAGGAGTAACTGGTGGTTGGTGACGGTTGCGTGAGGGACGATGGCGGCGATCTTGTTCGGAAGTTGACATCTTTCTTTCTCTCTCTCTATGTGTGTGTTCACCGATTCTATGTGAGAGCAGAGCGCACACACTTGTAAGTGGTGGAGAAAAAGGTAGCAATGGACTAATAGTTGGTGGTTTGAGAATCTACTTTTGGAAAGTAGTTTTTTTTAATTAATTGATTTTAGTGGGCGGATTTGTAAATATAGTAAAAGTGATGTTCGGACACGGTGACAGGAGTTTTGTGTTCTGTAATGGATAATAAAGCTATTTTAGAAAGTTTTTGGTTCGAATTTTTTATTATTTGATTTTAGTGGGGCGAATTTGTAATTAATTAAAGTGATATTCGGACACGGAGAAAGAGGGGTTTTGTGTTCTGTAAGGGATGATAAAATTATTTTAGTAAGTTTTAGGGTCGAATTTTTTGATTATTGATTGGATTTTAGTGGGGCAAATTTGTAATTAATTAAAGTGATATTCGGGCACGGAGAAAGAGGGGTTTTATTGTTCTGTAAGGGATAATATAAAAGACGGTTTTGAGATGAGGAATCATGTTGAACAAAACAAAAAAAATTTATGAGGAATCATTTTGGTGGGAGAAAAGTAAAAGAGCAATCGTCACATTCCCTTGGATCGTGGGATAAAGAACGTTTCACTATACGTTTGCACAAGAGCGACGTCAAGTATTTCAATAATTGTTGACGATGAAACTTTCATACGCTAAGACAAAATCAATAGCTTTATTTATAAAACTAGACGTACTAACTAATCATTGTTCACAAAATTTTCAAATAGTTCTAATTACTTTAAGATAGTATTTTGTTTTGAGATAATGTATAAGACTAGCGAAATAATTAAAAGAAGAATAAGTGACGTATTGTTTGTAAATCAAGGGCCCAGTGTGAGCTGTAACACGTCGATGTTTTATCCTGTTTAGGTTACGGCTAAAACGTAAAACACGAGGGTGCCAAGGTTTAACCAATCCCACTCTAAAGTAAGGACACGAGGGTGTCAAGATCCAACCAATCCCACTCTAAAGTAAGGACACGACACGAGGGTGCCAAGATAAAACCAATCTCACTCTAAAAGTAGCATTTTTTGTTGTCTTTACATATTAGCTTTACGTGACTATCACACTTTTAGTATTTTACTTATTTATGGGAAAATTTTCTTAGATAGGCACTAACTAAATAGGGTAGGTCGGGTTGGAAAATTTTGCTGGAATTTAGGTAATTAGTTACACTTTGGGTTGTTTCAAAAAAAAAAAAAAAAAAAAAAAAAAAAAAAAAAAAAAGTTACACTTTGGGTAATCAATATTTTGTAGTTAATTATATAGTGCCCTAGTTTCCTTTTTAGGACAAATGAAGGGCCGCATGCGATTGAGACCCAATAACATGTGAACAAAACTGTGGTGGGCTTTACTATGAACTTAAATTAACTATGATTTGGTTGTAATGACTAAACTGATGTCATGTAATGTTTTGGCTTAATGTATGTGGTTTATGATGTGGTGAACATGTCAATTATAATAAGTTGCTTAAATGCTGACATATTAATTTGTTCAATTCGTGTATTTTTTCATCTTATAGAAGAGAAGATATCGAATTGAGAAATACTAGCTAAGAGTAAAAGAAGGTTTTGTTTACAATATATGAACAAAGTTAGTGGGATAAAAGTTACCAAATTCAGATGCAATTAGTAAATCATACAATTATGCAAGCTGATTAGCTGATTACAGAAATCAAAACAAAATCAATATCTAAATGTTTTGATTTTGACTATCTTGTACAACAAATATTCAATGAAATTGTAGTTAATTGGCTTACTTGATCAACATTATTTTCAAGGGTGGTTGTTTAGTTTTTCGGTTTAGTTTTGTCTATGTTAGGCCTGCGGTTAACTTCAGAAACATTTACACTAAGAGACAATGCCTAGTTCCCACTTGGTTGATATCATACGACTGATGTAATGTCAGTTTAATAGGCTTTAATTAGCTTTCTTCCTAAATAGACAATGCCTACTTTTTTGTGTGTGGGTCTATTGTCTAACACAAATAATACTACCTCACATTCTAAGCAGAATAAGACTGCTGGGGTGGGGGGATACGATTATGACTGTCCATACTTATGATTTCAATTCTCCTCTAAAAAACCCCAAGAAACACATATGTACAAGTTATTACCAAACTGATGAAAAATCTAAAATATAATTTTTGTTTTCTCTTTGGTTCTGGCCCCTCCTTAAATCTAAAATATAGTTGTTTTTTCTGTGTCAAAATAGTATCAAGCTTCCCCACTTATTCAAATCCTACTTGTTCTTTAATTGTGATACCCGTTATTTCTTCAAAGTTGACTACAAATATTTAATAGCATGCATGAAATTATTTTAATAACGACGACTAAATGCATTATGAATTCAGCAATAATAATGAATTCCACGCATAATTGTTATACCCTATACATGACATACCAATGATGTGCGTTGTTCATCCAGCTTCCCAATCAACTCCTGCATATAAATGTATACTATTTACACGCTTAAACAGTTTTAGATGCTGCCTCATTTCATCTTCTACCGGATGTCTTGTAGGATTTTGTCACGCACCTTTCTCATTTATCATGAAAAACAACATCAAAGCTCGAGTTTAATGGTCGGAAGGAAACACACAGGAAAAAATTCAGAAGTAAAAAAGTCAAAACGAGTGTGTGGACTGTGGATAAATAAAAAAAACGTGTTGGCCACCCGCCAAAATTACAGCATCTCACTATTCTCACAAAACTTTGATATTCCTTTCACATTTCAATCATAATCACCGTCCAATCAAAAACCCTGAATTTCTGAGGGTCAATAGTTTTGGCTTGACGAAATCTCATAAAACCCGGTTTGACCCGAACCCGTGTTCACCTGCTTCTTCCTTTTTAATTATTTGTTTGTTTTTCTTCCCTCAACTAATACACCTTCATGATCCTAACCCCCAAAGAGGTGGGTTTCCTCATTTTTTCTAACTCTCAAATCATAACCACTCTTCCGACATCGCATTTTAATCTCCTCTTTGTCTGCTCGATTCCTGATCTCTAGGATTCGAATTCTGGAGGAGAAGATTTGTGTAATTTGAGAGAAAAACTCAAAAAGCTATGGCTGTTTCAAACGCCGTCGTTATTAGCTCAAAGGTGAAGACTTTGTTATTGAATCCAAATGATCTGTCTTTGTCTCCAGCTCCGCTGACTGGGAATCTTGCTTTTCCGATGAACAATGGGTCAAGACGGGGCTTGATCCAGAGAGGGCGTTGCGAGATATCTGCGTCGAAAGCAGCAAGCATCTCGGCTCTGGAGCAGCTCAAGACCTCTTCTATTGACAGTAATGAGTCTCTCTGCCTTTTGTTTTTTTTTGCTCTGCCTCCTGATTGCACAATTTGTAATTTTTGATTAGTTCTCGTTGACAACGCCTCTCTGTTTTCTAAAGTTTGAATTTTTAATTAAGCTATACAACGTTTTGATTCATTGTTTGACGTAAAAGCAATCTTCTTTGAGTTGTTCTGTCTCCCTGTTTCCCAAAATTTGAATTTTTAATTATCTATACGACGTTTTGATTCATTTTTGACGTGAAAGCAATCTTCTTTGAGCTTGTTCTGACTCTTTTGTTTCCAAAAGATTGAATTTTTAATTTATCTATACGACGTAATCATCTTTGAGCTTGTTCTGTGTTTTTGTTTCTAAAAATTGGAACTTTTAATTATCTATTCAACCATTTGATTCATGTTTGACGTAAAAAGCCAACTTCTTCGAGATTGTTCTTTAATCCCTGAGCTGTATATTTAATTGCATTGGATTACTCTGTTTTTAATTGAACTCTCTTGATTGGTTGTGACCAGGATACACAAAGGAAAAAAGCAGCATTGTGGTGATTGGACTCAACATCCACACAGCTCCCGTTGAGATGCGTGAGAAGCTCGCCATCCCCGAAGCTGAATGGCCACGAGCTATCACTGAGTTATGTGGTTTGAATCATATCGAAGAAGCTGCTGTCCTCAGTACCTGTAACCGTATGGAGATTTATGTTCTGGCTCTTTCTCAGCACCGTGGTGTCAAAGAAGTCACTGAATGGATGTCTAAGGTGATGATGCTAATCGTAATGTTCTTTCTTTCTTTCCATCATTGCAAAAAAATGCTAACGTAATGTTTCTTTACTTTGCAGACAAGTGGGATTCCAGTTTCAGATCTCTGTCAACACCGTTTTGTGATGTACGACAAGGACGTGACACAACATCTGTTCCAAGTCTCGGCTGGTTTGGACTCTCTTGTCCTAGGAGAAGGTCAGATACTTGCACAGGTTAGACAAGTTGTTAACTTAAGTCAAGGAGTCGACGGTTTTGGGAGACATATCAGTGCTCTATTTAAAAAGGCTATCACTGCTGGAAAGCGTGTCAGAACCGAGACAAACCTCGCTGCCGGTGCTGTTTCCGTTAGCTCTGCTGCCGTTGAGCTTGCTCTCATGAAGCTTCCAGAATCTTCATTTGCATCTGCTAGGATGTTGGTGGTTGGTGCTGGAAAGATGGGGAAGCTTGTGATTAAGCACTTGGTTGCTAAGGGATGTAATAAGATGGTGGTTGTGAATAGAAGTGAGGAGAAAGTTGCAGCTATACGGGAAGAGATGCCTCCTGGTGTTGAGATTGTTTATAAACCGTTTGATGAGATGTTAGCTTGTGCTGGAGAAGCTGATGTGATCTTTACTAGTACAGCCTCAGAGTCACCGTTGTTGTTAAAAGAGCATGTAGAGAGTCTCCCTCCTGTTGCAGATGGGAGGCTCTTTGTTGACATCTCTGTTCCTAGAAACGTTGGTTCTTGCGTTGCTGAGCTAGAATGTGCACGAGTTTACAACGTGGATGACCTCAAGGAAGTGGTAGCTGCTAATAAAGAAGAGAGGACAAAGAAAGCAATGGAAGCTCAGGGTATCATCACAGAGGAATCCAAACAGTTTGAAGCGTGGAGAGATTCTTTAGAAACGGTTCCAACGATCAAGAAACTGAGGGAGTATTGTGAGAGAACAAGAGCTGGTTTGGTTGAGAGATTCATGTCGAAACATGGCAGTGGCATGGACGAGAAGACGAGGAAAGCAGTTGAGGATTTAACTCGGAGTCTAGTGAACAAGCTTTTGCAGGGTCCAATGCAACATTTGAGATGTGATGGGAGTGATAGCAGAACGTTGAAAGAGACGTTAGAGAACATGCAAGCGTTGAACAGAATGTATGGACTTGATGTGGAGTTGCTTGAGGATAAGATTAGAGCAAAGGTGGAACAAAAATAAAGAGTATTTGTTTACATTCATTTTTTTCCCTTAGATTCGTAGAGGTTAAACACAGAGTTGAGAGTGATGATAGATGTGGAAGTAAACCATAACTAGATTTTGACCCGCGCTTAGAAGCGCGGGTTTTTCTTTGATTGTAAATAAAATTTGTGAATTAATATTTTGAAATTGGTGGACATTATTATGTTACAAATTCATTATATCCAAGAAAAACACTTGTTTAAAATTATATAGTTTATAAATTAGCTTATATAAGGTTTGTATGTACATTGCTATATCCCGAAAATATA